>JAWNMH010000388.1:9332500-9662500 GCA_035044325.1 Drosophila nr. medialis 2 BK-2023a
ACTGTTGTCAGTTAGTGAGTGGGGGGGTAGGAAAAAAAACAGCCAAAAGGCTGCATCGATCATAATCGATAGCACTATAGTTAGCAGATATTTATTCGTATTCGAGTTAATCAGCCAACTTAATTTCACAGTCCCGATCAGAAATACAAGGAATTTTCTGCCTCTGTTTCTTAAAACTTGTAGTTCCAATTTTGCTATTCATAACCCATTTAGAATTTTGTGTACTAATTATAATACGCTTTTCCCGTTAATATGTTGTACTTCCTCCATTTATTCTATTAAAACAGTTGTCCTGTCCTATCTTTCTTTCAATTCGCGATCTTCGTAACCGCGCGTTATGCGGCGCACCCCTCGGTCGGTTGGGTGGGAGGTGGGTTGCAGTTTTGCTTGGGTCCGTGCGTTAACAAGCCCGTGCTTGGTATCGTTGGGCCACTTGAATGTGCTGCTCGTTAGTACTTCTACGTCCAAATAATAATATGTGATCGTTGTAGCTATCCGAGAGCTATCTATCCATGCAATCATTCATCATTTCGTCCATTTCGAATCAATCCATTGTGGTCGGGGCGAGTTGCATGCCCCAGGTTCTAATCAGAAATTCGTATCGGAATCAGAACCGCATCTTTATGGATCAATATTCGGAATCGAAATTGCAATCAGAACATAAGTTCACCGTTATTTGAAAACGCCAATATTTGTGCCGAAACAATTGAGTCGGAATATTTGTATGATCGATTCCGAATTTTGTTTCTGTTCAAGCTGGTCTGGTTTATAGACGGACAGCAGTTAGTTCGATTTGGCTGTTCGCCGTGTTAAACACCGTACCGTAAACAAGTTTGGCAAGTTGTCTGCTTTATCTATCAGAATCGGATTTGGAACTCAAATTCGTTTCGGATTGATACATTGGTTCTAATCCCCGAATCGTTTGGTCCGTTTGCAAAGCAAATCTTCAATTTTCTTCAATTGTGTATTTTGCCTGAGAACAGACACAAAATTGCCTGGAAATATGCTCAGATCTTAACGTGTCGCAGCTGTCGTGTATTGCATCTGGCATGTTGCGTGTTCTTTGTGGCAATCATAACCATTATTATCAGTTTCCATTGCTCAAATAATACTCGAGTCAATGACTTTTCCTAGCTAGATCTTTATAGGATTACAAATAGCAAACATTACAAAATTATAATAATACATTGTTTTTTTTGTTTGTTTTTTAACCTTTGTGCGTTTTCCCCTTTCTCTCTCTTTCTCTCTGTGTGTGTGTGTGTGTGTGTGTGTCGCTCTGCCACTGCTCTGATTGTGTGTGTTGATTTGTTGGAATACATCGCAGGTAAATAATACCAGCCTGGTTAGCAACTTGCTGCTCAACAGTATTTCAACTGGCGTTGCCATAACGCCTTCTGTGCAGCAACAAATGCAAATGCAGCTGGACCAAGTGGATCAGATGCTTTCCTCGGTGGGGAATACGGTCGCATCGCAAATGTGTGAGTAACAACAGCAACAATGAACAGATATGTACATGTGTCTATACCCACCCCCTTGCAGTAATAAGTTGGATTACTCGACGACGAGATACTCTTGAACCCAAGTTACCTAGTTGGTAACATGAAAGAACATATACCAGTAAACAAATCTCAAACACTGCAAAGGGACATATAGACATATATATATATATATATATATGGACTTATAACTGTTTAACTGATTTTTGTGACTAATCTGTTTTTATTTTTCGCCTGTTCCTCCTGCTCCTGCCTTGCTGTTCCGTTCCGTCACATGTGTGTGTGTGTGTTGTTTGCTGTGCTCTACTGTGTTTCGTCCAGCTAACCTTTTGGGCAATGCGAATCCGATGGCTGCGGCAGCAGTGCTGAATAACAACAACAATAAGACGGGGGGCAGTTATGTTGGAGTTGGTGGCGGTGTCGCCGCAAACAACAGTATGCTGCAAGTTGCTGGCCACCATAAGAACGGTGTGCAATCGGGTACGGGCATTGGCGCGGGTGCTGCTGCTGGATCGGGTGTGAGCAGCGAGCAGCAGCAGCAGCTGTTGGGCAGTAATGCTGGCAAGACGACGCATGGCTATGTCGGTACGACGGCAGGTGGCATACGGGTTGCCAGCAATCTGCACAAACAGCAGCAGCAGCAGCACCACCACCAGCAGCCGGATGGGGGAATCGGATTGAATGACCCTCATGCGGCGCTGGCAGCTGCGCTCGCATCCAGTGGCGGCGGTGGTGTTGCCAGCAATAACAACAATACAAACCGTAGCAACAATAACAATAATGATGCACTAGCAACAGGCTTGAAGCAAATTCCACAATTCGATGATCCCGTGGAGCAGTCGCTGGCCTCATTGGAGTTCAGCGCCTCCTCCACGGGCAAATCATCAACACCATCGTCATCGCTGAAGGATTCCTTTTATATGGCACACCGGCAGCAGCAGCTTATGCAGATGCAGCAGCAGCAGCAGCAGAACCCAGGCAATCAGCAACAGTTTGGCATGCAACAACAACCACAACAACAACAGCAGCAACATCAGCAACAGCAGCAGCAGCAACAGCAGCAACCACACATGGACTACATGACGGAGCTGCTGTCGAAGAGCCTGGAGAATGTGTCTGGAATGAATGGAAATCACTTGCTTAATAATACCATATTCAGTATGGACATTGCTAACGCTGCCTATCAACAAAAACAACAGCAGCAGCCGCATCAGCAACAACAACAGCAGCAGCAGCAACAACAACAACAACAGTCGCACAATAATGGCTATAATGTGAATGATTTCAGTGGCATGCCCGTCTTTGATAATCTCAATATGACATTACCCTCGCTGCAGGATCACGTGATGATGATGGGCAGCAACACAGGGGGCGGTGGCGGCGGCAAGCATAAAGATGCCGATCACCAGCAGCAGCAGCTGCAGCAGCAATTGCAGCAACAACTATTGCAACCACAGCCGCAGCAGCATCACCATCATCACCAACAACAGCAGCAGCAGCAACAGCAACATCATCACCAACAACAGCTGCTGCAACAACAGCAGCAAGCGGCTGCAAATAAAATGCTAATCATACCCAAACCCATCGAGTCCATGATGCCCAGTCCGCCCGACAAGCAGCTGTTGCAGCAACACCAGCAGCAGCATCAACACCATCAGCAGCACCAACATCAGCAGCAACACCAGCAGCAGCAGCAGCAGCAGCAACATCATAATCAAAAAGTGCTGCCACCGCAACAGTCACCGTCCGATTTGAAACTGCATCTCGGCCACACGGCGCATGCCGGCTATCAGGTGTTCAAGACTTCCGTCGAGCAGAATCTGAAGAATGCCAGCTCGTGGTCATCGCTGGCATCCGCCAGTTCGCCACAGAATACGGCAACAACATCGAGTAAGGCCAAGCCGGCAATGGACTCGTTTCAGCAATTCCGCAACAAAGCCAAAGAACGCGATCGCCTTAAGCTGCTCGAGGCGGCCGAGAAGGAGAAGAAACATCAGAAGGAGGCCGCTGAAAAGGAGCAGCAACAGCAGCGCAAGCATCACAAATCCAACTCCTCATCATCATCGTCGTCTGCAGCAGCTGCTGCTGCTGCTGCTGCGGCTGCTGTTGCGGCAAATACTGCTGCAAATAATGCTGCTATCAACCAAGCAGCTGCTGCCGCCTCCACCGCCGCCGCAGCAGCAGCACTTGCAGCAGCCACTGCAATCAGCAATGCCTCCAGCTCCGCCAACAACAACAACAGCATCATTGGGGCACAGCAGCAGCAGCAACAGCAGTCGTCAATGTTGGGTGGCAGCAGCAGCGGCGAACGCGGCGGCGGCGGTGGTGGAGGCGGTAGCAGCAGCAGCAGTGGAGCCACAGATGCCTCACGCATCGGCAGCGGCAATAGCAGCAATTCTATCAACAGCAACGGACCGGGCAGTGCTGGCAGTGTTGGCAGCGGTGGCACTGTTGCTGCTATTGCTGGCGGCAGCGCCAATAGTGGCGGCAGCAACAGCGGCGGCATCAATCCACTAATGGGTCTTGTCGGCATCGGCGGCGGCAGCAATAGCAACAGCGGTGGCGGCAATGGTGGCGGCAGCAACAGCAGCAACATCAGTTTGGGTGCTGCCATTGCCAGTCTAGGCGCTGTAACGGCCAGCAATCTAGTTGGCGGTAATAGCAATAGTCAAGGCGGCAGCAGCAGCTGCGGCGGCATATCAAGTGTGGCCACAGCTGGCAGCAGCGCCTCCGGCAATGGCCATCATTCGAACAGCAGTGGACAGTCGCAGTCGCAGCAGCAACAGCAACAGCATTCGTCAGCAGCGGCAGCAGCAGCATCGGCGACAGCAGCAGCTGCAGCCGCTGCGCAAGCATCAGCAGCGGTAAATGCTCTGGCGCTAACTGCCTCGCCACTGGGCGCCATGGAAAGCGGACGGTCAGTATAATCTGAAAATCAGAATCAAAACTGACAAGTTGCATATCCAAATCGAATTCGCATTGCACTTGATAATGAATTTGATTACATTTATTTTATTTGCATTGCAGGAAAAGTGTGCACGATGCACAGCCGCAAATATCACGAATGGATGACATCAAGGCGTCGCCGGGTCAGGGTCAGAATTCGCCGGCACAGCAATCGCCGCAGGATCGCGCAGCTGCCAAGCGTGCGGAACAACGACGAGCGGAACAAGAGAGACGCAGACGCGAGGCGGTAAATACTCTTTAACAATAACTAATAAGTAATACAAATTGGCCACAGTTGAGCATTCAATGTCGAGCTTGACAATGTTAATAATAATAGTAATAATAATATTAACAGTTAACTTTGCAAGTTGTCAAATACATTGATTGCTCATCTAGTTGTCGATTGAAATTGAAATTGAAATATTACTATTCAATTACTGACTTGAACCTTTAAATGTTGGTGCAGATGGCTGGCCAAATTGACATGAACATGCAGAGTGATCTTATGGCTGCCTTTGAGGAGACACTGTAGGTAACGGCCACGGCGGCAATGTCGTCCTCCCACAAACACAAATCCAAATCAAAATCTAGATCCACCAGCGTTGCCAGCAAGTCGCACTCACAGAAACGGCGATCGCATAGCAGAAAGCATCGCGATGAGGAGCCGCACAGAAAGCATCGCCAAGAGCATCGCGATGAACATCAGCACAGAAAGCATCGCGATGAACACCGGCAACAACAAAAGCACCACGATGAACACCGACAACAGAGAAAGCATAGCGACGAACCACAACAACAAGAAAAACAAGAAAAGCATAGCGATGAACAACAACAACAACAAGAAAAGCATCGCGAAAAACATCCGCAAAAAAAGAATCGCGATGAACAGCGACAAATGGAGAAGCATCGCGAAGAACATAAGCAAAAAAAGCATCGCGGGGAAGAGCAACAACAGAGAAAGCATAGCGATGAACCACAACA
The DNA here is from genome assembly GCA_035044325.1 of Drosophila nr. medialis 2 BK-2023a. Lineage (NCBI taxonomy): Eukaryota > Metazoa > Arthropoda > Insecta > Diptera > Drosophilidae > Drosophila > Drosophila nr. medialis 2 BK-2023a. The sequence continues at coordinate 9,337,924 of JAWNMH010000388.1, forward strand.
ACAACAACAACAGCAAGAAAAGCATTGCGATGAACAACAACAACAAGAAAAGCATCGCGAAAAACATCCGCGTAAAAAGCATCGCGATGAACAGCAACAACAGAGAAAGCATAGCGATGAACCACAACAACAACAACAACAAGAAAAGCATAGCGATGAACCACAACAACAACAACAAAAACAAGAAAAGCATCGCGAAAAACATCCGCAAAAAAAGCATCGCGATGAACAGCAACAAATGGAGAAGCATCGCGAAGAACATAAGCAAAAAAAGCATCGCGGTGAAGAGCCGCATAAAAAAGTTCGCGATGATAAACAGAGTGGTGAAAAGCAGCTTAAAAAAGTTCGCGAAGAAAAACAGAGCGGGGAAAAGTCGCATAAGCAAGTTCGCGATGAAAAGCCGCATAAAAAAGTGCGCGATGAAAGTACGCAACATAGAGAAAAACCACACCAGCAACACAAACGGACAGATGCAACAACAGTAGCAAAAACAACAACAACAACAAAGAAAAGACGATGAGCGGTGACAACAGCATGGCAAGGCTGGCAATACAACAACAACAACAACAACAACAACTAAATACAATAATAATCATAACATCTATTAGACGATCAACAACAAAACAACGACAACAATTGTTAAACATAAGCAATGTTCTAAGTAATTACGATTACGATTACGATTACAATTAGTAACTACATTTACTACATACATAGGAGTACATATGTACATATGTACATATGTACGTGCAATTAGAGAGTATACAAATATATATACACACCAAGGCATACATAAATCGAATATGTATGCACGTAACGTATTATGCATAGGTAGCACACACACACTCACACAAACACACACACAAACACACAAACACACACACAAACACACACATATACACACACACACAAACACACACTCACATATATACACACACACACAAACACACACTCACATATATACACACACACACAAACACACACACACTCACACACACATAGACATAGACACACACAAACACATATACACACACACATAGACACACACAAACACATAGACACTTACTATTAAAAAGCAAATTTCCTTTTAAAACAAACAAAAAAATATAAAACAAATAACATTTTTTTTTTTTTTTAAGTAATTAAGTAAAAAAAAATTGTAAAAATTGATTTAAATATATTGTAACATTGATTATTGATTTGTAGCCGATAAGCTTAGATTTAAAGAAAATCTTTTTTTTTCCTTTTTTTTTTGTATACATTTGTTAACTAATTTAAAGTCATAAGTACAACAACAACAACAACAAGAACATAAAACTCCAATTATATTTTAGTAAGATAATAATTTTGCAGTCGACTGCAACCCCTACCCCTATCGCTCACCACTTGCAATTTATATATGCACGCACACACACACACACGCACACACACACACACATATTTAATTAAATGTAAATTCAGTTTTAAGTAGCAACGAAATTTGTCACGTGACGCGCCCAATTAAAAACAAAAACAAAAAAAAGAATAGCAAATAATTGATCTAATTAAAAAGGCAATGCCTTTAGGTGTGTGTATGTATGTGTGTGTGTGTGTCTATGTGTTTGTGTATGTGTGTGTGTGTGTGCGTGTGTGTGTGCGTGTGTGTGCTTAAGTTTTAACAATTTGTAAAAAGGAAACGGAACATCACAAGACATCAAAAGAAAACCTTAAAGCGATAATAATTGTATAGCGCTTGATAGCATTAACTGATTTTTAAGCTTAACTTTTAACAATATATATGTATCCAAATAGAGACCCTTGATACCCATGGGCCGGGACTGGCCTGGCCTGGATCTATTGCCTTCTATGTGAAAATCGAGAGCAATTTGCGAGCCTTAAACAAATGTTTCACTTGATGTTCGTTTGTCAATCGATAAGTGCAGGAAATTCAATTGTAAATACTTTTGTATCCAGTAGTATTCACACACACACACGCACACACATACATACAAACATGTATGTGTACATACATTCATAGCTTATAATATATAGCCTATAGCTGCCATAGTAATTAGGATGATGCTCAAATCAGAGGGTTTCCTTGATTCCATAGATAAACTAAAACTACTACTACTCGAATCTATATATGTACATATATATATATATATATGTAAATCCATATGTATTCATATATATATATGTATACAGAGAACAAAATATTTATTTTTCTACATTAGGCTCGGAATGAACGTAGATTGTCAATAATCGAAACAGCCTCTGATTTGCTTGTTATATATATCTATCAATCACTCCAAACATTATATATGCATACATATATATATGTAATAAGTAATAAGTATATGTACTTCCATTAAGCTCTTCTGATTTTGTAAGTGTGTGAGTAGTGGCACACGACATTATCTATATATATATATATATATATACACAAAGGCAGACAGAGACAGACCTATTAATGCGCAATCCATAGCCAAGAACAATACCGATTATAAATCTTCCAACGATAATGGCGTTACTTACTTTTTCTTCCTTAAGCCTCAGTTAATGTAAAAGAGAGAGATATATATAGAGAGAGAAAGAGAGAGGGTGGGAGAGGGAAATCAAATTCACACATCGTTAGTAAAAATTTGTGTTTGTCAAAAGTGTTTTGGGCGATCAGTCAATACAAGAAAGTGTGTGTGTGTGCGTGTATGTGTGTGTGTGTGTATGTGTGTGTATGTGTGTGTGTGTGTGGGGGTGCCGATGTGTGTTTAAGTGAGTGAGTGTGGGCGTTAGCTTAAGTAATAACTTTACTACTAATATTACTATGCATACCTACGATAAATACTTACATATATAACATATAGAAGGGGAAATCGTTGTAATACCCCCTGAAACCATTTTACTGCAAACCCCCAAAAGGACACATCCTCATGTTGTTATGTATATCCCGCAATCCCCTCTCTCCCAAATGTCACCTATATTTGTGTAAATTAGCTTTTTAACTATACACACCATATATTTAGTATATATACATATATATATAAATATATATGTATATGTATGTATCGATAAATAACAACTTTTTTTTTGTATAATTAATTTTAGCATTTAATTGAAAATGAAAGAAAAATATATCAACAATAATAATAATACAAATAAATATTTATATATGTGTATATATATACATAAAACACTGAAAAAAATTTAAAAAAAAATAATAATAAATAAAATAAAGATACAAGAACAAAAACAAATAAATGAAAAACAGTTTTCCTTACTATCCATATATATACCCATTAATACATACATAAATCTACATCTTAACAAGTTATGCATCTACGAATATATATATATATATTTTAACACAGGCCACATATGGACTCATATGGATCCTTTATCCTGGATATGGATATGGATGTGAAATTTTAGCATTAGAATTGTCTGACATTTTCTGTTACAACTAAGCTGAGTTGACGCGATAACAAAAACTCGTGTAAAAAAACATATATAGTTCATTAACATATATATATTATATATATATATATATATATATATAAAATGCGTTTAGTAAACGATTTAGCCTTATACAAATGCATAGAACACATAATAGTTAATAACAATAACATGGAAAGCGGGAAACAGAACCACACAATACAAAAAATGTAAACTTACTAAACTAAAACTAAACTAAAGCAAAGGCAAAGTGGAACATCCAGATCGAGAAGCGAGAATAAAGCTGTTGTTTATCGAGCCCCGATGCTAGGCCCGTAGTACGTATTTGCGAGTATCAAATTCACAATTGAACAATTTTCAGTAAGCCAACAATTAATGAAGATTCATTAACAACTTACACATGTTTTACCTTTAACAACAAAAAATGAATTAAACATGAAACAAGAAACGGGCCTACAAATGTAAAGAACAAAACAAAACAAAACAAAACAAACAAAAAACAAAAAAAAAACTTAAAAAAAACAAAACAAAAATAAAAATTGATAAAAAATTATAAATTGAATATGCGTTTTTTGTACTTACGCTGACCAGGAGGAATACCGTGAAAAGATCAAAATCGAAGAACATGATCATAATATATAAGTAAAATCGAAAAATGTCAATTAAATTTTTTTTTTTTTGTACACAAATTAAGTTGCAAATGAAGAAACGCTTCGCGTATCCAAAACTTTTTTGGCTCTTCCTTTTTTGTGTGAAGGAAACTTGTATAAGTACAACCGAAGGATGTGGTTGCTGCATGGTTGATATTTGAGAATTTTTGTGGCTAATCGCAAGAGTGAAATAAAATAATTGCTCAACGAACATTCTGTTTTCAAATTCCAAATTCCAAAATGTTTGACATTTAGCTTTTTTCGCATCGATTTATCGATAATCAATATGCCAAAGTTAAGAGCCGTGTTTGCAGTCCTGTTTTGAATAGCCGTTGACAGCAATGTTAAATAAGGTGTCAGATTTTTCCAAATCACAGTATGTCATGAGACATTTCTCCACGTCTGGCAACTTCCACCTTTCCACAAAAGTCATTTGTCAAAACTTTTTACTTGTGAGCTGATCTCCTTTTTTTCATTCCGGATTTTGTCGACTTGCCGTCTCAAGGGAAAAAATATATAAAACATATTGAACCGAAGAGAAAATCAAACGGCGAAGGAAGAAACTGAAGCTCAAGCTACAAATTTTCGATTCATAGTTGACAATAACTGGCGGAGGACGCGAAAGTTCCGGAGTTGTGTGTGTGACAATATTGCCGTTGTGCTGGTGTGTGTGTACGTCGACCACAGTCAAAGGATAAGCAAAAAAACTTCAATAACTTGGTATATATAAATTGAAATAGATAAAAATAAAATATATATATATATATATGTTTTAATATTTATAATATATTATATATATATTTATAATATATAATATGTATATATTAATATTTACATATATAATCCCAATAATATAGGAAAATAGAAGCAGATCAATGTCATCCTCCGAATCATCGCCACCTCATGAGCCCATTGTGCCGAAGAATGGCACTTACCAGCCACCGTTTCGGCCAACAGCTGACCGCCCGGGACGCCGTACAAATCAATTGGAATACATGTCAAAAATAGTTCTGAAGACCTTATGGGATCATGTTAATGCAACTCCCTTCAAAACGCCGGTCAATGAGAAAAAACAAAACGCTCCCGGCTATTATATGGTCGTTAAAAATCCAATGGACTTGGGTACGGTGAAGAAGCGGTTGGATAATCGTTACTATTGGTGTGCCTCGGAGGCGGCCCGCGATATAAAGCAAACATTCAACAATTGTTGGCATTACAATCGTCGCCCCCACTATATTAGCGATATGGCCGACTCGCTGAATGAGGTCTTTCTGCAGGAAATGCTTGGTATGCCAGAGACGGAGGTCGAACTGCCGTCCTTCGGGGTCAAGGAGAACACAAGAAATCAACCCAAACGGGCCGCCCCTAAGAGAAAAGCAACTCCGGCGGCGAAGAAAGCAGCGAGTACAGCAAAGAGAGCAGCCAAGGAGGCAGTGAGTACAGCAACTAGAGGAGGCAAGGAGGCAGTGAGTACAGCAACTAGAGCAGCCGAGGAGGCAGTGAGTACAGCAACTAGAGGAGCCAAGGATGCAGTGAGTTCAGCAACTAGAGCAGCCGAGGAGGCAGTGAGTACAGCAAAGAGAGCAGCCAAGGAGTCGGTGAGTATAGCAAAGAGAGCAGCCAAGGAGGCAGTGAATGCAGCAAAGAGAGCAGCCAAGGAGGCAGTGAGTACAGCAACTAGAGAAGCCAAGGAGGCCAAAATAGAGACGAGGCAGACATCGAATCGTCCGGTGATTGCCAGTAAGGTAAGAGGAAAATCTGATGCAAAAGTTTCTCCTTTATTGCTAACCATGTCCGCCTCTCTGTTTATAAGCAATGTTAATTATGTTCTTTAAGTATCCGTATTTATTGTTTCCTGTTAAGACATCCATTAGCCATGTATTCGGCCACATCTGACTATTACATCAGTTATATAACTACCATATCCATCGGTCTGTTGCCTAACCTAATAATCAAATGTTTTCTGATATCAGGTGTACTCCACATTACATAGATGATTTTTTAATCGTATTATTATTATTTTTTAAAATCGTTTTAACCCTCATCATTATTGCTAAGCGAATCGTTATCGATAACCGATATTTAATACATCGATGAATTCAATGAAAACGAACATAGGATCTTAAATTGCAGGCCTCAGGAGGCTATCCGATATCAGCATTGAGTGGCGCCGGTATGCCTGGTCCCGTCGGCGGCATCAGTGTGGGCAGTTCCAGACCCCAATCTCAGAAGAAACTATCGGATTCACTCGATCCATGGAACAAGACACTTGGAGAGATCATCTCTAAGAAGCAGGCGGAGTCCGCCTGGCCTTTCATGAAGCCTGAATCTTCTATTGTCAAATCTAAATCTTCTATGGTCACAACTGAATCGTCTGATTCATCCAGTGATTCGAGCGATACGGAAAATGAATCCAGTGCCTCCCACGGCACCGCCCAAAGCGCGGCCACAAGTACAGCCAGTACCAGCAGGACGGGTGCCAATAGCGTCGTTTCGAACGGTGCAGTCGGTGCGGCCACACATCAGTATGCTCACGGAAGGGCCCTGGTCATGAACCAGATGACAGGCGGAAGTGGTGCTTACGCTGGAGCTGGTGGCGGTGGAAGAGCGGGTGCCGGCGGCTATGCGAGCGTCAATCCGGGCGTGCGCAATTCAGCTGGCGGTGGCAAGGCGCCCACTAATGCCCTGGCGGTTGCCCGCGGAGCTGGTGCTGAGCCGGCGGATTCCGCCCGGCCTTTCAAGAAGCCTGAATCTTCTATTGTCAAATCTAAATCTTCTATGGTCACAACTGAATCGTCTGATTCATCCAGTGATTCGAGCGATACGGAAAATGAATCCAGTGCCTCCCACGGCACCGCCCAAAGCGCGGCCACAAGTACAGCCAGTACCAGCAGGACGGGTGCCAATAGCGTCGTTTCGAACGGTGCAGTCGGTGCGGCCACACATCAGTATGCTCACGGAAGGGCCCTGGTCATGAACCAGATGACGGGCGGAAGTGGCGCTTACGCTGCAGCTGGTGGCGGTGGAAGAGCGGGTGCCGGCGGCTATGCGAGCGTCAATCCGGGCGTGCGCAATTCAGCTGGCGGTGGCAAGGCGCCCCGTAATGCCCTGGCGGTTGCCCGCGGAGCTGGTGCTGAGCCGGCGGAGAAGCCTGAATCTTCTATTGTCAAATCTAAATCTTCTATGGTCAAAACTGAATCGTCTGTTGTCAAAACTAAATCTAAAGGCTCGTACCATGAAACTCCTCAGGGCCGGTTCTATCAATCTTCTAGTGCCTCCCACGGCACCGCCCAAAGCGCGGCCACAAGTACAGCCAGTACCAGCAGGACGGGTGCCAATAGCGTCGTTTCGAACGGTGCAGTCGGTGCGGCCACACATCAGTATGCTCACGGAAGGGCCCTGGTCATGAACCAGATGACGGGCGGAAGTGGCGCTTACGCTGCAGCTGGTGGCGGTGGAAGAGCGGGTGCCGGCGGCTATGCGAGCGTCAATCCGGGCGTGCGCAATTCAGCTGGCGGTGGCAAGGCGCCCCGTAATGCCCTGGCGGTTGCCCGCGGAGCTGGTGCTGAGCCGGCGGAGAAGCCTGAATCTTCTATTGTCAAATCTAAATCTTCTATGGTCAAAACTGAATCGTCTGTTGTCAAAACTAAATCTAAAGGCTCGTACCATGAAACTCCTCAGGGCCGGTTCTATCAATCTTCTAGTGCCTCCCACGGCACCGCCCAAAGCGCGGCCACAAGTACAGCCAGTACCAGCAGGACGGGTGCCAATAGCGTCGTTTCGAACGGTGCAGTCGGTGCGGCCACACATCAGTATGCTCACGGAAGGGCCCTGGTCATGAACCAGATGACGGGCGGAAGTGGCGCTTACGCTGCAGCTGGTGGCGGTGGAAGAGCGGGTGCCGGCGGCTATGCGAGCGTCAATCCGGGCGTGCGCAATTCAGCTGGCGGTGGCAAGGCGCCCCGTAATGCCCTGGCGGTTGCCCGCGGAGCTGGTGCTGAGCCGGCGGAGAAGTCTGAATCTTCTATTGTCAAATCTAAATCTTCTATGGTCAAAACTGAATCGTCTGTTGTCAAAACTAAATCTAAAGGCTCGTACCATGAAACTCCTCAGGGCCGGTTCTATCAATCTTCTAGTGCCTCCCACGGCACCGCCCAAAGCGCGGCCACAAGTACAGCCAGTACCAGCAGGACGGGTGCCAATAGCGTCGTTTCGAACGGTGCAGTCGGTGCGGCCACACATCAGTATGCTCACGGAAGGGCCCTGGTCATGAACCAGATGACGGGCGGAAGTGGCGCTTACGCTGGAGCTGGTGGCGGTGGAAGAGCGGGTGCCGGCGGCTATACGAGCGTCAATCCGGGCGTGGGCAATTCAGCTGGCGGTGGCAAGGCGCCCACTAATGCCCTTGCGGTTGCCCGCGGAGCTGGTGCTGAGCCGGCGGAGAAGCCTGAATCTTCTATTGTCAAATCTAAATCTTCTATGGTCAAAACTGAATCGTCTGTTGTCAAAGCTAAATCTAAAGGCTCGTACTATGAAACTCCTCAGGGCCGGTTCTATCAATCTTCTAAAGGCTCGTACGAAACGTGTCCTTATGATCAATTATCCAGTGATTCGAGCGATACGGAAAATGAATCCAGTGCCTCCCACGGCACCGCCCAAAGCGCGGCCACAAGTACAGCCAGTACCAGCAGGACGGGTGCCAATAGCGTCGTTTCGAACGGTGCAGTCGGTGCGGCCACACATCAGTATGCTCACGGAAGGGCCCTGGTCATGAACCAGATGACGGGCGGAAGTGGCGCTTACGCTGGAGCTGGTGGCGGTGGAAGAGCGGGTGCCGGCGGCTATACGAGCGTCAATCCGGGCGTGCGCAATTCAGCTGGCGGTGGCAAGGCGCCCACTAATGCCCTGGCGGTTGCCCGCGGAGCTGGTGCTGAGCCGGCGGAGAAGCCTGAATCTTCTATTGTCAAATCTAAATCTTCTATGGTCAAAACTGAATCGTCTGTTGTCAAAACTAAATCTAAAGGCTCGTACCATGAAACTCCTCAGGGCCGGTTCTATCAATCTTCTAGTGCCTCCCACGGCACCGCCCAAAGCGCGGCCACAAGTACAGCCAGTACCAGCAGGACGGGTGCCAATAGCGTCGTTTCGAACGGTGCAGTCGGTGCGGCCACACATCAGTATGCTCACGGAAAGGCCCTGGTCATGAACCAGAAGACAGGCGGAAGTGGCGCTTACGCTGGAGCTGGTGGCGGTGGAAGAGCGGGTGCCGGCGGCTATGCGAGCGTCAATCCGGGCGTGGGCAATTCAGCTGGCGGTGGCAAGGCGCCCACTAATGCCCTGGCGGTTGCCCTCGGAGCTGGTGCTGAGCCTAGAGCTGGTATCGGCGGTGCCGACTTGAAAAAGTTGGCAGGTGAGTCTCGTATGCATCTTTTAATCTACACACCCACACACATACGCACACTATCAGTTCGAAGCGATTTTACATGCCAAGAAAGGTAAGATTTATATAGTTTATTTTTCTCATTTTGGCTTGATTATTTTGCATATGGGTCAGCAGTCAAAAATACATTTGAGATTGAGATTGTGACGCCACAGGAGCAGTGGTTAACTATGAGATCGCCTAACTGTAGGTACTCGTCGCTCAACCGGGCATGTCCTAGACTCCAAGACGTTTAAACATTAGTCGGCCATGTGGCTCTCCTGGGTTGAGAGTCTTATATCGATGGATGTCAAACCTACGTGGTTCGACTCGGCTGTTGAGAATATAACTTATGGGGCCGCGGACTTAAATTTTTTGTTTACGGGTTCAGGGTATTTGAAGAAAGAACGGTTATTTTGAAAAACCGACCGTGCTCTATGTTGTATTTGTCAGAAGTTGACAATTGTCTTGTTCAAATGGTATCCGATAATGGTGTGCCACAGTCAGTTTAGTCCGACTGGAACGGTCAATTAGGTGAGGGTTCTGATGCAAGTGTATTTCCTATTATGAACTTTATGTACGCTATAATATTAATAATAATTATGTAATAATAATAATGTAATAATGTTATACTCTTGCTTCTGTTGCAGCGAAACCTGATTCGTCCAGTTCAGGTTCAAGTTCAGGTTCAAGTTCAGGTTCATCGTCAACGGGTTCTTCGAGTGATTCGAGCGACAATGAAGCAGGATAGGACGCATTATACATTTTATTTAGTTGCTTTGTGAGGCAACGCAAACAAGTGCTGTTTTGAATGGCACAACAACTTTCAAGACTGTTTTCTATCTGTCCACAAATTCTATTTGGGAGTCACGTGGATCACTCTTAACTCATGGCTAATCGGCTAAAATCAACTATTTCCTATATCCCGCAATCCCCTCTCTCCCAAATGTCACCTATATTTGTGTAAATTAGCTTTTTAACTATACACACCATATATTTAGTATATATATATATATATATATATAAATATATATGTATATGTATGTATCGATAAATAACAACTTTTTTTTTTGTATAATTAATTTTAGCATTTAATTGAAAATGAAAGAAAAATATATCAATAATAATAATAATACAAATAAATATTTATATATGTGTATATATATACATAAAACACTGAAAAAAATTTAAAAAAAAATAATAATAAATAAAATAAAGATACAAGAACAAAAACAAATAAATGAAAAACAGTTTTCCTTACTATCCATATATATACCCATTAATACATACATAAATCTACATCTTAACAAGTTATGCATATAAATATGTCTACGAATATATATATATATATTTTAACACAGGCCACATATGGACTCATATGGATCCTTTATCCTGGATATGGATATGGATGTGAAATTTTAGCATTCGAATTGTCTGACATTTTCTGTTACAACTAAGCTGAGTTGACGCGATAACAAAAACTCATGTAAAAAAAACATATATATATATATAAAATGCGTTTAGTAAACGATTTAGCCTTATACAAATGCATAGAACACATAATAGTTAATAACAATAACATGGAAAGCGGGAAACAGAACCACACAATACAAAAAATGTAAACTTACTAAACTAAAACTAAACTAAAGCAAAGGCAAAGTGGAACATCCAGATCGAGAAGCGAGAATAAAGCTGTTGTTTATCGAGCCCCGATGCTAGGCCCGTAGTACGTATTTGCGAGTATCAAATTCACAATTGAACAATTTTCAGTAAGCCAACAATTAATGAAGATTCATTAACAACTTACACATGTTTTAACAACAAAAAACAAAAAATGAATTAAACATGAAACAAGAAACGGGCCTACAAATGTAAAGAACAAAACAAAACAAAACAAAACAAACAAAAAACAAAAAAAAAACTTAAAAAAAACAAAACAAAAATAAAAATTGATAAAAAATTATAAATTGAATATGCGTTTTTTGTACTTACGCTGACCAGGAGGAATACCGTGAAAAGATCAAAATCGAAGAACATGATCATAATATATAAGTAAAATCGAAAAATGTCAATTAAATTTTTTTTTTTTGTACACAAATTAAGTTGCAAATGAAGAAACGCTTCGCGTATCCAAAACTTTTTTGGCTCTTCCTTTTTTGTGTGAAGGAAACTTGTATAAGTACAACCGAAGGATGTGGTTGCTGCATGGTTGATATATATGAGAATTTTTGTGGCTAATCGCAAGAGTGAAATAAAATAATTGCTCAACGAACATTCTGTTTTCAAATTCCAAAATGTTTGACATTTAGCTTTTTTCGCATCGATTTATCGATAATCAATATGCCAAAGTTAAGAGCCGTGTTTACAGTCCTGTTTTGAATAGCCGTTGACAGCAATGTTAAATAAGGTGTCAGATTTTTCCAAATCACAGTATGTCATGAGACATTTCTCCACGTCTGGCAACTTCCACCTTTCCACAAAAGTCATTTGTCAAAACTTTTTACTTGTGAGCTGATCTCCTTTTTTTCATTCCGGATTTTGTCGACTTGTCGTCTCAAGGGAAAAAATATATAAAACATATTGAACCGAAGAGAAAATCAAACGGCGAAGGAAGAAACTGAAGCTAAAGCTACAAATTTACGATTCATAGTTGACAATAATTGGCGGAGGACGAGAAAGTTCCGGAGTTGTGTGTGTGACAATATTGCCGTTGTGCTGGTGTGTGTGTACGTCGACCACAGTCAAAGGATAAGCAAAAAAACTTCAATAACTTGGTATATATAAATTGAAATAGATAAAAATAAAATATATATATATATATATGTTTTAATATTTACAATATATTATATATATATTTATAATATATAATATGTATATATTAATATTTACATATATAATCCCAATAATATAGGAAAATAGAAGCAGATCAATGTCATCCTCCGAATCATCGCCACCTCATGAGCCCATTGTGCCGAAGAATGGCACTTACCAGCCACCGTTTCGGCCAACAGCTGACCGCCCGGGACGCCGTACAAATCAATTGGAATACATGTCAAAAATAGTTCTGAAGACCTTATGGGATCATGTTAATGCACATCCCTTCAAAACGCCGGTCAATGAGAAAAAACAAAACGCTCCCGGCTACTATATGGTCGTTAAAAATCCAATGGACTTGGGTACGGTGAAGAAGCGGTTGGATAATCGTTACTATTGGTGTGCCTCGGAGGCGGCCCGCGATATAAAGCAAACATTCAACAATTGTTGGCATTACAATCGTCGCCCCCACTATATTAGCGATATGGCCGACTCGCTGAATGAGGTCTTTCTGCAGGAAATGCTTGGTATGCCAGAGACGGAGGTCGAACTGCCGTCCTTCGGGGTCAAGGAGAACACAAGAAATCAACCTAAACGGGCCGCCCCTAACAGAAAAGCAACTCCGGCGGCGAAGAAAGCAGCGAGTACAGCAAAGAGAGCAGCCAAGGAGGCAGTGAGTACAGCAACTAGAGGAGGCAAGGTGGCAGTGAGTACAGCAACTAGAGGAGGCAAGGAGGCAGTGAGTACAGCAACTAGAGGAGCCAAGGAGGCAGTGAGTACAGCAACTAGAGGAGGCAAGGAGGCAGTGAGTACAGCAACTAGAGGAGGCAAGGAGGCAGCGAGTACAGCAACAAGAGGAGCCAAGGAGGCAGTGAGTACAGCAACTAGAGGAGCCAAGGAGGCAGTGAGTACAGCAACTAGAGGAGCCAAAAAGGCAGTGAGTACAGCAACTAGAGGAGCCGAGGAGGCAGTGAGTACAGCAACTAGAGGAGCCAAGGATGCAGTGAGTTCAGCAACTAGAGCAGCCAAGGAGGCAGTGAGTACAGCAAAGAGAGCAGCCAAGGAGTCGGTGAGTATAGCAAAGAGAGCAGCCAAGGAGGCAGTGAATACAGCAAAGAGAGCAGCCAAGGAGGCAGTGAGTACAGCAACTAGAGAAGCCAAGGAGGCCAAAATAGAGACGAGGCAGACATCGAATCGTCCGGTGATTGCCAGTAAGGTAAGAGGAAAATCTGATGCAAAAGTTTCTCCTTTATTGCTAACCATGTCCGCCTCTCTGTTTATAAGCAATGTTAATTATGTTCTTTAAGTATCCGTATTTATTGTTTCCTGTTAAGACATCCATTAGCCATGTATTCGGCCACATCTGACTATTACATCAGTTATATAACTACCATATCCATCGGTCTGTTGCCTAACCTAATAATCAAATGTTTTCTGATATCAGGTGTACTCCACATTACATAGATGATTTTTTAATCGTATTATTATTATTTTTTAAAATCGTTTTAACCCTCATCATTATTGCTAAGCGAATCGTTATCGATAACCGATATTTAATACAACGATGAATTCAATGAAAACGAACATAGGATCTTAAATTGCAGGCCTCAGGAGGGTATCCGATATCAGCATTGAGTGGCGCCGGTATGCCTGGTCCCGTCGGCGGCATCAGTGTGGGCAGTTCCAGACCCCAATCTCAGAAGAAACCATCGGATTCACTCGATCCATGGAACAAGACACTTGGAGAGATCATCTCTAAGAAGCAGGCGGAGTCCGCCTGGCCTTTCATGAAGCCTGAATCTTCTATTGTCAAATCTAAATCTTCTATGGTCACAACTGAATCGTCTGATTCATCCAGTGATTCGAGCGATACGGAAAATGAATCCAGTGCCTCCCACGGCACCGCCCAAAGCGCGGCCACAAGTACAGCCAGTACCAGCAGGACGGGTGCCAATAGCGTCGTTTCGAACGGTGCAGTCGGTGCGGCCACACATCAGTATGCTCACGGAAGGGCCCTGGTCATGAACCAGATGACGGGCGGAAGTGGCGCTTACGCTGGAGCTGGTGGCGGTGGAAGAGCGGGTGCCGGCGGCTATGCAAGCGTCAATCCGGGCGTGCGCAATTCAGCTGGCGGTGGCAAGGCGCCCACTAATGCCCTGGCGGTTGCCCGCGGAGCTGGTGCTGAGCCGGCGGAGTCCGCCCGGCCTTTCAAGAAGCCTGAATCTTCTATTGTCAAATCTAAATCTTCTATGGTCACAACTGAATCGTCTGATTCATCCAGTGATTCGAGCGATACGGAAAATGAATCCAGTGCCTCCCACGGCACCGCCCAAAGCGCGGCCACAAGTACAGCCAGTACCAGCAGGACGGGTGCCAATAGCGTCGTTTCGAACGGTGCAGTCGGTGCGGCCACACTGCAGTATGCTCACGGAAGAGCCCTGGTCATGAACCAGATGACGGGCGGAAGTGGCGCTTACGCTGGAGCTGGTGGCGGTGGAAGAGCCAAGAAAGGTAAGATTTATATAGTTTATTTTTCTCATTTTGGCTTGATTATTTTGCATATGGGTCAGCAGTCAAAAATACATTTGAGATTGAGATTGTGACGCCACAGGAGCAGTGGTTAACTATGAGATCGCCTAACTGTAGGTACTCGTCGCTCAACCGGGCATGTCCTAGACTCCAAGACGTTTAAACATTAGTCGGCCATGTGGCTCTCCTGGGTTGAGAGTCTTATATCGATGGATGTCAAACCTACGTGGTTCGACTCGGCTGTTGAGAATATAACTTATGGGGCCGCGGACTTAAATTTTTTGTTTACGGGTTCAGGGTATTTGAAGAAAGAACGGTTATTTTGAAAAACCGACCGTGTTCTAAGTTGTATTTGTCAGAAGTTGACAATTGTCTTGTTCAAATGGTATCCGATAATGGTGTGCCACAGTCAGTTTAGTCCGACTGGAACGGTCAATTAGGTGAGGGTTCTGATGCAAGTGTATTTCCTATTATGAACTTTATGTACGCTATAATAATAATAATAATTATGTAATAATAATAATGTAATAATGTTATACTCTTGCTTCTGTTGCAGCGAAACCTGATTCGTCCAGTTCAGGTTCAAGTTCAGGTTCAAGTTCAGGTTCAAGTTCAGGTTCAAGTTCAGGTTCATCGTCAACGGGTTCGGGTTCGAGTTATTACAGTTCGAATTAATCGAGTTCTTCGAGTGATTCGAGCGACAATGAAGCAGGATAGGACGCATTATACATTTTATTTAGTTGCTTTGTGAGGCAACGCAAACAAGTGCTGTTTTGAATGGCACAACAACTTTCAAGACTGTTTTCTATCTGTCCACAAATTCTATTTGGGAGTCACGTGGATCACTCTTAACTCATGGCTAATCGGCTAAAATCAACTATTTCCTATACCTCGTCTTATACAATCATATGTGGATATGATCGCAGATAACATCCGGGAAAAGCGAAAAGGACACAAGAATACATTGATTAAAGAGGAAAACCTTTCAAATTATTTTAAAAATGTATATTGGAATAAATGGAAATAAATAAAATGAAGTTGCGCTTTATTTGGGGTTTCAGCATTATCTTAAATTGTGCATATTTCTCATCATTTTATTTGTATAAATTTATAATCACCAACGAGTCGAAAAGCAATCAGATCTATAAAGCATACTTTTAAGATGAATAAAAAATATTTTTTTAAACATAATCTTAACTGCTTTTAATTTGTTGTTTTTATTTGATTATTATTTAATTAAAAACCAATACAAACGAACTTGAATCCTGCGCAGGTGCAGCTGCAGCTGGGTCCTCAGGTGGTCGATGGCGAAAATATTGCCCACATCTATGCCAGCTTCAACGATTTATGCGTGTGTTTCAGCAGCAGCGATCTGTCCGGACGCGTCTCCATCGGCATGGTGGTGAAGCCGGATGAAGGCGATGAAGCTTTCCCCAACACAGGTTTGTTGGCTGCTCAGGTTGTCGCTGAGGAAGACACTCGGCTTGAAACTGAGGCGATGCACGTAAAATTCCGTAAAAACGCTGGTAATAAGAAAAAGACACCGCTTTCTGTCGTCCGTTGAAAAATGGCATTCGAATGCAGCTGATTCCACGATCCGATTCCACGCGCAGAAGCACTGAATTGCTTGGCATCTGGCCAAGCTGAGTTTTTTCCGAGCATGAACTTCCAATAATGATTAATATTATATATAATATATACTAAAATATAATCAAAACAGAGGCGGGCAGCAATCGGCCAATCAATTAAAGACACACATTAACTTAAAAAAAAGAAGAAAAATGCGAAATATATACTCAGTATCGATATCGTGGCGAAGCATCGATACCCGCACGCCGTTGTATTTGCTGTGTCACACTCAGTTTGGTCACACTGCCGACCAGCTAACATATTTCGTTGTGGCGTATTTAAGACGGGCAACGGCAACGGCAGTCAATCAGTTTTAAGCGCAGTCCAAAATGTTATTTAAATCAATTGTTCCGCTGCTGTGCGCCGCCTGTGCGTTAACCATTTCGCCATATTTGGCCAGAGCCGCCACCGACGCGGAGCAAAAGCCAGCAGATCAAAAGCAATACGCCATCGAATTGGACCCGGAAACATTCGATGAGGTTATCGGAGCCGGCAATGTCTTTGTTAAGTTTTTTGCGCCATGGTAAGCAATATTAAAAGTGTCAATTTCTTAGTTGTTTTTTTTTACAATTTGCCAGTTCTATTTGCTATTGGGAACAGTGCCGGCAAATGAATAAAGTTCCAGAAACACACACACACACACACGTGCATGCATACAAGCGCAGCCACGCAATCTTAATATAAAAAAAAAAACATCTGTGCATACACAGGCTCACACGCACACTAGCATCCCTGTGTACATATGTTTAAACATGTGTTGGCAAACATACCAAAAAAAAAGAAGAAAAAAGTATACACACATATTGCCATTTTGAGTACATTGTCCTATTTGAGCACATTTAAACAAGTGTAATATTATATGTACATTTTGTTGCTTTTGTTGCATTTTGAACACGTACCGCGATAAGGGGCTTGAAATGGTCAAAAGGGGGCTTTGTGTTTCGGTTTCACTGGGGTAAAAGTCATAGAACTGCCATTGATTGACACACTTGAATTACGCACTTATACTTAGTTCAGCGGTCGGTTCTAATCAGTTATCTACACATCATCATCACACACACAATACATACATATATTATTATCATCATATATGTATATCACGCTTTGGGGCAATACACCCGAAACATGTTGATGATACCCAAGACGACTGGTTTCATTAAATTTCACTACTATTGTGAATCGCTTTTGTTCTACGATTTCTTATCAAGAGCTCTGCGCGACTCGTGTAGTTGGTTGGGTTCATTCAGATTGTGACTATATCCACTTCCTAAGTCGTAGTTTTTAAGCAGTTTTATCAGATATAGGATAAGTTGATTTAATCAGCTTACAGACTTCATTGTAATCAGCCTTGTCAATATGTGATTTTTAAATAAATTCAGAAATTGTTCAAATTGCTCAAAAGGCCTTGAAGCAACTACTGATCAAACTTACAATTTATCTATATTAAGAAATTTCACTTTATCTTTTTACGCTTAAACGATTTCTTCATTTTGATCATTTTAACATCTGTCTTTCACGCAGGTGTGGCCACTGCAAGCGTCTACATCCATTGTGGGAGCAGCTGGCTGAGATCATGAATATCGATGAGCCCAAGGTGAAGATTGCCAAGGTGGACTGCACAAAGCATCAGACCCTGTGCGCCGATCATCAGGTGACTGGCTATCCAACGTTGCGACTCTTCAAACTGGGCGATCCGGAATCGGTGCGATTCAAGGGTACCCGGGACTTGCCAGCGATTACCGATTTCATCAATCAGGAACTGAATACGCCCGCTTCCGATGATCTGAGCGATGAACAGTTGAAGGATGAACAGAATCCGAATTTGGGCAAGGTCGTTGAGCTCACCGAGGATACGTTCGCCAAGCACGTCTCGAGTGGCAATCATTTTGTGAAATTCTTTGCACCCTGGTGTAGTCACTGTCAGGTAGTGTTAACTCCTCCAAATAATTCCCGATCTAAATTTAATGTATCATCATTGAATCGACAGCATTTGGCGCCCACGTGGGAGGAGCTGGCCAAGGCGCTGATTAAGGAGCCAGCGGCAACGATATCAAAAATCGATTGCACCCAATATCGCAGCATCTGTCAGGATTTCGAGGTGAAGGGCTATCCCACGCTGCTCTGGATCGAGGATGGCAAAAAGATTGAGAAATATGCTGGCGCCCGTGACCTGTCCACACTGAAAACCTATGTGGCAAAAATGATTGGTGCCCCCAGCGGCAACAACGAAGTAAACGACGCCACCAAAGATGCAGTGGACGCGACCAAAAAACAAACCGTACTCCAACTAAATGGCAAAGATGAATTCGAAAAGGCAACCGCCGATGGCATCGCCTTTGTGAAGTTCTATGCACCGTGGTGTGGACACTGCCAAAAATTGCAGCCCACCTGGGAGCAGTTGGCAACGGAGGCGCTGGCCAGCGATGCTGGCATATCTGTGGCCAAAGTCGATTGCACATCGCCGGACAACAAACAGGTCTGCATCGATCAACAGGTCGAGGGCTATCCGACGCTCTTCCTCTACAAGAATGGCAAGCGGCAGAATGAGTACGAGGGCAGCCGATCTCTGCCCGAACTGCAGGCCTATATCAAGAAATTCATCGGACACGATGAGCTCTAATTCCCAACCTGAAGTTAACAATAGCAACAGCAACAACAAAAAACATAAACAATAACATTAACGATTGTCATCATCGCGCCAAAGTCATGCAATTTCTGTAAGCCTCTATGAGGGCATCCTTTGATAGAGTCGTGCCTTTTTTTTTGCACCTTTTCTTTTGTTACGAATAGGCATCCATTTACACATATGACCAAAAAGAAAAAGTGAGAAAAAAATGAAATGAATAGAAAATGACAGCAAAACAAAAAAACAAAAAAAAAAAAGTCAATTGTATTTTAAGTAATTCAATAATGCAATTTAGTTAATTGCTCGTGTTGTCCTTTTAGCTGCATTACTTTGTTTGTTAACTTGCTCTTAAGTTTTGTTTCACATGTGCCAAATATCTATTTCGATATGAGATATTATGTGTTGTAGAAACATTTGAATTTATATATAGTCTATTTATGTACAACAACAAGTAGAGATATCTGGCATGTTTGATCTCAACTTTCCACTTTCCAACATTGAACAACTCTTTTTTAGTTTTTGTTTTAAACACAATTCTTGTAAATGAATTTATCCTTTGGAGTAACCAATAAAGACAATTTTGGAATCGTGAGCTGATTGTTATTCTTATTATTATTATCATTTGTATTTTTCGGTTAACATTCAAAGTAAAGTTAACCATTAATTTGCTTAAATGAATCGGTATTAATCGGTATCAATTGCTGGTATTTTTGAAAGCAGCTTTGCGCCTTCTTGGTATTTTTCTCGTTGCAGCATTACGGTCACACTAATCCACAAACGCAATTTGTTGTTTTCCATCGCGCTGCAAAATTGCATGTTAAAGCAATTGGGCATGTCCTTTCCCACGGCTCGTAGACGTAGTAGTCCAGCCAGTGCTGCAAGTGCAACCACATCGATCGATTTCTAAGTGTGAGTTGAGTTTTTAATTGTATTATATTATTGTCGTTGTCGCTTCTGCTGCTGCTGTTGCTGCTCCAGCTGCACACAGGTGACAGTGTGACAGAGACAGAGAGTGTATAAATCGCTCGCAAAGTTTTTGTATGAACGCAAATAGCAGAGGCGCTGCGGCCTCTGGCGGTGCAGGTGGCAGCGGTGCTGCTGGTGGAAGTGCTGGTGCTGCTGCTGCTGTAGCTGGTGTAAGTGGTGCCGTTGGTGGTGCAGCTGCTTGTGCTGCTGGTGGTGGTGCTGCTACTCCTGCAGGCTCCAATGGGCCTGCTGCCCAAGCAGCTGGCGAGGCTGGCTCAGCAACGGCGGCCGCAGCATCTGGTTCCACAAATGGCGGCAACGAAATTGGTGGCACCAATCCCAATGATGATCAGGATGCAAAGCGGCGCAAGTGCTTGGAAACAGATGAGGCACAGGACGGCGCTAGCACAGTAAGTAAAGAGAATTCCGTCCCCTTTGGCCAGCCTCACACCCTCCTCCGCTTTATATTAATGCTCCTATGCTTCAGATGATTGATGCGAACAGCGTGCTAAATAAGATGGCGACCGTGTATGCGGAGCAATTGATGTCGGACATTGTGCTGCTGGTGGATGGCAGGGAGTATCCGGCACATCGGGTAATACTGTGCGCGAGTAGCGATGTCTTTCAAGTGATGCTCATGAATCGGGAGTGGAACGAGTGCAGCAAGGATGTCATTGAGCTGCACGAGGAGGCCTGCTGCTCGGCCGTCTTTCCACAGTTCATCAAATATTTGTATGTGGGTCATATTGAGGTGACGCTGCAGACGGTGATGCCGATGCTGGCGCTGTCCGACAAATATAATGTGCGGGATCTCATCGAACTGTGCGTCGGATATATGAATAAGAATGTCGCAAAGGCGGCAACCAGTGGCTATCTGGTATCCTGGCTACAGTATACTCTATCGTTTACGCCCACGCATAATGATCTCACCGAGACGCTTAAGCGTTTCCTCAAATGGAATCTGGAAATGGTCGCCGAATCAAAGGATTTCGTCGATATGGATCCGGCCATACTACAGTTGCTCCTCCAACAGAATGACATTGTCATTACCAGCGAGTACAAATTGTTTACGATCTTGCAGACCTGGTTGCTCCATCGCCGCGACCTCATCGAAGCGATGCCCGGCCTCAGTGCCGAGAAGCGGGCCAACACCTTCCTTGAGCTCATCGAGCAGACTGTCATGCATATACGATTTGGCATGATGACGACACGCGAATTGTCGCATCTGCTAATTGTCCCACTGGTCGAATACCACAAGGAGTTCCTCGTCGAACGGATTGCCATCGGCATGAGCTATCAGTCCAGGCAGGAGGATCGGGTGCGAGAGGTGCGCAAAACCGAATGCGGTGAGCTACAGTTCACTCCGCGTCTCTACTGGAACGACACGTGGAGTGTCCGCATCGATGTCCACAATTTCGATGAGATCGAGCACTATAAGAACTATGTCACCTGCTTCTTTTCCCAACGTCACATCTACGAGACTGAAGATGGTGAGTGCCCCAATCCATTCTTCCATCCATCCATCTAATATACACACATATTTATATATATTTATTTATGCCGGTAACGGAGCAATATATTATTAACCATTGGTACTAACATTAACATAAATATCTTATCCTTAGTACTACTATATTTTATATGATGTAGGTAGAGCTTCTACAGCAGCAATCGGATAAGGGATAAGGTTGTGGAATAAAATATTTGTGAATATTCCTGATTAGCGGATCAGTGGAGCTCAATGACTATAAGAGCCACAGATTTGGCAATAAGTTCTTGCAAATCAAATTTGTTAATCTGTATCGATAAAGGCCCCTGTTCCGTGAATACCAATATAAATCGATTTCCGAAGGAGACATAGTCTTCAGTTTATTGATCAGAGGATCGACCTCTCGACTAAAGCATTTATAACTTGTTAAATTATTATATATAAATGAGTGATGTAAGTCAAAGTCAAATAGAGAGACTTTATTATAATACTGTAGACATTTTTATCACAGAGGAATCCCGGATTGAAGTCGTTAAGGCTATGGGAAGATATAGAAGAGTAGCTTGTGTAGAGGACTTATAATAATTACATACAAGCATAAAAATAACTAGAAATCATTGTGCTAGAACCTCTTCATATATAAGAATACATGTAGTACTATATAATATATAATATATCACTCGATTCGAAATTAACAACATCCTTTTTGCAGACTCATGCATGACTTGGGAAATTGAATTCTTTCCGCGCGGCGTCAGATATAATAGGGCAAAAATGGTATGTGGTGAGGATGTGCCCGGCTGCTCACTCAACACGGTGCGACTGCGAGTCACATGCAAGCACCAGAATATTGGCGAGGAACGTTTTAAGGTACCCCCCTATACAATACCATTTAAATATAGATATAAATATATATATATGCATATATATAATTGGTAAATGTGCATATTTCAGATTGCTGTGCTCATTGTTGGTGAACAGAACAAGATTGCCCATATACGGACTGTGGTGGAGCGGTCGGAATACTTTTCGGAGGTGGCGCGTGTCATCAATTTGGATAATCTGTTGCCGTACGAGGAGCTTACATCACGCTCATTGAGTCCACATCTGACGGGCAATAAGCAGAATACGCTCTCCCTGCATGTGGTTATTACACCAATGGGTTCGCACACCTGTCGCGACACGCCCCCATTTCAATTTTAGGCTGATCCCAGTCAAAAGTCTATACTCCCCCCCCCTCCCCCCACAATCGATGTAAACACCCTGTAGAGTGCGAGTACAATTCGTTTAGCACACCAGTTCTCTCCAGCTCCGCTCCTGGTTCATCCTAGTCGTATTTACGCAGTTCTTGTGCTCGCATCCAGCTATACTTGATATATCCTCCATACAACTCTAAATGTATTTGCATTCATCTAAAGCGCAGCACCTCCACTCCGAGGTAGTTGCACACAGATACCGCTGTGCTGTACAATTCCCAGCCTAAGCATTATCTACACTGTTCGTATATATACTATATATATATATATATTTAGGATCTTTAATTCTGAAATATTTACTGTTTTTGTTTTTACGATTAATATTATTTTTATGATTGTGTATTTTAAATTGATTATCTTTGATTCGATTCAATTTTGACTAAAGCAATAACTATAGCGAAAAGGCCATTTACTTGATTATATATTTTTGTAATTTGCCTTTTGAAAGACATGTTTACGGTTCATTCATGAACATTGTAATTATGGAAAAGAAATTTTGTTTCCAATAAACGTTGATTTGTATAGAAAACCAGTCGAGTTTTAACTAACTAACCATTCTCCACTTACAAATGTCTGTATCATCGGAAAAACAAAGGAAGACATTTCCAATTCATAATTTTCTTATCTAATGTCATTTTGCAACGGTTGATTTTGATAGCTTTAGTTTTTTTTTTTTGGTTTTTCTTACGGTTCTCTTCAGTTAAGCAAATGGAAATATTTTGTAGATTTTTATTGTGACTGTGCGTATTTAAGATAATGCCAAGCTGTGTAAACCTGTTTCCAACTTACTAGCAGATAAATGTTGAACAACATTTACTTATTATATATGTGTATGTGTATGTGTATGTGTGCATGTGTTTGTGTATATCTCTGTATGTACTTGGTAATTGCCAACGATTCTACTTACGCGGGTTTTGTGTAAATAGTGTGAGCCAAGTTTTAATAGCTGCTTCGGCTTTTGTTCTAGTCATCAAAGACAGCTTCGTAAAACTTAATCCAGAAATATACAAATAGATAGCTATGGCCCCTAGATAAGAAGAGCACACATAGCAAAAGAGACAGAGAGAGAGAGAGAGGGAGAGAGAGAGAGGGAGAGAAATCAAGTGTGAGTCTATACATGCACAAAGAAAACCTTTGAAATCGGTGCGAGATAAATGCTGAGTCATTTAAATGATTTGTTTTTTTTTTTTTTTTTAATTTTTATATGGGTTTGACGTCGTCTGACATCGTCTTTTATGGATATAAGCACGTTTATAACTTTCTTTCAAGATGTTTCCTTGCCAAACAATAAATACCATTAATTTATATATTTTGCTTATTCTTATTTTAAATTGGAGTTTTACAAATAAATATATATATATTTATATATATATGTATACCACCCAAAGATATATCTTCGAATCTGTGCCGTATTTAACTGAGCAATCATTATAATCATATTTTGATTTGTAAATTCGAATTTAAAGCAGTATTTGGAAACTGGTACAACTATCGAATGACAATACATACACACACATATGTGTATGTGTGTATGTATGTATATAATTTTAAGTATAAGCTGAAATCATAATACTAAGTTACACATATTCAACACTCATGAGCTTGAGTTTATATCATATATATGTCTGGCCATCTTGCTATTCTCTTTTCTCTTTGGTTTTAGTATTACTTTAAGTGAAAAAAATCATGACATAAAGCCAAGCTTTTCATTTCTTACTTCTCAATCATTCAAATATCGCTGATACTTATCGCTGTTCTCGGTTCTATGTATGACATTCAAATACGGCTCTGACTATGTAATGCCAAACATAATTATGATATATATTGAGCAAGATATAAGAAGTGAATAACTGATTTTGTTCTTTGTGGTTCCTACACCCTGCTGGATCATGAAATATATTGCTACTGTAAAGTATTACAAATAAGATCAAATATAACTGCGAATTGATCGATTATTGTTAATAAAAATACTCATCTATGTAAACTTCTACCGTTACGAGATGTATTTGAATTATTTGCCAAGTCACTCCACGAACAGAAACGGACCAAAGTCGACCTTGAAAGCACCTCCAGAAACAACAGTTTTTTTTTTGTTTTTTTTTTTTTTTACTACTTTATTTACATATTTATTTAAGCATATTCTGTATAACTGTAAACGCCCCATCAATATAAGCCTAGACAAGTGAGACGCTGACTTGCACAAAATGGGCGGGAGAGCTGTTATTCTGAGCATGGTATCATGATTATATAAGTTTTATTGGTCAGTTAACCCACGATTGCTATAGCGTCATATCGTAGCTATAGAGTCATATGTGTGACAATTGGCATTCCAAGGTACCCTGTACGCATCCAGTGTGTAGATGAATGGGTATGATCGAGTTGTGCAACAAGTCTCCATTCTTTGTGATGTACCCCGAAGGAATCGGTATCCGACAGAAGGAAGCATATCTAATCCGATGAAGTACATACATTCCTGATCAGCATCAACAATTGGAATATGAATCAGACTTCAACAATTCTATCATACAAATCGAATCGATAGCAATAAAATACATAATTGTTCAGACATAACCTTCAAATGAATATATCAT
This sequence comes from Drosophila nr. medialis 2 BK-2023a, assembly GCA_035044325.1. Lineage (NCBI taxonomy): Eukaryota > Metazoa > Arthropoda > Insecta > Diptera > Drosophilidae > Drosophila > Drosophila nr. medialis 2 BK-2023a. The sequence goes on from JAWNMH010000388.1 coordinate 9,363,325, forward strand.
ATACTCACATGCATATATACATATATAAAAATCCTAAATTTAGTTAACCAATATGTATTTTCATGCTAACTCCTTTGAATTTGAAAAGATAATGCCTCAATTTTGGTGCTATGTACCTATTTTATTATCATCTCTACGTCTTGAAAACTTCATAAATATTGAACTGTCGACCAAAATGGGTCTATTCGATTCCATTCAACTTTACCATGAAGGTTGACAGTGATTTAAATATTATCAACTAAAAATTGAACAATTTGTTAAGTACGGGTTACCGGAGCCGGTAATATTGGTTCAGTAACGTTTACCGGAACCGGAAACCCAAGCACGATTTACTTTGACTCGCTGCTGAAGTCTTAGTCATGATGTAAAAATCATTCTTTAAAAAAGTAGCTGTAAACAATTTTGATTTCTTTTTGAGTAAAATCATTCCAAAGTTTCACAAATGTCGTCGGAATATGGGAATATATGTATGTATATCTAAGTAAGAGTAAGTAAAGTAAATGTGCTGAGATTTCAATATTTAATCGAGGAGAATTTGTAAGCCGAGCAATGTTGTTGATATGTCTCATGAGTTTGAATATACTCGCTGTTTATTCATTCGTTTACAGAACCCATTTATAATTGGCCCATCAAACTATGGTAGATTGTCGGGCAGAGCATTAGCCGAAAGATAAATATGCTTAAATTGCCGTGTTGGGTGTTCGAATACTGCCAGTCGACACTTGGCAGCGACAATAGTCGCAGCAAACATCTTAGACTTGAACTATACCCACGCGCATACTTATATATATAATATATATAAATATATATATATATATATATCTATTTTTTTGTTGTGTTTGTTTATGTTAATCCAGACAAAAGTTCCATGGATAATCCGGGATATGTGATAGATTGCGAGCGCGAGTTCGGTGAGTTATATCGTTCAAAACTTTGAAGTTCTTCAGATTCTTAGCATAATAATGCATAAAGTGATATCTGAAAATTATAATATATATATATATATATATAATATGTTTGTGTGAGCTATTAAATCGATTAAACCGATTAACGCAAACATAAATTATTTTCAGATATATATATATTAAATGAAGTTCCGATTGCAATTCCGATTTCAGTCGGTAAAAGTGCGGTTCCGATTTAATTGGACAGTTCAACGTGACTTTATATATATATTGTGATAAATATATTTTCTTAGCATATTGCCATATTCAAATTATTAAACTTGAAAAGAATTTTTTTGTGTGGAAAGTTATTATTATAATTGGGGAAAAAGTTTGCACTGCGACCTATAAGGTCTATTTTGCCCCTTACTGAGCCTACAGCTCTTCCATCAGTCCCAACTCCTGCACGAATGCTAGAATCTTTGTTGGGTTGAGGGTTTCTATGTCCTTGGGCCACATGATATGCTGCCCTAGGATGCTGCATCTTTTCCTGGTTAAGGCGACGCATTCTGTTAGGATGTGCGTCGAGGATGCCTCCTCGTATCCGCAAAACCTGCATACATTGCTGCTGCAAATACCTAACTTGGTTAGGTGACTTCTCAGTCTACAGTGTCCTGTCAATAGACCTGTGAGTATTCTGAGTCTATTCTGTTGTGTCCCTGTGTGAGAATATATCCCAATAATCAGAGGAGTATTCAAAATGAGTCAAGTCTTTCCAGCTAAACATCCATTGTAATATTTGTAAGGAAATGGAATCGCATCTTTCATAGGACTTGATTCTTGGTGCGTATTATTCCATCTCATCAAGATATTCGAAATATATGGGGCTTATAGTTGAAATCAGATTTATATCATTTATTGTGTATAATTGAAGCTCTTCCCAGCGACGACTACTTCCAAATCATTTTTTAGCTTGACTCGCATAAAGTGGGCAAATAAAGTAATCTTTGGTTCTTGTTGTTTGTTTAACTTTGTTCTATGCTTTATTATTGCCAAAATGACTTTTATTTTTCATCTAAGTACATATACACAAGCACATATGCATGTGTTTGTGTGTGTGTGTGTTTGAGTGAGTGTGTGTGTGTTTGAGTGAGTGTGTGTGTGTTTGAGTGAGTGTATGTGTATTTGATGGCCATCAGATACAAATACAGTTACAGGATACAATTCTATGCCATTAAGCCATATAGTTTACATATATCTGTATAATATATATATATATCTTAATTATATATATTTTGTCAACTCAATTCTCATGCTTAAGATGCGTGTTTTAGAGTGGTTTAGATATGATATAGGTTTATAGTTGTTCAAATTTTGTTAGAATTGCCTTTTTGCCGATCCCATTGAAATTTCCTTATTATGTACGATTATGTACGATTATGTATGCCATATAGGGGATAGTTTTTAGTTTTTCTTGATATATATTTTTGTTTTGTTTCACTTGCAATTGTGTTACTTACGAAACAAGATTTTCATGAGAAATCAAAATTCTGATCAATGATATATATGTATATATTCGTGATACCCTTAAGAGTCACGCAAAAATGGAAGAAACTAGTCATATATTGGAGTACATCAATTATAATATTAAATATGAATAGTCATACAAGATATAACCAAAACATTTGCAAAATTTCAAGTGATCGCTCGTCATTTCGAAAGTTGTTGGGTTTTAGAAATTCCTATTTTTGAGCATTAGTTTTACCGTATTTATTTGCAAATATCAGAGCCTTGTCATCAATTCCATTCCATTCAATTATTATAAATATAAATAAGTAGTGCCGTCAAATATCCGTCTCTTCGAGCGAGCACTGTATTAACAATTTTCGTCTAGCAGATTCTGATATTTTTCCAAGGTTTTTATTTGCTTCCGCTTAAGTTTTTTTTTTCTTTTTTGTATTGGTTGACTATGAATTTCAATTTTTAGTGGAAAACAGAAAGTTAACTTTTTTTTAGTAGTGTATTTTTGGAATGCTCTGAATTCCATTTTCGAGGCTAAACATACATGTATAGAAATGTATTGTAGTGTATATAGCATACTTTTAAGAGAGCAGGATAGATTGAAAATTCATTCGATTTGTTGTACTACTTATCGATAAATATATATATATATATATATATATATATATGTGTGTGTGTGTGTGTGTGTATATTTGCTAACGAGTATTACAAATTTTCATATATAGTTTTGTTTCGATCATGAAACTCAGCACAAATGTATATATGTGTATATATAATGTATATGTATATTTTCTATAATATATATATATATATATATATATATATGTGTGTGTATGTGTTTGCAATTATTGAGTGCTGTGCACTTTGACTTACATGCTATATACAAATACCATATATATATATTTGTATATGTATATATAAATCGATATCAATCTATGTGGAACCATCTATGAATTATATGCATGCAAATATTTGCCAAAGCTGAACCCGCTCCGATCTCTTCCTTCATGCCGATGCCGATGCCGTGATTTATCGTGATTTATATATATATGTATTGTATGTAGGTGTGTGTGTGATATTATTTTTGTTTGTTTTGGATATTACTAAAGTTAACTAGTTATTGTAGTTGGTGTAGCATTCGCTAGCTGCCTTAAAGCAGTGTCCTAGGTGGGGTGTTGTTGCATTCTTGCCGCAGTGAGTGACGCTCTATATAAATGTTTTTTTTTTTATTATTTTTTTTTTTTTGTTTTTGGAGTGGGTCCCGTCTAGGTACATCTTTTGTATACAAGTACCAATAACTATAAATGTCTTTCATGTAACCGTATACATATATATATATATATATATATATATATAATAATTATCATCTATTATTGAGTAATTGCGTTCGCCGTGTGTTTCTCTGCTTTAGAATTCTATTTGCTGTGAGTCTACTTGGGTTTGTCTGAAAAACTGTTTGAAGTATTGCCCCTCTATATAGCTTTTTTTTTTTGAGATATAGGTATGTATTGGAGGTGTTGATAGTTGTTCATATGTGTGTGTGTGTGTGTGTTTTATTTTTTTAATTTTGCATTTCATCGTTTATATTGTACTTATCAGAGATGCCAATTGATTTCAGCATTGATTTGAGCACAAGATTGATCAGATCGATAGCTCAGATATATATACTGCTACTTATACATAACTAATGGCCGGATTCCATTGGGCATCGTTTCGATTAATATTATAATGTTTTTACTGTCAACTAACATGAAGTACACCAGGAAGTGGAGCAAAAAATCATCAAATAACTTAATCAAGTTGATCCTAATGTCAGCTAACATGAACCTTAGCCGAAAGCTAAGAAAACACTTTAGCTGTTTACGAATTTTCTCGAAAAATTAGTTGACATTAACTTTAGCAGGAAGCTGAGCAAACAATTTCAAATTAATTGTTAAAATACTAAAATGAAGTTCACCCTATTGTCAGCCAATGTGAACTTTAGCAGGCAGCTAAGAAAACAGTGTAAGCATATTGGTTAAATGAACTAAACCAAGTTTACCCTAATGTCAGCTAACATGAACTTTAGCAGGAAGCTAAGTAAACACGTAGCAGGAGGCTAAGAAAACACTTTAGCAGGAAACATATGTATATGTTAAAGTACTAAAACGAAATTGAACCAAAATTTCAGGTAACATGAACTTTAGCAGGAACATGAGCGAATAACGTTCTATACGTGGAATTTACAAGGTACTTTGGAAAATCCGAATAAAGAATGCTGCTGCCGCTTGAAGAGCTCTACCAGGGACAAACATGAACTTCACAAGGAACTAGAAAAATACGAAATTCTACATATACATATACATATATATATATTTGTATATATATATATAATGTTTTTAGAAGATTCTGTCGCTATGTGGGTGGTGAGCACAGTGGAATCCGGCATTCATACATACATCTCTGATATATACTCGCATATATGTGATGCAATTGCCGTGTGCAAGTTTCTCTTGGGGATTATGGTAGAAGTAGTACTTGTGGATATGATGACAGAGTTAGAGTCGTCAGATTTGGCGACCTTAAAGTAAACTGTCTGGCTTTTGGCCAACAACTATTCAGCTATTCAACGTTTCGAGCGTTTTGATTTCTTGGTTTTGTGTGTACAAAATGGGGAAAAAACATTTGCAACCAATTGTCGCCGCTTACTTCTCGAAGATTAGTTCGCCGGTGAGGAACGGATTGAGATATGTCTGGGCATCGTAGCCAGAGACGCTAGCTGTGGTGGTGCGACGACGAGCCTGAGCACCACCAACACCACCACCACCACCCCGGCGATCGCCATGGGAATGAGTGTGTGTGTGATGCGAGGGTCGCTTCTCGCTGTTGCTCGGACTGAGTATTAGCGGTATGGGCATGGAGGTGTGCAGTTGCAGCGGTTGCTGCACTATGGTGCCAGCTGCTGGATTGAGTGGTGTGTCCATATAGCCGTGTGGGGCTGCTGCTACTGCTGGCGCCGTTGGTTGCTCGGACGCTGCTTGGTAGCTGCTCGGTAATGAGGTACTGCGCTCCGCTGGTAGCTGCTTCCTTTGGACAGCAGCACTACCGGGTCGCGCTCGATGGTGCTTGTAGTGACCGCGATGAATCTTTCGCTTTGGATGCATCAGTCCATCGGACGATGGGGGCGATGTGTCCAGCACCAGTGGCACCACATTCGATGGTGACAATTGCTGCTCCAAGCGATAGGTGCCTGAGCCACTGCCGGTATTGTTCGAATTGAAATTATGTGGTGCTGTTGGTTTCTTGAGCGTGGGTTCGCGTGAATGTGGATGCGCCTGTATTATGGTGGCGGTGGCAAATACCTCCTGGAAACGATTGCTCGCCTCCAGCTGCTGGAGCTGTTGGTGTTGCTTCGCAAGGAACTGCTGGCGTTGCAGTTGCAAACGGTTGAGGATGCGGTACTGTTCGAGTATGTGCTTGTAGAACTGTTCGGCGCTGACTTCCGATGAGTTTATTAGGCGTATGGCAATCTTTTCGGGTATCACAATTTTATCTGCAATAAAAGTCCACAATTGTAATAATAATCATAGTCGTCGTAATAATAATAGCAGGGTATCTCATATCGAAACCAATTTCATGGCTGGTGACAATGCGTTTATTGAACCCCAACGAAACGACTGCATGCGTGCGTGTGCGTTTGTGTGTGTGTGTGGGTGTGGGTGTGTGCAGGAGATAGCCCGTTGACCCAAATTTCGAGTTGATTTAGTAAAATGGAAAAAAAAACGAAAAATGCGCCAGCAACAGCAACAAGAAGCAAGAAGAAGCAGCACTTTCACGCCCTTCCGACAAAACAACAACACACGTAACGACAGCGTTCCGAGCAGTTAGTTTGTGGGTGCTGCAGGGTTGGTGGTTGGGGGTGCTTGGGTTCGGGGCTTGGGTGTTATGTGGTTTTGGCTTAGATGCAATTTAGTTGTGAGCCCAGTGGAAAGTGCTTTGTGCTCCTATTTAAATTAGACCCACAGTTGACCACAACTAAAAGCCATAAAATTACCCATCCCTAAAAGCACACCCTTACCCCCGTTCCAGCCACTAAATAAATGCATATATATTATATATATCTAAATATATATATAATATATATATATATTCTTTTTTGCATTTAACTTACCGCACTGATTGGCCTTGGTGACAAAGGGACGTATGGTTGGATCCCATATGAATATATAGTATAGCGATAGCATAATGGCAGCAAGGGAAACGCATAGGACGTAAACGGCTACCGTTAGAATGCGGATGACCTTACGATTGCTCTGCTGCGGCTGATAGCAGCGGCTTATTGTCTCCGTCGGCGGCAATTTCACTTTCTCCTCAAGCGAATTGCTTTTCGAATTCATTTTCGTTGTTGTCTTTGGTTTTGTTTTTTTTTGTTTATTGTTTAATTCTCTTGCTTTGATTTTATTTGCTTGGCTTTCAATATAATATTTGGTTTAGATTTGTTTGTGCTGCATTTTTTTATTTTTCTTTGCACTTTCCTTTTCATTTATATATATACATATATAAATATTTATAAGAAATTTTATTTATTTATTTTTGATATGTGGGCAGTGCAAAATTTGTTAGTCTAGTTATTAGTAAATGCAATGTTCTTTTGTAGTGGTTGTTGTTTTTATTGTTATTGTTTGAACGCGTCGCGTTGCGCTTGAGGTTAACAGTTTACAAAGTTTTACTGTACAATGGATTATAAAAAAGTGCTGCTGCTGCTGCCAACCGACGCGTCGAGCGAATGCAAGCCAAATGACGACCCAGAACATGAGAAAAAAAAAGCCACAGTCAAAAAGCAGAGCCTGACGCCGCTGGCGCTGCTCTGCTGTTAGCTGCTGTCGCTGCCAATGCAGAAGGAGTATATAATCGGCTTTAGAGCATCACACTTCGTGTCGCCAACTGTTCGCGTGGCTTAGCCTTCGTGCCCACGCCCGAAGGCGCGACTCGTCGCCGTATGCCGATCCTCTCGCTCTATATTCTGCTGCTGCTGCTGCTCTACTGCTCCTCCTTTTTTTCGGCGTTTTTTCCCACATATGAATATAATTTCATTCATAAAATGCCTGTTTGCTTGCTGCTTTGCCATGCTCATTTTCACACACACACACACATACATGCATGCATGCACAAAATATGAGACGTCAGCGTCGGCGTCTGCTTGCTGTTGTTGTTTATTAAAATGCAGCTGGCACGCGTCATTTGCATTCCAAACAAAAACAACGCGCTGCTGACTGCGACTGCAGCGGAGGCGGCGGCAGCAGCACGTCGGCACGTCTTGAGGCCTGTCCACTGCTTTATGTGTCAAGAGCGAGACGCCCACTCCACTGACACCCCCACCACTCCTCCTCGATAACACGCTTGGTGTGAGTCAATCGTCGTGATGCGTTTGGCGTTTAGCGTTTGTTTATATTGTGTTTGCTATTGCTGTTTATTGCACGCGGAAATCGAAATGCGCGCCTGATTTTTGCCCAAAAATTACAAAAAAAAATTAAATATATATGTATACAACATATAAGAACATCAATCAATTCAAATAAAATCATGCTCCAAATGCATTTGCCAGTATATCTTGATATTTTTGTTTTGCCTAGGGTGACCATGGGCGCGGGCAACCTTCGCTGGCGGCGTTGCGAAGGACAGCAAAAAGGCAAAAGGCAATGCAAATAAGAAACAAATCCATACTTATACACGCATACACATACAAACATGTATACACACACAATCCCATATGTATGGACTAGTTTGTAGTTGTTGTTGTTTTTACTTTTTGCGCTTTGCTTGGGCAAACTTTCGCTGTTGGTTGTTCTCCTGCACCTGCAGCTTCGCAGGTTCGTCTGCCAAACGCTTTTGTTGTTTTACTATATTTACTTAAATGTTGCGAGTGGGATATAACGGGAGGCAGAGGAAACTTTAGATAAATTGTAATACATGCATAAATATATATATGTATGTGTGTGTAGACAGCCATCACATAAGAAGTGTAAAAGATGGTACAAATGTACCAAAATCACATGTACCTACATTTTTGCATTGGATACATGGGCACATAATGGAACTTTTCCAAATGGTACATTTTCACCACATTTCTGAAACAGATTCATTTGTCAAGGATGGGCATATGTATGCTTCTAGCATTTTCTGCAGGGTATTTATGCACCGAGTCCTCGCTGCAAGTGCAAAACTTTTACTTGTTTTCTATTTCGATTCGGGTAACGTTGTTCGGCATGTTCCGCCGGTCGTTCGTTCGGTCATCATCGGACTGGGAGGTTAATAATCTGCAACTGGGTCACTAGGACAACGAAGCGAATGCAACTGAAAAATCTGACACACACACAGAGAGAGAGCACAGAGAGAGAGAGACAGAGTTTGTGTGTGTGTGTAGCGTGAGAGCGGGCAGCGGCTTGGACCCAGAGCGATTGCAATGTTGGCCATTGATTTTGTTGTATAAGATTTACCTACACACACACATGCACACACACACGCGCATATAAACATCCATCATGCTGGCTAGCTTAAATGTAGGCCACACGCATACCCACACACACACACAAAAACATACGTACACACCCAGTTCCCCTTTGTCAGTAGACTGCAATGTTTTTTCCTTCTTTTTTTTTTTCTTTTTTTGCAAATGGCCCTCAAGGAATTTTTCTTGCATTGCGGCACCTTGAATAAAACATAAACTTGCCACATATCATCAGATATGCTGATATGCCAACTCTATATACACATAATGAAATTGCAGTTGGGTTTTGCCATTAATTTGAATTAATTGACATAAAATAAGGACAACTATAGATGGATAAATACACTGTACATTTTGTCTAGATCGGGTATTTAAGTACCTTTTCTTCTCTAACTTAAATGTTTCTTATCCGATCTTCATAGAGTTTGCACACTTGATCCAAAATATGTCAATGTAGATTTTATATCAATTAGAAGTCAGTACATTACAAATTATGTCTCTGCTGCTGATCATGATCAAGAATATATAAAGTTAATGGGTTAGGAGTTGCTTCCTTCGGCCTCTTACGTATAGTTGCACAAAACTGGGTAAATTTTCAGAGGGTTTTTCAATGGGTTTGAAAAAAAGAGAAACAGCAGTCTGAATGAAATCTTACCAACGTTCTGCAACTCAATGGCCCAAAGACTGAGTTAGCCCAGTTAGCCAAAGGCTGGCGCTTTCTTTTGTCCTTTGAAGACTGGCGGCATTCGGGAGTCCCAGGCGAAGAAATGATATATGGATAGAATGAAGCCGAGGCTGCACAAGCCGCACAAATAGATCACAATGACAAAGTAGCGGGCAAAACGTTCCGAGAATGTTGGCTCCGCAAAAACAATCTCCTCCAGTTGGGGCGACTTTGGTATATAGGTGTAGGTACTCCGACGGGGAATACCAGTGCTGGCCAGACGAATATTCCGCGAGCTTCCAATGACAATGTTCGCGGCTGGCTCCTCGTCGCGCACATTCGAGCCAATGATGTTCACTATTTTGGCCAAGTTAACGGCGGCCGCTGCACTCGTCTGCTGTTCAGCGGACATTTTCAGCCGTTTCTCTCTGTCCTGGTCAACTGCTGGACAGCTGGCCCAACTTGGTTTGCGTCGCAGCGATTACTGATTTCATTACTTTGACGCCTACGTCGATTAAATCAAAATCGGATTGTCAAATCGGCTGACGCAAGCCAATAAATAGAAAAAAACCAACCAAAAAATAAAATAAAATAAAATACCCAGGGAGAGAGAGAGAGAGGGAGACAGCGCTTTGGCTGTACTGCTCTGCGATTTAGCCGTAGACATGCTAAAGCGGATTAGTTTTGTGCGTGCCTGTCAACTTTTTTATAACAGACCCGCCAGCACAGCACCGCCAGTACCCTCCACAGCACCCACACTACACTCGACACATAAGGAATTCGTATGTGTATATATATATATATATATATATATATTATATATCATTTAAGAAGCATTATCTATCTAAAGAAAGTAACATTTACATATTTAGGTACATTTGTACCAACCCTCGATTCCAGCTTGCCACCAATGTGGAACTTTCTCTTTCAAAGTAGCGTACGCTACCCGCACGAGCACCCTACAAATTGGCACCCCACTAACTTGGCACAAGAGAATAGATACCAAAAGTATATATATATAAAATGAGCAGCCCGAAGAACGCGGAGAACTCACCCAAAATAAGGTTGATGGGATGCATGAGTTGACTTGCGAGTGTTAGCTAGCCAATGGGATGCGTATGCTTGAACACTGGTAGCGGTGGCATCCGTGAGTCCCAGATGAACATATAGTACATGGCCAGAGTTAGGCCCATGCCGCTGACACCGCCCATGTAGAGCATAAGGGTGAGCAGGCGAAAGGTTTTCGATTCGAAGAAGTCATCCGATTTGGGCACTTGAATCTCCTCGTCCTTGGCCTCCTTGACCACAGCAGCCAAGTTGCTCATCATTGTTGCGCACACACACAGTGAACCAACAAGCCCAACAAAAACAAACAATAACAATAACAAATGAGGCTAAACGAGGCAAGCGTTAGAAATCTGCGGTATTCCACGGCTCGGCGTCTCTGGAGGCGTACTGAATGACGGCGGACCAATGCCGCTGCTTTTGCCACCGCAATTTGCTCTGTTTTGCGGTTTCCTTATGCATTTGTATTTTGTGCCACTTCTTGTTGCAATTATTGTTGCTGTTGTTGTTGCTGCTGCTGCTGCTGTTGCTGTTGTTTTTATTCTTGCGGTTGCTTCTGGCCGAGCGGTTTTTGGGTGCTGCATCGTTGTCCGGACAGCGTCTTGACCGCCACGCTAATAAGATTCAATACCCTAGAATGCGCCCATACCCGAACCAACTTGCACCATTTTGCGCCACTCTGCCCCACACTGCCTGTGCAGTGCCCTATCTTCCGTTTGGGCCTCATCCACACCGCCCACATCACGTGCGCCATTCTTTTAGCCACTTGACCTGGTTTTATTTGCTTCGAAATTTGTCTCTTTTTGTTGCGCTTTTGCTGTACTCTGTCTCAAAGCAGGTCCTGCAATAGGGTTGCCCACAAATCACACACGTAGAAATTTGTTTAAAATGTTCTTATATCAAAACACTCGGAATATTTTGAGTTATATGTTTTATTTTGGTCTGCTTATATCTGAACTTTTGGAATATTTGAACTGGTACCAGATGAAGTACAGCTGCTAAAAATGCATATTGAATGATAGATTTATTTATTTTTTTTTTTTTGAGCACATTTCCATATACCACAAAATGCAGGGTATTTGTTAGCCGAGCTTGCTTTCGAGCAATGTGCATGGGTAAATCCAATTAGACATGGTCGATGCCAGGGGGTAGGCTGAATGTTCTAGGGGAGCTTAGCTCAGACTTACCTCTCTCTCTCTCGCTCTCTAGATATCTCTCTCTTTCTCTCTCTCTTTCTCTTTCTGTGCATACTTCTCACTGGTACTCGTGCACTTTCTGCACCGGGTGTCCGCCAATTGAGACGGGAAACTTCAGGTGTATATCGGGCATGCCGGAATCAAAGAAGATTAGATAGTAGAAGGCGAGAGCCATGCCCAGTCCGCTGATGCCGCCCAAATAGATAAAGATGGAGATCAGGCGAAAGGTTTTCGATTCAAAGAACGGCGATGGTGGCTGCTCCTTGGGCAGACTGACATCATCCGGCAGGGGATTGCTGCACTCAGACGCAGCCATCGCGTACCGTTAACCGTTAACCGTTATCCGTTAACTGTACGGCGGCAAATTGGCGTCGCCGTACTTAAAGCACCTCCAATTATGCAAATGAAGCGAGTGCATTTCTAATCCCCACCGACATTGATTGACTTCAATCGACTTTTGATCGCCCTTCAAATAAACGCGCAGCAAATATGCAGTTTATACGCCTTATTTCTTACGTAACCATATATATATATATATATATATATAGACAGACCAGACAAAGAAACGGAGAATTATAGAAATAGAGTCCATTGTAATCATTATAGAGTACTCGAATCGGTTAAGATAAGGAATATTTGAAGACTACGACAAAGTGCAAAAAGAAGAAGAAACTCTCCTGCACAGCTTCCAATTAACTTTGGTGAATCGGATTCCAAAATTGGACGTACAAGAGAAGTGAGAAATATGTTGGTCGTATAAGGCTCAAAAGATTCCAAAAACTGAATTTAATATGAAATCAAATCAAATTTGAATCAAGCCTAAATCATTTTTTTGAATTTTTTTTTGGCAGGCACTGTGGAGAAATGCAAGCCCGAACAGAGTCGCGAGTACAGCTTCGAGGAGGCGATTTCGTTGGTGGGCGTTGGCCGCTTTCACCTGAAGCTGCTGCTGATCTCTGGTCTGTGCTTCATGGCCGTCATGGTGGAGATAATGGGCGTTAGTTTGATCTTGCCAATAGTCAAGTGTGATCTGAACGCAACGCTGGGGGAGCAGGGCATACTCGCCTCGGCCGGCTTTTTGGGCGTTGTCCTCAGCTCGCATGCGATGGGCTTCCTGTCGGACACTTGGGGCCGGGTGGCAACGCTTCGGCTGGCGATGACGCTCAGTGCGATCTTCTCGATAGTGTCCGCTTTTTCGGTGAACATTTGGATGCTGATCGTTTGCCGATTCCTCACCGGCTTCTTCATCTCCGGCGGACAGGCGTGTGTGTTCAGCTTGTTGGGCGAGTTTCATGGCAATAGGTCTCGGACCCGACACGTCACGCTCCTCTCCTGCTTCATGTGCCTCTCCATGGTGTTCACACCGGGTAAGTCCCAATCGAATGTTCGATATTTAGTGGCCAATCTTAGGCAACCTCCACTTGCTTCACTTGCTCCACTTTCAGCTGTTGCCATTGGCATCCTGCCGTTGCAGTTTGACGCCTCGTTGCTGGGTTTGCCGTTCTCCTCGTGGCGTTTGTTCATCATTACGGATGTTTCGGTTTCGGTGGTAGCGATCTTGGGTCTCTTTGCGCTGCCGGAGTCGCCCAAATATAAGCTCATCCATGGTCAAGTGGAGGAGGCGCTACAAACGATGAGCAAAATCTATAAACAGAATCTGGGACGATCTGCCGGCGAGTATCCCGTGAAGCGTTTATCGCCACAAACCGGTGGCGCCAGTTTGTCCAGTGTTCACAGCTTCTGTGATGCAGTGCGTCTCGTCTGGCAGCAGACGGTGCCGCTGTTCTATCGCTCGCGAGTCTGCCACACGCTAAACATCTGCGTCGCCCAGTTTCTCATCTATGGCATTGCCCAGGGTATTTTCATGTGGTTCCCCACCATACTCAACGAGCTGGGCAAGCTGAGCAGTCAGGGCGCATTGATCTGCTCCGTTCTGCAAGGATTCAGCACACCAGCAGCAACAGCCACAGCCACAGACGGTGTCTGCAACCAAACAGTCGACATCAATACGTACCAGATGATGATCATAATTGGTAGCGCCTTCACAATTGTGTATCTGATATTCGCCTATACCATCGATATAATTGGCAAACGGAATCTGTTGAGTGAGTGAGATATATAATCCCGATCCCTAGACTTATTATATTTAATATCATCTATATATATGTACAGTGGGCTGGATGATTTTGACAATTGTGTGTCTGGCCCTGTTGCATTGGATCGAGAATTTTGTTTTGGTGGTCATCGCTCTCGCCGTGTCGATGGCCATTGGCAATTGTGGTGGGCTGGTGAGCACCATCGCCATGGAGTTCTATCCGACGCGGATAAATGCGATGGGTATGTGCTTCATCATGATGGTGGGTCGTCTGGGCGCTGTGGTGGGCGCCAATGTGTTGGGGCGACTCTTGTTCAGCGGCTGCGACATTACTCTCTGGGCACTGATTGGCCTGGTCGCCGTGCTCACTGTGATGGCATACTTTCTACCGGATCAGGCCAACACTTCCAAGGCCAAGTCTGGCAGCATCAGCATCACCACCAGCAGCACCAGCAGCAACAGCAGCAGCAGTCAGGAAATTAGCTCTAAGTAACTGTAGCTCCGTACTATCTCTAACTATGTAGTTGTAAATTTTGTATAAATATAAAGCAAAAAAAAAAAAAAAAAAAAAAAAAAACTAGATGAATTCTACACGGAACGGGAACGTCAACGGCTGCCTGGAGCGGTGCGAAGCAGGCGGGAATGGGAATGGGAACGGGAACGGGAACGGGAACGAGAGCAATTGCATTGGAAATGGATTAAGTAAATGTTTGTGCTCATTTCTACAGTTGTTGTTCCTATTATATACCCTCTAAGCATAATGATAGCTGCGCATGGCTTAGACTATAATATTGAAACTGAACAATACATAATATATATAACAATATTTATCTCTAAAAGTTTTATGCATATTGCAATTGTTATATCAATTAAATAAAATAAAAAATTGCTTAAATCTCATTAAATTTCTCTATGTGTACTGTATTTGGGTTTGGGTAATGGTTATGAATTCTTATAATTTGAATTATCATAAAATATAATGCTAGTCTTGACGAGGAAATTGGTATAGAATTATGTTAATCTTAAAGATCTCAAAACGATACACAAAAAAAAAAAAAAAAATTAGTTATCCAACCAAATATTATAATAGTTATAATAGGAGTAACACATCTATATCAAGTGGAAACCGTAGAAGATAAAGAATCAAAAACTAAAACGAAAAGCATTTTGAAGAACATGTTACAGCAACTGCTAAAAGTCCAAATAATACCATATTGGAACCGAATACCGGAAAAAAGTGCAACACTCTCATAGCCTTAGGGGAAGCTGCACCTACGTTGCTCAACCGGAACCGGAACCGGAACCGAAAAACACTTGACTTGAAAAAACATCTATGTTCAGCAAGTTCATAAGTATTTGACATAAATAAATATAGAATGTAAACAGAGTATGCGAGTGGGTATTTACAGGGTATGCAGCTAGTGCAGCACTCAAGTCTATGGACTCAGTTGCTTTGCTCGTCGTCAACGTTGTCATTTGTCGATAGCTGCTGCTGCTGTTGTTGCTGCTGCTGCTGTTGTTGGTGCTGCTGTTGTTGCTGCTGCTGGCTGCATTAACATTCCTCACATTGGCTGTCCTCTTCATGCCTCTGTTGCTCTCTCTCTCTCTCCTGCTCACTCTGTTCGTTTGTTTGTTCGCGGAGTGGGGTGGGGCAGGGTGGAGGGGGGCGAGGTAAGTCGCACACTAAACGCATTCCAACTGCAGAGTCTGCCGCATGTGGCAATCGCAGTAAGTACGCTTTTATTTATACAACAACGAACGCTGCTTGCAACGCCAACCAGCACCACACCGAGCGTTGCTGCACCACAGTCTCCACAGAGTTGCAGTTTGAGTCTGATCCAGCAGCAGCTGCCAATCATAAATACGAGTACGTAACACACACGTTGTCCATTCGACAAGCTAGCGGACCTCAGACCATCATTCGACTCAACTCGACTCGACTCGACTCGACTTGACTTGACTTGACTTATATGGCTTGGAGACAGATAACCAAATAACAACTGCCAGATCCCAGTTGCCATCCCATCTCCCAGTGCCATCTCCCAGTCCCAGTCCCATTTTCAGTTCAACTGCGCCTCAGCTGCCCCTCCCTGCCACTTGGCCAGTTGCTTGGGTGTGCCACAAAATATATATAAACACATAAATATATATATATATATATATAAAATACAATTCTGATTTATATTGTAGATTATTATTATTTTTTTGATTGAGTTAAAGCGGGAAGAGCTTCCCCCCTTTCCCTAGTGTTAATCTACAGTACAAATAATGAAGCATTTCAAAATCTGATCACTTTTGATCAAGTTGTGGCTCTGCGAAGTTTCGAAGTACTTTTGAAGTGGTAGTATTATAAATGTGGTATTATTCTCAGCCCCAGTTTTTTGTACTGCTTTCTTTTGACAAAGTTATGGCGCTGGGACCCATCCCTATGAGCACTTTTTGAGCGTATAATTTTGATATATACCGATCTTGTTTCACCTCTTCAACTTCTGTTTGTCTTCTTTCGTGCCCTGATTTATCTGCTTTATCTTCTACTTGTATTTTATCTATCTGATATGTTTGTTGTTCAATCTTCTATCTATGTTCCATTTATGTCCTATGTATCATTAATTTTTACTTATATTTCTTTCTATCTGTCTTTCGTTTATATTGAGCCCATCTTTCAGTTATCTTTTTTCTATTTATCATTTATATATCTATCTTTCTGTATATTTATTGTCTTTCATTTAGTTTCTCTCAATCATCCATTTATCTCTTATTGATCTTCCATTAATTTTCTATCTATCTTTAGTTTATCTTAACAGTTATTTGAGTTCAATTCGTCCATTTATTTTCTCTCTTTCTATCATTACTATTGAATCTATCTTTAATTGATATATGTATCTCATCCATTTATATATATCATTCAGGTATCTTAACAGTTATTTCTCTTCTATATATCTTTAGTTTGTATTGAGACTATCTTTCATCTATCTACAGTCTGTCTTCGATTTATCTTATGTGCAGCACTCTACCAACTATCTACCGATCAAGCGTAGCTGCATCTGCAAAAGTATCTGTATCTGCATCTGTTTGTATTTCTGTGTGTGTATCTGTATCTGTATCTGTATCTAATCTATAGTTAATAGACTGCACCACATGCTTGCCCCTTTTTGTGTGGTGTCATGATTGATGGCTAGAGGGCGTGGCATCTGCATGCAGAGTGTGTGTGTGTGTGGATTGCGGGCTGTTAATGTCGCGGCAATTAAGCTGCAGCAACAACTGTCGTCGTTCCATCAATCATGGCCAAGACTGCTCTGCCCGACAATGCTGGGGTTCGACTATGTTGACCCACAATGGGCCACAAATTAGGCGGTAATGTCGGTTGTTCTGTGTGTGAGAGAAGAGAGAGAGAGAGGAGCATTGGGGGTACTGTTCAAAAAGAAGACGCAGGTGGCGTCTCGTCTACGTTGACTGACTGCTAACTGGGCAACAAGCACGACAACAACAAACAGCAAACAACAAACAACAACAACAACAACTTGGAAGAGGACGTGCCGTGAAATAAAATCAGAAATAAAAGTCGCACGTCCAAATGGGGCAGCATCAACTTGAACAACTACTGTGGCTGAGAGCCGAGCAGCCGACCAACAACGGCAAATGGCAAATGGCAAAAATAGTTAAATAGTCGACTTAGGCAAATTGGCACGAGGCGATCGCAATGGCAAAACTGGCAACGGGCAAACTGGCAAACGTGCAACATACACTGAGCAAAACACCTGCTAATGCTAACGGAATCAATTTCGACACTGAACAAAGCCAGGATAGAAGACCTCTTTTTGTGGCAGGCAGGCAGTGCATATGTTGCATCCGAATCGGTTTACTATAGCTTATAGCATACAGAAACAATAGGAAAGAGCGGTCGAAGTTTAAGTTCTTTGAACAACTTTTACATATATATATATATATATATATATAAATACATTTATATTGTATATATATAACGCTCCTCACTTTGCGCTGCGAGAATACATAATTGTCTTCTTCTTCTTGCGTGTTATTCTATGAGTCGTACCTGATAAGCTGAAACACTTTTTGTTTGTGTATTTTTTGGGATATACTAAAAACTCTATTTTTTAATTGTATTTTTTTTAAATTAAAAAAAAAAAAATTATAATTATTTGAAGAACTTTTTTATTATTATTAAAATTATAAAAATCGAAAAAGCCGGCAAATATGATAAAAGCAGCATATTTTGAATAAAAAAAGGTGTAATTTTTCTGAGTGTAGCAAGTGGCAGCTGACAACAACAACAGAAACTGTTGTCCAGGAGCAGCAATCGGAGCAGGTGAGTTGAGGAATTACAATGATGCGATGCCAGTCATAGAACGAGGCGACGTTAATAGATTTACACGCCAACTGAAAACAAGCAAGAAATGAAAGACAACAACAACGACAACAACAACAAAAGCAGCAGCAGCAGCAACTGTTGCTGATGATGCCAAATTGAAAAGTAGACTGCGCATGCGTGGAATGGGAATGAGAATGGGCACAGAATCAAACAGAAGAAGATATGAAGAAAGACATACACACACAGGGAGTGAGAGAGAGAGAGAGAGAGAAGAGAGACGACAACTGTTGTCGTTGTTGTTGTTGTATCCATGTACAGCTAATGAAGCGCACGGATGCATCGTTTATGCGCAACATTTATTGTGATAACGATCAAGCAATAAATATTTGCGAAACTTGAAAGTTCTCCAAAATCAAATCTGAGCTTTTTCTATCGGCTAAGCACTATTAAAAAAACATATATTAAATATATTTAAAATAATAAAAAGAAAGACATAAATTTCATAGGAGACTATCGTGATATCCCTAATAAAAGTTTTTGTAAAAATTAAAATTTTAGCAAAATCGAAAGAAAGAAAACATAAAAAAGGATGAAAAAAAATCATCACAAATGATAGTTGTTATCAAGCGCTGCATAACGGGCTACTTGCCTATATGTGTGTGTGTGTCGCATAAGCAGTTGACGAGGACGCCAAACAACGACGAAAGCCTAAACGCAGTCGCAGACTTTGTTGTAGACGACGACGACGTTGACGTCGACGCCCGACGCCCGACGCCAAGTCAAACGTTATTTAATCAGAATCGCAAAGGCAAAAGGCACAGACAGACATACAGACCAGCGGACAGAGAAAGAAACACAGAAAAGAAACACAAAAAAAAATGTGGCCAAGTCGTCTCAGCAGCGTCTGCAGCATTAAACAACGACAGGTGGCTGCTTGCAGCGACGCCGACGTCAACGTTGGCTGCTGATTTAAGCACAAAAGTGCAGCACAGAAATAAAAGTTGGCGGCAGTCGCAGCAGCAGCCGCGACGGCCAATCAATTCTGAGAAATGAAAATGCCGTCTTTGGCATCGTTGTTGTTGTTGCTGGCACAATTGTGCAAAGCAAGAGCCCCACACACATAAACACACACACAGACATACATCAACATAAAAGAATGCGAAGAAATGCAAAATGCAAACACCACGAGCCACTTTCCAAATGCATTCATGATGTTTACCGTTGAAATGCGCCCAGTTCTGTATGTGTATGTGTGTGCAAAAGAGAGGCTGCATCGCAGACTTTAACAGCAAATGAGGAGAAATGAACAAGCACCAACAACAGCAACTTTAAATCAAGCACGCAACACACACACAGGCAGACAAGTGCTGACAGCGGAGTTGCCAATTGAGCTGATTTTAAGCAGGTGCTAATAAATATAAAAAACATATATAGATAGTAATTATATAAACATATTTGCTGTGTGCTAAATTAGAAACCAAAAATGTATAACAAATATAACGGATCGGTAAATGTCAATAAGCGTTGACAATTGGATGTCAATAAGTATTGCCGACTCTTTTGGCAGCAGTGCTGCCATTTTGGCTATTTAATAGCTATTTTTGCGCATTTCAAATGATCTAGTTTTCGGTTCTCTTTTGAACCAGATCAAGTTGTTGCAATGTTGCAGAGTCAATTATATGTGGCTTTTTATTTGATTCATGTATTATCAATCAATTTAAAAATAATTAGACATTGATAATTGTTTGCGGTGCTGGCAACACTGGTTGCCACAAATTATGTGATCGCCTTAGGTTCAAGTTCAAGTGCGCCTGCCGCTGAAAATGATCCTGCAGGAGCTTTTAAGCAACATTTGAAAGGCCAATTGTTGAATGATTCAGCATTTATGTTATTATTTGTGAACCAAATCGAGCTGAACTGCAAAAGTGAAGCAACAAGTGCTAATTGAGCCTCTGCTGTGAGCGAGCGAGCGAGTGAGCGATGGAGTCTGAGTGTGTGTGTGTGCGTGCGAGCGAGTGAGCAAATGCCAGTTGCTATGGTCTGTCGACGGCGCAGTCGCCGCCTGTGCTGTGCTCATTTGTGCAGTTTGGCGTCGCGTCGCGACGCGATAGCGTTGAGAGAACGAGGCGCCTGCGCAGCATAGTCACAGCCGGCTGCCTCTGTCTCAGTCGCCGTCGCAGTCTCAAGATTTTGCTGTCTGTCTCTGTGTGCGTTGTTGTCTTGAATTTCTTCTTCTGCTGCTGGCTGCTGCTGCGACTACTGCTGTTGCTGTTCCCGACAGTTACATTACGAGGCCAAAGAAAGTATCTTGGTTGGTTCGCGTGTATTTCGCGTTCGTCGCTCGACGAGTTCACACGTCTTTCGCTCGCCTTGGCGCATCAGCTAGTTCGAATTTCGCATTTCGTATTCGTATTCGAATTCGAATCCCCGCATCGGATCGTGAACGAGTCTCGTTTTTGTCTCGTGCTCGCCCCCAGTGACCAGTGCTGTCAAGTGTCTTAAATTCTTTACACACACAAACACAAAAACACTTACAAAGATATATTTTTTTTGCTGTTCGTTTCGCAATTACCGTTATTCAGACTTGGAGATCGCAGTGAAGTGAGTGTTGTTGTTGTTGTCAGACATAATTTAACCCTGAGCGGGCAACTAAAAAACGGACAACTGCATAGTAAAAAAAACTACTACTATAAATAAAAAAGGTTTTTTTTTGTTGTGCTTACATTTTTTTTTGTTTTTACTCATAAATTGATTGTGCCCAAAACGAAAACGACAAAAATGTGCACAGCAAGGATCTCAATTGGTGTCCAATCAGACACCTTACGAAATATAACGATTATGAAGAAGAAGCAGCAGCTAAATACCGTTGCAACTGCACATAGCCGATTAAGCCTCAAGAAGGGGGAGGAGGGATATAGGCGTTGTTGTTTTTTAGGGGGGCCAAGCGGATTCGACATTTCATGCTTTCTAATTTTTCCCAATTAGCACAAAAGCTGTGTCTGCCTTCTCTCTCGCTCTCTCTTTCTCGCTCTCTACCTCTCTGAGAATCGAAACCAAAAAAATCAAAGTTTTATTTCTTATTTTTTTTTTTATTCTTTAAAAGCTGTGACGAGCATTAAGCATAATCATCGGAATCATTACACACACACACACACACAAACAAATCAAAAAACGAACATCGAACGCGACCCACAAAAAGTGGCTTGTCATGATTTTTGCCTCCGTCTCCCATCCAATTCGTCTCCTTGCACTCGTTACTTATATTGACAATTTAACCAATGCCATTCACATTCCCATTCAAACACACACACACACACATGCATGCACACGCATATGCACCTGTGTGGCTGTGTGTGTTTGTTCCTTCTTCTTCGGCTTTCGTTTGCCACTGCAAGAAAAGAAAAAAAGGAGACAGCGCAAAAGAGATGGACAGTTAAACACACACACGACACACAAACACACACACATATGTGTCAAATGGCAACTAATCACTAATCAGTTGGCATCATCATCAACTTTTCAATGTGAAAAATACTTTATGATATTTACCATCCCCCCTTCCCCCGCCAACAACCCCACCTAAGACACATACCTATCAGTGCAGTCATTTCTGCTCTTTTTTTACCGTTTTTGGCAGTTGGAATTTTAGCTTTTTTTTTTTTAATTAGCTTCTCTTGTTGGCAGCGAACTACGAATAACCGTTTTTAAGTTTAATAATCAAATTCTGATGTTTATAGCATTGGCCATTTCAGTGATCTGCACTTGGTAAATGGAAGCTTTCCTGAAATTATAGCTCGTCCTTGAAAATTATAGAAAAAAGTGATGAAGCATCTTACCAAGCGTTCACTATAGATTTTAAATATTTGTTTATTGGATTTATATTATTAGCATTAAACATAGATATTAAATATATGTTTATTCCATTTAAATGGTCTCCTATATTTTTGGCACATAAAAATAGCTTTTTTATGCTACTTACAAGTTGGCAGCACTGATCACCCGCCTCCCCCCTGCATTTCACCTGAGTTGCTTGGCTGGATAGTTGCTGCTGTCGCTGTTGTTGTTGTTGTTGTAGGCTCTTTGCTGGTTGCTTGGCTGGTTCTTATTTACGTTACGTGTTCTGCAGTCTCGTTCAACCGATTTCACTCCATCTTCTTCTTCGGAGTACTTACTTATTCTGCTGCCGCCGCTTCTTCTGATCGTTTTTTTTCTTTCGTTATTTTGTTATTTATTTATTTTATTTACTTTTTTTTTTTTGTTTTTATCGCTGGTACATTTTATGCACTCGCTTTTTCGACTTTAGTCGCAGAAAGCAAACAAATCGTTGACAACACACACACAGACACACACACACACACATACATTCTCATACTCAAGGAGCCCAACGTGCCGCACAAGCAGAGAGAAAGAGACAAATAGAAAGAGTGTTTAACACCAGGACATTTGCTTTTCAACGGTAAGTTAAGCTTAAGTTTAGTCAAAAACGTTAGCCTTAAGCGAGAAATACAATATTGGATAAAAGTTGGCAAAAAAAAACAACACAATTATTGTCTCTGCCTTTTTTTAAAACATGTAACAATTCATTTGATCAATAATCAAACTGCTAAGATTCGTTTCTGTCCTGTGGCAGTTTCAAACATTTGGAAATTTGAGAGGTGTGGATGAGCTTAAGCAAAATGGGCTATCGGGGCTTTTTTATTGATTGATTTTCAAGTTTAAAAAGAAAAACTGTTTCCTAGCTTCAAATGAGAGAGACAGCGAGAGAGAGATAGAAAGGGAGGTAGAGGAAGGAGATGGAGTGTTTGCGGCAGCTTTTTAAGGTGAATTAAAGAAATGCCATGTTTTTTAACAGTTCTTTTATTTAAACAGCTATTTTTGTTTTGCGATGACTCATAATCGATGACGATAATCTCAGATAACCATAGCTTATCTGCTGCTCATTATAGACAAATTCAGCGAATACATTTATAATAGTTTTGAAAATAGTTTCAGGCAAACTTGTACACCAATCTTTACAATCTGTATCTAAATCTGTGTCTATATCCTTGTTTGTAACCGTATCTATATCTATGTTTGTAGCGACATACATTTGCACATAATTAAAAAAAAGAAGATTTTTATCGATTTATTGGTTAATTGGGGGTTATTATTGAGAGCCTAATCAGTTCACATATCAATCAACTCAAGTCAAATCAAATCAAATCGAAAGCTATCGCAATCGTTTAGTAAACAATGCCCATTAGAGCCACACACACACACACACACACACAGAGAGAGAAAGAGATCGGTGTTAAATGCATTTGATCCGTCTTGGAGCGCATTAAATGCACCGTTAACTACTTCGAATTCTAATCAAGCTGATGCGACAAAAAGAAAAAGAAAAAAATACAAACAAACAACAACAAGAAGCAAAGAACGCCGCGCAATGGCACAATAAACTCAATTCCTCGAGCCAGTTGCTGCAACAACAACAACAACAACGACAAATACGAAAACAACACACAACACACAGAGACACTTTTTAGAAAGACAGGTAAGAAACACGCGACTTGGCCATAAATGCAATGCCAACTTGCCAACTTGCCAGTGGTTGTTGTTTTTGTTGTTGTCGCATCAGTTGCAAGTTAGCAACAGCAGCAGCAACACCTGGGTGTGTGTGTGTGTGTGTGTGTGTGTGTGTTGGCCTCAAATCTTCGCCTCTTCAGCTTGGGAGACACCCTAAAAAGCAAACGTGACGCGTTGAAGTTTCTGGACATTTATTTGATCTACGAGTTGCCGCTGTCTCTCTCTCTTTCTCTCTCTTATTCTTTAAGACACTGAAGGAAAGAAAGAGTGGCACACAGAGAGAGAGAGAGGGAGCATGACCATTAGGTAGACTTAACAGAGAAAATCAATTCTTAGTCTTACCATTTGTCTAAAATTTGCTGTGCCTTTATCCTCATTTTAGTATTTTTTTTTTTATTATTTTTATTGCATGTATTTTATTTTTTGAAGTATTTTTAATATTTAGGTAAACTTTTTATTTCGATTTTTTTTTGTTGATAGTCATAAAAAGATTGTGTTAAATTTTTTGCCCATGTTTAGCTATCGTTTTTATTTATTTTTATTTTCTTCTTCTTTCGAGCCCATCGTTTTGCAGTTGTCATTTGAAATTCATTCAAAGTTGAAGCATTTTTTTTAATAGGCCAATTTTTTTTTTTGTATCTTACTGTTGATTGTCATACAAAATTGTGTTAAATCTTTGCCAGTCTTCTTTCTAGGTTTTCTTTTTATTTGTATTAGTATTTTTATTTTGCTTAGCTTTTTTGTCGGGCCTATATTTTTGTATTCGTCATTTGAAATTCATTCATTGTTCAAACTGTTTTTTTTTTTTTTTTTTTTTTTTTAATTTGGCCACTTCTTTTGGATAATGCATTATTTATTAGCTGACGCGCAAGTCACTTTGATATTGGCCATTTGCTTATTGCCATCTTCTTTTCGTGCAGCAGCAAATGGTGAGAATAACACTAAAGATACACACACACACACACACACACACACACACACATTGGCACACACACACACACACACACACGCACAAACACACCTACTTTTTTACAGCAATGAAAACATGCGATTGGTCATTCATTGTAATATGCTAATGAGCAGCTCAACAAGTTTTCAAGAAATTTCTTGGAATCTTCTGTTTCTTTTTAATGCTGTTTTTGGCGTCTAACTGTTCTTTGCCTTTCTACACGCAGCATCGGCATCTGATTCAACCATGAATGAAATGGAAATCGGTTAAGCACATCTCGACAAGCAACCAAAACGTATGAAAAGTGAGAGTGAATAGCTGAGTTGAGTTGAGTTGAGTTGGGTTGAGCTGAGCTGAGTTGAGCTGAGTTGATTTGAAGAACATGCAACACACATTAAACATTCAAATTTAATCCGCATCCCAATCAAATAGAAACTCAAACTGTAAATTGTTAACTGAATACCAACATGCACTGCGCACTCTCAGTGTGTTAACATAACTAATTGCGGCTGCTCTGCGAATGGATTCAGTATTCGTGTCATTCGCGTGTTAATTCGCGTCTCAATTGCAATCGAGCCCTGCATTTTGGTATTATTATAATTTAGTTGATATAATTTGATCACTCATAATATTCTTAGCCAGTTACGTGTGTGTCGACAACAGTTATCTCTGCATTCACTTATTCATCACATTCACATGGGAAACGAATAAGTGAACCTAACTCGCATCACATCTGGCTGACGTCCTCACTCAGTTTCGCAGCACATGAAACATTCCCTTCCCTGTTGCTCCTCTTTCCCGCACACCGCCTAGCACATCTATCTCTCTAAGGGAGCAGGATGCCAAGTTGTGTCGCATTTTGCCATTCACATTTTGTGCCACCAAATTGAAAAGTTAGTTTGGTGCCACTCTTGTGGCAGCTGCAACAACTGTCAAATTGTCAATCTTCTATAACCAGCCCCATTTTAACATTAGCGCTGTCGAGACAAAACGCCGCCCCCTCCCCCACACGCCTTCCCTCCCTGTGTATTGGCAAACAATTTGCAACTTGTGGCAAAGCATAACCGCAAATTGTTGCACTTGGCACTTGCCCAATTTCTAAGAGTGCAGCTGCTCCAAATCAGTTCCATCTTTGGTGTGCTTAACTCTGATTAAGTGCTTTAACTGACAGTTTATTTGCTGAATGAATTTCCATAAGTAATAAACTGAATAAATAATAATAATAATCGCATAATTTTGGGGTATTTATTTTATTTAGGGAAGCATCTGCGAACCCTTTAAGTATATATATTTTTGATCGGCAACATAAGCCAAGTTGATCTGAATGATTAGATATATGAGCGAGAGAGTTCAAATTCCTAGTATACCATAAGCAGATAAATTTGATTTCATTTTATCGATAACGAATATTCATTTGTCCTTTGTAGATCCCACTCCTTATCTCTCCTTTTCTCTCTGTTTCCTGATGATTTTTAGTTTTCTTAATCTACTAATCTCTAGTCAGAGATTTGGGTTCAGGCCGTCTCCTATCTCTCTCTTACTTGTTTCAAGCAATACTCAAAACATGCAAATTTCGCAGAGGTAATTAAAGGTACATAGAGTTGGGTACGCAGGGGAACATAGACTTATATAGAGGTAGGTACATCCAATAGCTAGCAACTAGACCAGTTTGGGTGGCTGGTCTAGAAACCAGTTTAATTCAAATCAGGTGCAAAAGAAAGTGAACCATTTGTAAATGTATTTTTCACTCGCATATATGTATATATATATATATGTATACTTAAGTTTGGATTATAATTAACATTAATTGTGGTTATTGTTGTGCAGTTTTCATTGTGCAGCTAGTCAAAAGCAGAAGCCGGCGAAATAGGCGAATAATGGCATAGAAATGGAAAGAGAGGCGAGGAAAATGCCAACACAAAAGCGAACCATAAAATATGGCTTGTAGAAGTAACTGCGCTTTTGTTCGGTGATTTACCGTTTTGCACTTGACTTGACTTGAAAATGCCGCTTCGATTGGAAAGTGGTTAGTTTAACTGTAGTCCAATGTTGTGTTTCCCAGGCTAAAAACGCCCAAAGAAAAACAGACTACGCGAAACAAAAAAAAAATAAACGAGTTGAGAAAGAAAAGTGAAAACTGTCGCACGATTTGTATGTTGCTTTTCCATTTCATTTCAGTATCGATACCTTAATGCGCTATTAATGAAATACGGGTATCGAGTATCAAGTATCGGGTTACTGTTGCTGCTGTTGCTGCCCCATAACAAAAGCTAACCGGCTTAATGCCAATTCACAATTCACAGGCCCCAAAATGCGGCGGCCGTCTTAATTGCAACTAGCTGTGGCAGCAACTCTGGCTGCTGCTGTTGTTGTTGTTGCCATTACCATTAATTAAGCGGTAGCGGAGCGTGCAACATGCCACACGTTGTTGCCCGCCACTTTCTTTGGCTTACATATACACTTACACACACTGGATTTTAGGCCTGCCCGTCTGGCGGCTGCCAGTTGGCCAAGACGATGCCACTGCCACCGCCACCGACACCGCTTAAGTAGATCCCGGCCAAGATGACGCCGCCACTTAATTGGCTGCTGCTATGGCCATGAGTTTGACCAAAGAGGCGTTAATCACTATTTTTTAGATTTTTTTCGTTGATAAGCAACAGCTGAGCGGGCAACAACAACAACGACCATGACAATGACCACTACTCAGGTGTGCCTTACAGTTAGCCAAGCCAACAAATACAAATAAAAAATAATCAGCTACAGTTGAACTTCTCCAATTTGAACTACCTCAAGTTGTATTTTGTGTATTATGCAAATCCAAAAACAATATCCAGTTGCACTGAACCCAAGTCTTAAGATAGTCCAACCAGACCCTGAACCCAGCTTAGTACACCTGCTGATGGTAGTTAGTTCCGTTTCTTAACCGATATTGATGAAATGTTTTACAGTTGATTAATAATATGCCTGCGCATATTATATACAAATTGGAAGACTATATATTTAGAATAAAGACTTTTATTTACTTGGGAAATCGTTTTATATCTTTTCATCGATATTCACGATTCGATAACATTTGATATGACGATTTTCTACCGAGTTTCTCAACTGTTATTGATGAAATTAACTCATCTTACGCAATTAGATATGTATCCATATACAAATATCTTTAAAATTGCTGTTTTGTTGGCAATCGGTAATCGATTTGCATCGATGTTCGCGAAACGAGCGCACTTATCGATCAAATTCAATAAACTTGATCTGCTTTTGGTCCACAATACACAATCGAATTATACGCTTTTTACACATTTTCTCCTCTGGGTTCGGGGGTATTCAAGAGTGTTGCATTCTCAATAAGAAAAGTAAAACGTTTTGATCGACTTTATTTCAATTTGTCAATTTGTGAAAAAGTTCGATTGTAATGCGGTCCATGCTTTGTTTAAGCCCAATCTGCGGTGGCGCCAATTAGCCAAAAGAGTGAAAAGATGCTGTCAGAAAAAAAGAGAAATTAATTGGGCGCAAATTAAAGGCAAATACACAAGAAGTAGAAAAAGGAAAACATTAATATTTATATATATATATATATATATATATGTATAAATATGTATATGTATGGGAAGAAAGAAAAAAAAATGTTTATAAGCTTTATAAGCAGAGAGTTTACCGTTTGTCTAAGAGCGTCTCTATTGATTCGTTGTTGTTGTTGCTGTTGCTGTTGCGGCTCTTTTGGACGTTTATACAATTTACAGTTCTGTGCGCGATTCTGACCGCATTTTTGCGCTTGAATTCAAAGACAACAGCAACAGCAACAACAAACAGCAACAACAAACAGCAACAACAAACAGCAATAACAATCAGCAACAATAGCAATTCAGCTTTAACAATGGCTTGTGGAAGTTGCGGCCAACTGTTTCTGTATCTGTCTATCTGCATTTTGTATCTGTATCTGCTGCCACCTGTCCAGCTGTACAGCTGTACAGCTGTCCACCTGTCCGAATCCCAATCTGGCTTATTGTGTGTCCGTCCGGCTTTTTGTATCGGCGTGTAGCTGAAGCAAGCCCGAAGCAAATCAATTGAAAGCCGCTTGAAAGCAGCACAGACAACAAACAACAGATACAAACCCAATTTCGATTTCATTTTCACCTGTTGTTATTTGTATGTCCAACTCCAGCCACACCCCCCTCGAACACACCCCCTACTCCACCACACAACTGCTTGGTAAAAGTGCGCAAATACGTTATTCATAAAAGAGAAGAAAATAATAAATAAAATACGACTCAAGATCTGCTGTTTATCTTTATTGATTTGGTTTCTTTCTTTTTTGGAGTTTTTGCTTTCATTATTATTGCTCTATTGTGGGTTGGTCCAAGTTACTCACTCGTCGACTGGCTGCCTGATTGATTGATTGATTAATTGCATCATTCACATAGCCCCTTGTCCGTGGCGGCAAGTTCTCTTTCAAATTTGAACAGCGACGTCTGTGAAAGTGT
Source organism: Drosophila nr. medialis 2 BK-2023a (assembly GCA_035044325.1). Taxonomy (NCBI): domain Eukaryota; kingdom Metazoa; phylum Arthropoda; class Insecta; order Diptera; family Drosophilidae; genus Drosophila; species Drosophila nr. medialis 2 BK-2023a. Next base: position 9,392,571 of record JAWNMH010000388.1, read on the forward strand.
GTTCCCCAAATTCTCAGCTCATCAAATGCTTTTCTCCCAATTAATCTTTCTTTCTACTGTTTTTTTTTTTCGCACACTTTTGCGAGCTTCGAGAAGTATTCAAACAAAGCCGTATTGATTTATAAATTGCATTCCCATTTGGATCGTGTAAGCTTCTCAATTAGAAATATAATGCTAATTTTGTATGCCAACTCTTGCAGATATTCTCAATCTTAACTCGATTGTGGCAGCAACTGAGCAGCGGGAATTGAACTCTGGCCCATTTGGCCTATGGCTACTTGATCCAGTCCCCCCACATGATGGGTCTAATGCCTTTTTGTTGTTGTTGTTGCTATTTGGGTTGACTTAAATAAGTCGCTTTGTCGCCTTAACAATTTGAACGTGCTTCAGGTTAAGTGCAAGCTGAACCCTAATCCGAATTTGTAACAGTGTAATAGGAAATTTGGCTCTGAAGTTGATGAGCCACACACAAATTTAAGCAATACCAAAAACAAAAAACTTTTACATTTATTCGAAAATTTATTGCACTTTTGAAAATATGTTTTATTATATGATATTATTACCTTAAACTTGAAAAATCAATTTACCAATAGGTTATGGAATAACGGAAAAAAACGTGTTAAAAAAAAACCCAATCCGTACCGGGACCTTTACACTTTAAAACCCCAATTTTATTTCTTAAATTCTTAAATTAAAATTGCAATACTTGTGCACATTTGTTCAGCTTTGACAGTGAAAAGTTTTCTATATAGTCTGTTTTAGATGACGATAACGATAACTTCGATAACTCCCGGAATCTCCTTGAACTTAAGTGTACTTTGTATATTGGCTTTCGCGCTTGGAATTCGCTAATAATATCCATAACCTGATTATGTGCAATCGTTAAGGAGTTTATCGCTTATCGAATTGACCACAAATGCAAGCCTCGCAGGCGCAAACCGATTGGTTTGCGGCTGCGCTTTTATTAACCTCCATTTTGTGGGTCACGACTGGCTTGGCTAACTGGACCAGGCTTGAGCGACGGGCCCAAAAGCATTTCGCATTTCGCACTTGGCATTCGCATTCCTCATTTCCCCATTTCCCATTTTCCCATCCCTCATTCCACAATCCGCAATTCGCATTCGTTAAGCTATCCCCGGTGAGTTTTGTAATTGGCCAATTTCTATTCATTAGCCGCATTCGCCACGCCACCCACTCACGCCAACTGCAACTCCGCCAGGTGCCGCACGGCGATAAGTGGCAGTTGCAAGCGCCGCACAGTGGTGCCAAAGTCCACGAAACCCACGAAAACTAGTTTTCTTAGCATCAGAATTTTCTACGAACTGGCTCAAAATTGATTTCGTTTCATTATAGCATTATATAATAATAGAATAAATCAAATAATATAATATGATATCTTTTACAAGAATTAATGCATAACATGCTCTATATTGCTCCACTGTGATCAGATTGGTTGTGTCTGCCAAAGTCAAAGTGGGCTTTTTCCACTTCCATTCTAAATCGGCTAACTTATTCAACTGACTAACTTAATCGTTGTTTTCACCCATTCCAGATATAGGCGTAGCGCCCACATCGCCAGCATGTGGAGCCCACAAAAAGGTCCTACACGTCTGTGGGACCTTAGACTTAGTAGCTGTATATTTATCTTACATTTAATGGTGAGTACAACTAATCCTTTTTTTTTTGGTATCTGCTTATTTGAAACAGGTACATTATGGACACATGGGTGCCATAAAACCTGGATTTTTTTTACCTAAAGTTGATTATTTTTGGTATAAATAGACCAATCGTAGTCAGTTTAGTTATATCCTGCATCTCGGGTGTAACAAGCAAACAAGGTCTACGGGCAAACGGACTACCATTGAACAACGGAAACTCATCCTAGAACACCACAAAAACGGATATTCACTTCGCCAAATAGCTGAAATGGTCAATCTGAGCAACTCAACTGTTTATAACATCATTCGGCGCTTCGTCGACGCAAATCGGATAGAGGACAGTGGCAGAATGGCACCAAACAAGATTTTCACCGAACAGGGCGAAAATCCCAAGCTATCGACTCCAAAAATGACTCAACAGGTGCAGGATGAAATGGGGAAAAAGTGCAATGCGGAAACTGTGCGCCAGGTTCTGCGCAAACACGGAAGAAGCCCTTTATAAGCGCAAAAAATAAAGGGACTTGGATGACGTTCGCCAAAACTCACTTGGACAAGGATTTTGAGTTCTGGAACACAGTCATATTTGCAGATGAGTCCAAATTCAACATTTTTGGCTCGGACAGACGGAATTATGTGTGGCGACAGTCAAACACTGAGCTGAATCTGAAACACGTAAAGGCAACAGTCAAGCATGGTGGAGGAAGTGGCATGGTATGGGCATGTATCTCGTCAGCCGGTGGCGGAAATTTGGTGTTTATTGAGACAACAATGGACAAGAATGTGTACCTCAACATACTTAAGCAAAATGTACTCCAAAGTGCCGAGAAGCCAGGAATCCGACGTACTTTCCGGTTCTACCACGACAACGATCCCAAGCATAAGGCCGCGATAGTACAGTCCTGGCTCATCGGGAACTGCTCCCATATGATAATTCGACCGGCCCAGTCTTCAGATTTAAATGTTAATGAGAATTTGTGGGCTCTGCTGGAAAATAACATACGGAAGCACGGCATATGCAGCAAAGAGGATCTCAAAAATGCTCTGCGGGATGAGTGGAGCAGAATCAGCCCAAAAGCTACCCGATGAACAATAGGTTAATGGATGTTGTTAAGGCTAAAGGATATTATACTAAGTATTAACATCCTTATTTAAGTTTTTATACCCCAAATATATTACTCTATTAAGACTGTTGCAAATAAGCAGAGACCAAAAACTACGGAACTTTTTTACATAATCCTACCTAGCAGGTGGGGAAACCTCAGCTTATTAGGGTCATATATTCATATTGGTGGTTTATATATGTACCCACCATCGGTCTTTGGAATTTTTGAAAAATAATGATTAATTAGCTCATGGCAGCCAATTACATTTTTTACTTGACACTGTGTATATCGATCAAATTTCACAAAGATCGGATAGAATTGAGTTGTTAACCTAAACATTTCATCACATTGAATACACTTTCATCAGCAGTCTAAAAATGTTTCATTGATTTGTTCGTTTTGATTATTGCAATAAATAATCAACTGGCATTTTCAAGGGAACATAAAATAAATACAAACTTGTTGGAAATATGCATTTCACTTAAAAATATGCAAGATGAGTATGCAACAACAGCTCCCTTAACAAGGTACACTTCCTTTGTATAATGTACAAATATTTAATTTAGACTCGATACTGGAAGACATGCAATAACAAAACATGAATATAACAACAACAAAAATGGAATAGTCCCATCCAGCTAGAGATATTTCCTCAACGGTTGAACTGCACGCAACCTTCTCGTGTTCGGTTCCATTTATTGAACAATCTGGTGATCAGAAAAATGCAACACATACACTCTCACACTATTTTACAAATGTAATTGCATGTTCAGTTGTTTACTGCATTCAAATCGGGTAAAACGGGCATATTGGTTTTGTGCAACAGTTTGAACCAGGCCACAAAATTGAAAGCCAGAGGGCTCTAATTAATACTCAATATTCACTTGTAGACCTGCTCACATTTAAGCGAAACACTTTTTGAAGATATCAGTTTACATTATTAACAAAACCGAAATATATTTAACAGCTGAGTTCAGGGTATATCGTAGTCGATTTTACTCGACTATAGCATTCTTACTATTGATTACAATAATATATATAAACAATCAGCAAACTGTTATGTCAGTGCCGAAGATTTCCTCATTACTATTATTGCTGTGTCAATTGTGCCACACCCTTCTATATAAGTTATAGTTCGTGATCAAGCCCAAGCATTGGATGTGAGCTTAGAGCTACAATTTCATTTAGCCAAAAGGGTCCCAGTCGGCCTAGTTGCCTCATAATCTTTCAGAATTTGCTCTGGAGTCTCGTCAGCTTCAAATTGGAATCGGCACGCTGACTATATAACAAGGAGAAGGAAACATCTCTGGCCCCATAAAGTATAAATATTCTTGATCAGCATGAAAAGCCGAACCGATCTTATCATGCCCATTTCTACATCTGTATAACCAAGTCGATATCAGGGACTATAAATAGAGCTAGAGAAATTTGTACACTATATGCATATCGAGTTTTTTGTTGTTGCATGTTTTCGATAACTTATCGATCAAAATCGATTTTCGTTAGCAATAAAATCCACAATTTCAAAGATGTATTTTTTCCGTTCAGATATTTACCTCGACATATATATCGATCAACTTTACAAATTTCTCAAAGATCGGATAGAATTGAGTTGTTAACCAATAACAAATATTTAATTTAGACTCGATATTGAAAGTCAAGCAATACCAAAACATGAATATAACAAAAAAAAATATGGAATAGTCCCATCCAGCTAGAGATATTTCCTTGCTTACACGCTTTCCCCAATTGGCTTGATAATGAGCTCGTGTATCTGAACATTCGGAGGTGTCTGAATGCAGTAGCTGATCGCATCGGCGACATCCTCTGAGCGCAACATGGGGAATGGGCCCAACTTCTCGATGAAAACTGGATCAAAGATTTCGGTATCGACGGCACCGGGACTGACACTCTGTGTTCAAAAAAAGAAAGAAAACAATGAAAATCAGATTGATAAAGTACAAACAGTCGAAATTTTTGATTTTAAATTGAAAATTCCACTCACGGTTATCTTAATCTCTGTGCCCGCGTTGAGGAACTCATTACGAAGAATCTCAGTCAGTGCGGTTATCGCATGCTTCGACGGCGGATACATGTTCATACTCATCCCGGGAAATCTGGGCACACGGTGTCCTGTGACACTATTCACGATGACAACATGGCCATCGTTGATCTTACGGCGCTCCATCGAGCGGAAGGCCTCCCTCGTGCACCAGGAGACGCCCAACACATTGGTGTCGAGTATTGCACGCAAATCGGCGCTGTTGCCCTCTTGGATGATGGTAGTCTGACGAAGAATGCCCGCATTATTCACGAGGACATCCGCACCACCCAATTCCTTGTCGATCCATGCAAAAGTGTCGATTACGTCCTGCTCAGCACTCACATCGCAGCGACGGTAATGGAAACGCTCCGCCTGATCTGCCGGCAGTTGCTGCTTCAGCTCCTTCAGCCGATCTTCACGGCGTGCCAGACCCACAACGACCAAGCCCTTGGCCACCAGATCCTTACAGCTGGCAGCTCCAATGCCCGAACTGGCTCCGGTCACAACAGCCACACGATTTGCCCAGCGATTCATATTTGAGTGAGCGTAATGCGCTTATCTCGTTTGACTGCCTTTTGAGCTGTCAACCGTTGAACTGAACGCAACCTTCTCGTGTTCGGTTCCATTTATAGAACAATCTGGTGATCAGAAAAATGCAACACATACACTCTCACACTATTTTACAAATGTAATTGCATGTTCAGTTGTTTACTGCATTCAAATCGGGTAACACGGGCATATTGGTTTTGTGCAACAGTTTGAACCAGGCCACAAAATTGAAAGCCAGAGGGCTCTAATTAATACTCAATATTCACTTGTAGACCTGCTCACATTTAAGCGAAACACTTTTTGAAGATATCAGTTTACATTATTAACAAAACCGAAATATATTTAACAGCTGAGTTCAGGGTATATCGTAGTCGATTTTACTCGACTATAGCATTCCTACTATTGATTACAATAATATATATAAACAATCAGCAAACTGTTATGTCAGTGCCGAAGATTTCCTCATTACTATTATTGCTGTGTCAATTGTGCCACACCCTTCTATATAAGTTATAGTTCGTGATCAAGCCCAAGCATTGTACGTGTCCCATCCAGCTAGAGATATTTCCTTGCTTACACGCGTTCCCCAATTGGCTTGATAATGAGCTCGTGTATCTGAACATTCGGAGGTGTCTGAATGCAGTAGCTGATCGCATCGGCGACATCCTCTGAGCGCAACATGGGGAGTGGGCCCAACTTCTCAAGGATAGATGGATCAATGATTTCGGTATCGACGGCACCGGGACTGACACTCTGTGTTCAAAAAAAAAGAAAGAAAACAATGAAAATCAGATTGATAAAGTACAAACAGTCGAAATTTTTGATTTTAAATTGAAAATTCCACTCACGGTTATCTTAATCTCTGTGCCCGCGTTGAGGAACTCATTACGAAGAATCTCAGTCAGTGCGGTTATCGCATGCTTCGACGGCGAATACATGTTCATACTCATCCCGGGCACACTGTGCACACGGTGTCCTGCGACACTATTCACGATGACAACATGGCCATCGTTGATCTTACGGCGCTCCATCGAGCGGAAGGCCTCCCTCGTGCACCAGGAGACGCCCAACACATTGGTGTCGAGTATTGCACGCAAATCGGCGCTGTTGCCCTCTTGGATGATGGCAGTCTGACGAAGAATGCCCGCATTATTCACGAGGACATCCGCACCACCCAATTCCTTGTCGATCCATGCAAAAGTGTCGATTACGTCCTGCTCAGCACTCACATCGCAGCGACGGTAATGGAAACGCTCCGCCTGATCTGCCGGCAGTTGCTGCTTCAGCTCCTTCAGCCGATCCTCACGGCGTGCCAGACCCACAACGATCAAGCCCTTGGCCACCAGATCCTTACAGCTGGCAGCTCCAATGCCCGAACTGGCTCCGGTCACAACAGCCACACGATTCGTCCAGCGATTCATATTAATTAATTTTGGCTATTTTCCTTGTCTGCCTCTTGAGCTGTCAACGGTTGAACTGAGCGAAACTTGGTCGTACCCGCATTTATAGCACAATCGGTTGTTCCAGAACACAATATTTTTTTTGCTCAAATATTAAAACGAAATAATGCCATTGAGCATAAGGAACAGATATGTTTATATGTTTTATGTTTTTATATATCTTCATGTCGACGTCTAGATACCCTTACAATACGGCGCAGTTCAATTATATTAGACTCTGCAAGCGGCGAACTTATTGCAAGTTCGCAAACCTGTGAAAAGTAAGGCAGTCGTCGCATGATTTATACTTATTGCCAACCTATTATTGCATATATGAATAAATAGATAAATACTTAATGGCCTCTGCGCTGACGACTTCAAATATACAGTATATTCAATAGGTAATACATATGCCTAACTGGACTCAAAAGCGTCGCGTCATGCTGATAGTAATTTTATCAACAGACAACTGGTGGTTAATAATCTATGAGAGGGCTAACCTTGAGTCTCTCTCAAATATGCGTTGTATAATAACTTCTGCGCACTCTCTCTACTCTTTATCTATCTCTCTCTCTCTCTCTCTTTGTCTCTCTCTCTTCAATCACTCGCCTTATTCTTTGGTGGCGTGTTTCAGAATCTCATTGTAATGATGGCGAAAACGTTTGAAATTTGGCAAGCACCGCAACAAACAATTGGGTTGGGTGCAAGAGAGAATCGTTTTTTATAACATTGAATATTTGATCTTTCTTTTGTGATCTGTTTTGGTTTTGCTTTGGTTTTGTTTTGGTTTTCGTTTTCGTTTTGTGCATTGTCCGTTATGTTCTCAGTCCATTTGTCCGTCTGTATGAACGTAACTTTGATGGCTTGTTGGCGATGTCCCTCAAAGATCGTCATATGCCACGCCTACCTCCGCCGACCAAATGCCTCCCGCCCCTAAACATTTGAAATCATTATATCTTCCGCAGTTTTTGAGTTAAAACCGTCAAATTTGTTAGGTTTATTACTGGCAGCCGCCTCAAGTATCGATGAAAAAATACTATGCCACGCCCTCTCCGCCTTCCCAAACCGATACACAATTTCGTGGAAAATTTTAAAGGCAAACTTTGAGAATAGATTACTAGAAACTTCCATCAAAGATCGTTATACCTTGCCTTAAACCCCCCGGCACCTGTTTTTAAATGGTCTTACTTATTGGTATCAGAGTATTTCGACGTCGGTTATGCCCGACTGCAAAGTTTTTTCTTGTGTTTCTTGCTTGCAAATGATTATTCAACGCAAAATAGCTGCAAATTTGATTTAACTAAACTATTCAAGCAATATAATCAGAAATCGCAATTATATTAAATAAATCGAACAAATTTGTAGATTTAACTTTAGCTTTCAGCAGCGTAGAAGACAATTTAAACAAATTAATATTAATATTATTAATAATATTGATATTAATTAATATTGACCTGCTGCACCAACTTGCTGCACAGCAAACAGATATTCCTGCTCATATCCAAGTATCTTTGTATATATTGCGAGATATCTTGTTGCGTATGGATTGTTTATTTTAATAGTGTTTAATGCACGATTAAACGCAGTCGACTTGTAGGATCGAACTCTTTATTTATATAAAAATGCTTAGCCTAATATACATGTAAAATGCAGCTGGATCGGGGCCTGTCGATGAAGGCAGCTGGATCAGGGCCTGTTGATGAAGGCAGCTGGATCGCGGCCTCACAGCAGCGGCTGGGTCGCGGCGACCGTCGATGAAGGCAGCTAGATCGCGGTGAACGTCGCGCCGCGAGCTGGCGGCAACTCGTCGCCAGCAAATAACGGTAGTTGCGAATCCAACTTCAGCGGCAGGTACCGCGATGAACAAGGCTGGCCTGCACGGGTCAGCCACACACGCTCAACTCGAACACTTACGATAGTACATGTTTTATATATATATAGGGTGTTCATTTGTTATATTTATATAGGGTGTTCATTTTTGAACATTCTGCCAAGGGCCAGCCGAGAGTCGGCGTTATCATTTAATTATTAGGCCCGACAAACTTTATGGCTTGTATATATTATTATAATTACTGTTATAAGGTGTTCATTTTTGAACAAATAGCATTTACTTTTGCTTTTTTAAAACATGGCAAAAAAATAGAACAGAATTTTTATATAACGTTTTGGTTACATTGATGTGCAAATTATCTTTTGAGGTGAAAAGTGTGTCCCTTTTTTATGCATACAGAGTTATCAGATATCAGGGCGTAAATAGGTGCATAGAACAACAGAAGTTGGGGTGGGGAATCAGCAACAACTTCTCACATTAATAAATACTTTATTAGCTGACCTAGTTTAGTTAAGTATATTCATATTACTTTAATAGCTGGCACTGAATTGTCCGAATCTTAAAGTAAAGTAAGTCTTACATCTTCATCGATAGGAAAGAAAACACAATTTACTGCCACATATTTATGTTGGTTTCATATGGAATATGATATTCAAACTATAGGGTGAAGTTATTGGTGAAGCCTTTAATTTAACCTGCCATGTTTTGTATATAGATCATATATATATATATATATATAATATATATGCATATATAAATATATTGTTCATTTCGTATTCACTATCTTATTTGTTTCTTAATCAGCAGTTCGTTTGTTTGCCATGGAAGTGAGAAGTTTAGATTAAGTTTAGATAACATTCGTAATTGAGAGATAGTAACAAAACAAACTTTGGTACACTTTCCTTGTGTAATGTACAAATATTTGATGTAGACTCGATATTGAAGGTCAAGCAATAACAAAACATGAATATAACAACAACAAAAAATGGAATAGTCTGATCCAGCTAGAGATATTTCCTAGGTTAAAAGCGTTCACCAATTGGCTTGATAATGAGCTCGTGTATCTGAACATTCGGAGGTGTCTGAATGCAGTAGCTGATCGCATCGGCGACATCCTCTGAGCGCAACATGGGGAATGGGCCCAACTTCTCGATGAAAACTGGATCAAAGATTTCGGTATCGACGGCACCGGGACTGACACTCTGTGTTCAAAAAAAAAGAAAGAAAACAATGAAAATCAGATTGATAAAGTACAAACAGTCGAAATTTTTGATTTTAAATTGAAAATTCCACTCACGGTTATCTTAATCTCTGTGCCCGCGTTGAGGAACTCATTACGAAGAATCTCAGTCAGTGCGGTTATCGCATGCTTCGACGGCGGATACATGTTCATACTCATCCCGGGCATACTGGGCACACGGTGTCCTGCGACACTATTCACGATGACAACATGGCCATCGTTGATCTTACGGCGCTCCATCGAGCGGAAGGCCTCCCTCGTGCACCAGGAGACGCCCAACACATTGGTGTCGAGTATTGCACGCAAATCGGCGCTGTTGCCCTCTTGGATGATGGCAGTCTGACGATTTATGCCCGCATTATTCACGAGGACATCCGCACCACCCAATTCCTTGTCGATCCATGCAAAAGTGTCGATTACGTCCTGCTCAGCACTCACATCGCAGCGACGGTAATGGAAACGCTCCGCCTGATCTGCCGGCAGTTGCTGCTTCAGCTCCTTCAGCCGATGTTCACGGCGTGCCAGACCCACAACGATCAAGCCCTTGGCCACCAGATCCTTACAGCTGGCAGCTCCAATGCCCGAACTGGCTCCGGTCACAACAGCCACACGATTCGTCCAGCGATTCATATTAATTAATTTTGGCTATTTTCCTTGTCTGCCTCTTGAGCTGTCAACGGTTGAACTGAGCGAAACTTGGTCGTACCCGCATTTATAGCACAATCGGTTGTTCCAGAACACAATATATTTTGTCTTAAATATTAAAACGAAATAATGCCATTGAGCATAAGGAACAGATATGTTTTTATATATCTTCATGTCGACGTCTAGATACCCTTGCAATACGGCGCAGTTCAATTATATTAGACTCTGCAAGCGGCGAACTTATTGCAAGTTCGCAAACCTGTGAAAAGTAAGGCAGTCGTCGCATGATTTATACTTATTGCCAACCTATTATTGCATATATGAATAAATAGATAAATACTTAATGGCCTCTGCGCTGACGACTTCAAATATACAGTATATTCAATAGGTAATACATATGCCTAACTGGACTCAAAAGCGTCGCGTCATGCTGATAGTAATTTTATCAACAGACAACTGGTGGTTAATAATCTATGAGAGGGCTAACCTTGAGTCTCTCTCAAATATGCGTTGTATAATAACTTCTGCGCACTCTCTCTACTCTTTATCTATCTCTCTCTCTCTCTCTCTTTGTCTCTCTCTCTTCAATCACTCGCCTTATTCTTTGGTGGCGTGTTTCAGAATCTCATTGTAATGATGGCGAAAACGTTTGAAATTTGGCAAGCACCGCAACAAACAATTGGGTTGGGTGCAAGAGAGAATCGTTTTCTATAACATTGAATATTTGATCTTTCTTTTGTGATCTGTTTTGGTTTTGTTTTCGTTTTCGTTTTGTGCATTGTGCGTTATGTTCTCAGTCCATTTGTCCGTCTGTATGAACGTAACTTTTTTCAACAAATTTGGCGATTAAAGATCGGCATCTGCGTAAATGCATATCTTGATCTGATAACTGTCAACATGTGTCTTTAACCTCGCGATAGCTGTTATCTTACATATCAATATAATCTCAAACTGGTATTATCAAAAACAAATAGGTGCATAGAACAACAGAAGTTGGGGTGGGGAATCAGCAACAACTTCTCACATTAATAAATACTTTATTAGCTGACCTAGTTTAGTTAAGTATATTCATATTACTTTAATAGCTGGCACTGAATTGTCCGAATCTTAAAGTAGAGTAAGTCTTACATCTTCATCGATAGGAAAGAAAACACAATTTACTGCCACATATTTATGTTGGTTTCATATGGAATATGATATTCAAACTATAGGGTGAAGTTATTGGTGAAGCCTTTAATTTAACCTGCCATGTTTTGTATATAGATCATATATATATATATATATATAATATATATGCATATATAAATATATTGTTCATTTCGTATTCACTATCTTATTTGTTTCTTAATCAGCAGTTCGTTTGTTTGCCATGGAAGTGAGAAGTTTAGATTAAGTTTAGATAACATTCGTAATTGAGAGATAGTAACAAAACAAACTTTGGTACACTTTCCTTGTGTAATGTACAAATATTTGATGTAGACTCGATATTGAAGGTCAAGCAATAACAAAACATGAATATAACAACAACAAAAAATGAAATAGTCCCATCCAGCTAGAGATATTTCCTTGCTTACACGCGTTCCCCAACTGGCTTGATAATGAGCTCGTGTATCTGAACATTCGGAGGTGTCTGAATGCAGTAGCTGATCGCATCGGCGACATCCTCTGAGCGCAACATGGGGAATGGGCCCAACTTCTCGATGAAAATTGGATCAATGATTTCGGTATCGACGGAACCGGGACTGACACTCTGTGTTCAAAAAAAAAAAGAAAGAAAACAATGAAAATCAGATTGATAAAGTACAAACAGTCGAAATTTTTGATTTTAAATTGAAAATTCCACTCACGGTTATCTTAATCTCTGTGCCCGCGTTGAGGAACTCATTACGAAGAATCTCAGTCAGTGCGGTTATCGCATGCTTCGACGGCGGATACATGTTCATACTCATCCCGGGCATACTGGGCACACGGTGTCCTGCGATACTATTCACGATGACAACATGGCCATCGTTGATCTTACGGCGCTCCATCGAGCGGAAGGCCTCCCTCGTGCACCAGGAGACGCCCAACACATTGGTGTCGAGTACTGCACGCAAATCGGCGCTGTTGCCCTCTTGGATGATGGCAGTCTGACGATTTATGCCCGCATTATTCACGAGGACATCCGCACCACCCAATTCCTTGTCGATCCATGCAAAAGTGTCGATTACGTCCTGCTCAGCACTCACATCGCAGCGACGGTAATGGAAACGCTCCGCCTGATCTGCCGGCAGTTGCTGCTTCAGCTCCTTCAGCCGATGTTCACGGCGTGCCAGACCCACAACGATCAAGCCCTTGGCCACCAGATCCTTACAGCTGGCTGCTCCAATGCCCGAACTGGCTCCGGTCACAACAGCCACACGATTCGTCCAGCGATTCATATTAATTAATTTTGGCTATTTTCCTTGTCTGCCTCTTGAGCTGTCAACGGTTGAACTGAGCGAAACTTGGTCGTACCCGCATTTATAGCACAATCGGTTGTTCCAGAACACAATATATTTTTTCTCAAATATTAAAACGAAATAATGCCATTGAGCATAAGGAACAGATATGTTTATATGTTTTATGTTTTATATATCTTCATGTCGACGTCTAGATACCCTTGCAATACGGCGCAGTTCAATTGTATTAGACTCTGCAAGCGGCGAACTTATTGCAAGTTCGCAAACCTGTGAAAAGTAAGGCAGTCGTCGCATGATTTATACTTATTGCCAACCTATTATTGCATATATGAATAAATAGATAAATACTTAATGGCCTCTGCGCTGACGACTTCAAATATACAGTATATTCAATAGGTAATACATATGCCTAACTGGACTCAAAAGCGTCGCGTCATGCTGATAGTAATTTTATCAACAGACAACTGGTGGTTAATAATCTATGAGAGGGCTAACCTTGAGTCTCTCTCAAATATGCGTTGTATAATAACTTCTGCGCACTCTCTCTACTCTTTATCTATCTCTCTCTCTCTCTCTCTTTGTCTCTCTCTCTTCAATCACTCGCCTTATTCTTTGGTGGCGTGTTTCAGAATCTCATTGTAATGATGGCGAAAACGTTTGAAATTTGGCAAGCACCGCAACAAACAATTGGGTTGGGTGCAAGAGAGAATCGTTTTCTATAACATTGAATATTTGATCTTTCTTTTGTGATCTGTTTTGGTTTTGTTTTCGTTTTCGTTTTGTGCATTGTGCGTTATGTTCTCAGTCCATTTGTCCGTCTGTATGAACGTAACTTTTTTCAACAAATTTGGCGATTAAAGATCGGCATCTGCGTAAATGCATATCTTGATCTGATAACTGTCAACATGTGTCTTTAACCTCGCGATAGCTGTTATCTTACATATCAATATAATCTCAAACTGGTATTATCAAAAACAAATAGGTGCATAGAACAACAGAAGTTGGGGTGGGGAATCAGCAACAACTTCTCACATTAATAAATACTTTATTAGCTGACCTAGTTTAGTTAAGTATATTCATATTACTTTAATAGCTGGCACTGAATTGTCCGAATCTTAAAGTAAAGTAAGTCTTACATCTTCATCGATAGGAAAGAAAACACAATTTACTGCCACATATTTATGTTGGTTTCATATGGAATATGATATTCAAACTATAGGGTGAAGTTATTGGTGAAGCCTTTAATTTAACCTGCCATGTTTTGTATATAGATCATATATATATATATATATATAATATATATGCATATATAAATATATTGTTCATTTCGTATTCACTATCTTATTTGTTTCTTAATCAGCAGTTCGTTTGTTTGCCATGGAAGTGAGAAGTTTAGATTAAGTTTAGATAACATTCGTAATTGAGAGATAGTAACAAAACAAACTTTGGTACACTTTCCTTGTGTAATGTACAAATATTTGATGTAGACTCGATATTGAAGGTCAAGCAATAACAAAACATGAATATAACAACAACAAAAAATGGAATAGTCTGATCCAGCTAGAGATATTTCCTAGGTTAAAAGCGTTCCCCAACTGGCTTGATAATGAGCTCGTGTATCTGAACATTCGGAGGTGTCTGAATGCAGTAGCTGATCGCATCGGCGACATCCTCTGAGCGCAACTTAGGGAATGGGCCCAACTTCTCGAAGATAGCTGGATCAAAGATTTCGGTATCGACGGCACCGGGACTGACACTCTGTGTTCAAAAAAAAAAAAGAAAGAAAACAATGAAAATCAGATTGATAAAGTACAAACAGTCGAAATTTTTGATTTTAAATTGAAAATTCCACTCACGGTTATCTTAATCTCTGTGCCCGCGTTGAGGAACTCATTACGAAGAATCTCAGTCAGTGCGGTTATCGCATGCTTTGACGGCGGATACATGTTCATACTCATCCCGGGCACACTGTGCAAATTGTGTCCTGCGATACTATTCACGATGACAACATGGCCATCGTTGATCTTACGGCGCTCCATCGAGCGGAAGGCCTCCCTCGTGCACCAGGAGACGCCCAACACATTGGTGTCGAGTATTGCACGCAAATCGGCGCTGTTGCCCTCTTGGATGATGGCAGTCTGACGAAGAATGCCCGCATTATTCACGAGGACATCCGCACCACCCAATTCCTTGTCGATCCATGCAAAAGTGTCGATTACGTCCTGCTCAGCACTCACATCGCAGCGACGGTAATGGAAACGCTCCGCCTGATCTGCCGGCAGTTGCTGCTTCAGCTCCTTCAGCCGATCCTCACGGCGTGCCAGACCAACAACGATCAAGCCCTTGGCCACCAGATCCTTACAGCTGGCAGCTCCAATGCCCGAACTGGCTCCGGTCACAACAGCCACACGATTCGTCCAGCGATTCATATTAATTAATTTTGGCTATTTTCCTTGTCTGCCTCTTGAGCTGTCAACGGTTGAACTGAGCGAAACTTGGTCGTACCCGCATTTATAGCACAATCGGTTGTTCCAGAACACAATATATTTTTTCTCAAATATTACAACGAAATAATGCCATTGAGCATAACGAACAGATATGTTTTTATATATCTTCATGTCGACGTCTAGATACCCTTGCAATACGGCGCAGTTCAATTATATTAGACTCTGCAAGCGGCGAACTTATTGCAAGTTCGCAAACCTGTGAAAAGTAAGGCAGTCGTCGCATGATTTATACTTATTGCCAACCTATTATTGCATATATGAATAAATAGATAAATACTTAATGGCCTCTGCGCTGACGACTTCAAATATACAGTAGCCCATTTACTAGGGTATATTCAATAAATAGGTAATACATATACCTGACTGGACTCAAAAGCGTCGCGTCATGCTGATAGTAATTTTATCAACAGACAACTGGTGGTTAATAATCTATGAGAGGGCTAACCTTGAGTCTCTCTCAAATATGCGTTGTAACTTGTAACTTCTGCGCACTCTCTCTACTCTGTCTCTCTCTCTCTCTCTCTCTCTCTCTCTCTCTCTCTCTCTCTCTCTCTCTCTCTCTCTCTCTCTGTCTATGGTGGAAGAGAGGAAATAAGATAATGATAAAATAATGAGCATATTGTGGAGATGTTGAAAAGAGTGTCAGAATGCGCTATCTATCTGCTAACTGACTTACCATATCTTTCAATGTCTGCTCTTAAGTGTTGCATAGTAGATAGTGTAGACCAATTGAAAGGAGTTTCGAACAGTGTAGTTGTTGCAGACAATTTGGCACCGCCTTGTGGTCAATTGCTGCTCAGCTGTCGCTCAAGGAATGAAGAGGGGGACGAGAATTGTTTTGGTTGCTTTGCAGCTTGGGGAGCAACTTTTACTGCAAGTGCAACTAGAAATTCCATTTGCAATTTGGTTGCACAGATTTTGTTTGACTCTTTTTATTTCATTTTTTTGTTGCCAGTTTAATTAAAGCCAAGCCAGGATGAACTTGGAATCCGGCTCGGTGTGGCTAGGCAGGCTCTGGGGCAAGTATGCAAATGCCAGCCAGCAGCCAGATCTAGCTTAGACGAGTTGTCCCCTGCCTCACCCCTACCCATCCCCGCACGTGACTGGACTGCTGGAATTTGCTTTCTCGTTTGTGCTGCCAAATGTTGAAAGCTTTGGCTCGGCTGCATTTCGTTTTTATTGGTAACATGTTTGGCGGTGGCCAACAAAACAAGTGCAATTAAAAGAGAAGCAGCAAAAAAACGAAAGAAAAAAATAGAATAAATAAATAGCAGAGGCAGCCGTCAAGGCCGTCGCTGTGGCAACCCTTATTAAAAGGAGTGCCATGGCAACTGGCCGAATAATTAATGCTCTCAACTCAGCTGATGCACCAAGCAACCCAACCAACTGCAAACTGCTAACTGCAAACTGCTAACTGCAAACTGAGATGGAGATGGAGATGGAGATGGTGTTGCCATACCATTCCTGTTCGGATGCCAGCTTGCCCGATGCAGCAACTGTGGCCGCTGCTGTTGCAGTTGCAATTGCAGCTGCAGCAGGTGTCAAGTTAGCCAGTGGGAATCGCGTTAATTAGAAATTATAACGGTCTACATATCGTTGTCAGCTAAGATCTAGAAATATGTTGTGTACGCTACGGACTTTCTCAAAACTACATTAAGAAAAGTCAATTAAGTGTTGAGAAATGCTTGCAGTTATTTAAAGTCTAGCATAAATTCTCACACACACACACACACACACACACACACGCACACACACAAATTCATACAAAATTGCCAACGAAATTCCTCAGGCAGTTTGCTCACTGTTGTAACTTGATGCTAGACTTAACAAGTGCTGCATAACTGCTTACAGATATTTCTGGTGTTGAGCACTGATTCACTTCGGTGCTTATTTTAAGACTCGTCCCCTTAGCCATATATTTTCTTAATTATTTTTTGCTTATCATCGCTTCATAAATTGTATTTGTTTTTATGTTTTTGTCTTACAGTTTAGTTTAGTCATAGCTGGTAATGAACTGTGGCCCATGGATCGGCCAGATGGT
This sequence comes from Drosophila nr. medialis 2 BK-2023a, assembly GCA_035044325.1. Lineage (NCBI taxonomy): Eukaryota > Metazoa > Arthropoda > Insecta > Diptera > Drosophilidae > Drosophila > Drosophila nr. medialis 2 BK-2023a. Next base: position 9,410,069 of record JAWNMH010000388.1, read on the forward strand.
ATGCCAAACATAGTTTCACTTGAGGTCATGTGCGGTAAGGATCACATGGATGTCCATTTGACCTTCTCCCATCCCTTCGAAGGCATTGTTAGCTCCAAAGGTGCGTATATGCCACAGTGCACAACTTTATTCGATCGTTGTCCAACACTAAACACGAATCTATTGACAGGACAACACAGTGATCCGCGTTGCGTTTATGTGCCACCATCGACGGGCAAGACGTTCTTCTCGTTCCGCATCTCTTACTCACGCTGCGGCACCAAACCGGACCTCAATGGCCAGTTCTACGAGAATACGGTAAGTGGAACATGTCTGATTCTGTTTCTGATTCGGATTGGCTTTCTATATATGGGATATGGGCATGCCAAAACGATTCCTTTATTAACCATGAAATAACTGTGTAGAATACTGAAATATAAACAGTGATCATTGATTAAGATTTTGAAATAAAGATTATACCTTAAACTTGAAGAGAGAGATCCAAAACTATGATCGTAATGCAGAGAGTGAGTTCCAACTGAAGCAAATGAAAGCTCAACGTTATCCTTAAGTACCTTAAGTACGACAGATTATTGATCTGAACTGCAAAACGATTATTAGTCTCTTTCAGTAAACAGTTCGCTCGAAGAGCGATCATTCTGAGTGTTATCAAGTAAGGTAAAATTATATTAAATACAGCTACAATTAAATACTTGAATAATGATCATATTATATAAAATACCCATCCCAAGGGAAAGCTCAAACAGATCAAAGTCATAGCATTCGTCATTGAACTGAACACCCATCACCGATCACTGATCACTGACTACTGATCACCGGTCACTGATTACCGATCACTGATTACTGATTACCGATCACCGATCACTGAACATCGTTCACTGATTACTGATTACCGATCACTGAGCACCGGTCACCGATCACTGATCACCGACCACTGATCACTGATTAGCGATCACTGATTACCCACCACTGATTACCGACCACTGATTACTGATCAGCGATAACTGATTACTGATCACCGATCACTCATCACTGATTACTGATCACCGATCACTCATCACTGATTACTGATCACCGATCACTCATCACTGATTACCGATCACCAATCACTGATTACCGTTCACCGATCACCGATCACTGATCACCGATCACCGATCACCGATCACTGATCATCGATCACCGATCATCACTGATTACCGATCATCACTGATTACCGATCACAGATTACCGATCACCGATTACTAATCAGCGATCAGTGATCGCATTCCCACGTCGCTTTGATCACGTTGTGCACGCATTCACCTGCTCGAGGCTTTTGCCACTTGGGCCATTTACTTAACCCGCTAAACCGCTAAGCCGCTAACCACTTAATCCCTGTTTTTTTTATTTTATTTTTGGTTTTACTTTGTGACCGCAGGTAGTCGTGCAGTACGACAAGGATCTGCTGGAGGTCTGGGACGAGGCGAAACGTTTGCGCTGCGAGTGGTTCAACGACTATGAGAAGACCGCCTCGAAGCCTCCGATGGTAATTGCCGATTTGGATGTTATACAGCTTGACTTTCGCGGTAAGTAAGCAGTGCAAGGGTGAACGGTTCACTCACAGTTCAGCCAGAGCCCTTACTGTGCACACCAGCACTGTAAAGAAAAGAAAAGGGTATTTTGAAGTCGGGGTACATTTTAAGTAATTTAATAGCAACTTGGAATGTGGCTTTATCTTTATCTGTAATCAGGATGTCAAGCGCAACTTTACCAAGTTGGATTTCAGAACCAGAATCAAAATTTAAAATATATATGTTTTACTGTGAAAAATGTGACAGCTGCCCATAATACGAATTGAGATTCGATTATTTTGGTTTGCCCAATCCTTCTCTGCATAGATATGTATGCAGTCTAATGTGTGTGTAACTAGAATTCGCAGGGTGTCTGCCAGTCGAGCAGTCTCATAGACTACAGCACTCAATTACATGGCTGACCTCAAAATTAATATTCTTCTTGCGGCTCTCCTCGTTCTCTTTTGTGCGGCACAGGCGATAATGTTGATTGCTGGATGGAGATACAACATGGCAAGGGACCATGGGCGCCGCCAGTGAGTGGCATTGTGCCGCTGGGATCCACGCTGACGCTTGTCGTCGCCATCAATGACTATCGCGGTGAGTGAAATCGAAATGAAATGCAATCGACATCAAATGAAATTTACACATTTTTGTGAAATCCATCTCGCTACAGGTGAATTTGATATGCGGGTCAAGTCGTGTGCCGCATCGGATGGCTCGGGGCATGTGATCAATTTGTCAGATGAATTTGGCTGTGTGCTGCGCCCCAAGATGATATCCCGTTTCCTGAAGGCCCGTGCGCCCGATGAGCGCGCCACGGTTATAACATATGCCTTCTTCCACGCCTTCAAGTTCCCGGATGCGCTCAGTGTGCACATCAAGTGCAAGGTGGAGATATGTCGTCATGGTTGTCTCGATCACTGCCAGAATTCGGCGCCTGCCGGCGGCGATGCCTTGGCTCATGGCGTTGGGAATGCGCACGAACGCAAAGATGTTCACATTGCCGATGTGATGGGCAGCAGCAGCAGCAACAATGAGCTGCACAGAGATCTGGACATGCAGCCGCAGGGCGCAATGGGACACGGCTCCCAATCGATGCAACACGGTCTGGGCGGATTGGGTGGATTGGGCGGATTGGGCGGCATTGGCAGCATCGGCAATATGGGCGGCATGGATCATGACATCTTCTACGAGGACATTATTCACGATCACAAACAGACCATGGGCGGCCCAGCTGCGAGCGATCTCTATGAGGAGAAGAGCGGCAATTTGCAGCCGCGACCCGTACACGAGGATCTCGATGAGGAGGCCGATCTATCCGATCTCTTTGGCGACGATGATATGGGCGACATGGATGGCGAAGGTGAACGCTATCTGGGTCTGAAGAAGAGTGGCAAATTTCCGCATGGCCCCCGCCAGCTGCAGGCACAAAAGCGAATGGGCGTTCCAATGGCCGGACCACGCTCCCTGGAGCCCAGATCGGATGATGTGCCGCGACCCATTTACCGACCACAAGCGGAGGCATTGAAGAAATCTCGCGACGATCACATCGATCTGGATGAAGCAACGGCCAATAGTTCCACGGATTCGACGCAGGACAGCAGCGGCAGCAGCAGTGGGAACAATCGACGTCGCCGCCGTTCCTTGGTAATCTCGGATCGAAAGGTGCGCAGCGCCGATGTTGGCGTTAGCGGACTATATGATGTCATTTCCGAGGCGGACTTGGCCTTCTCGCCGGATGTCAAACAGGAGGCGGTCACCGTCTTTCAGGGCAAGATCAGTGAGGAGGTCGTCTATGGCATCTGTATGCCGGTGCCCGGTTTCAGTATACTCTTCATTGTGGTCATCTCGGCGACAATTGTCTCAGCGTTAATTGCCGGCTCGCTGCTCTATCGCTACCAGCTGCAGAAGGAGGCGCTCGAGAAACAGACACCGATGCCGGTGCCGGGCACCCTTGCCTCCTGGATGACGTTGCGACTCTTCCGCATGCGACACCTTCAACAACAACAACAACAACAGCAACAACAGCAGCAACAACAGCAGCAACAACAGCAACAGCAGCAGCAGCGACAACAGCAACAGTTGCCCAGCGCTCCTGCTGGCCATGAAACGGTGCAGTGAGCAATGGCTCTGACTCCCCCTAATCTAACCCGCTCCTATTCTGTTCCCAACCCTACCAAATGTTCCGCTGCAAACATTATTCATTTATATATTTCTTAATTCTATTTTTATTTATTTATTTTATTTATTTTATTTTATTTTTATTTTTTGTTTGAATAACAAAAAAATATCAAACTGACTGACAGGACTTACGCCTGCGCCCTTTTTCCAATTCGTTACAAAACTCGGCACAAGTAGAAGAAATAGCACAAGAAGTAGTCACAAGCAGAGAGAGAGAGATAGAGAGAGCGAGAGGGAGATAGAGATAGAGCGAAAGGAACGAAATAGAATGGAACATGCATGTGCTTTTTTCAACTTTATTGCGTGAAATCGTACAATTCTGCTCTCGTTAGTTGAAATCAAATGGAACACCGAATTGTTAGTTGTTTCTTTTTCATTCGTTAGCTGGCAACAAACTGAGTTGAGGTACAGAATGGAATGGAACACGGAATTGTTAGTTTCTCCCTCATTCGTTAGTTAGCTACAGCGGATATTGAGTGGAACACGTCGTCTTTGTTCACATTCACATTCGAAGATGTAACAAAAACATATTTAAATCGAAACGAATCGAAGACATAATGGAATGGAACACGCATGCCTTCATTCGTTAGTTTTTTGTTTTTTTTTCTGTTATCTATTATACTCGTTAGTTTTTGCTCTCGTCAGCTGAAAACGGGCAACATGGCAATACCGGAAGGCCATCCATTAGAGAGACAGAGAGATGCATTCGATGTCCCGATCTTCACACACATTACTTTTGTCATACTGGTGCTGCACAATATTTAAATATTTATGTTGAATATTTTTTTTTTTTTAATTTTTCTGGGTGCATTTAGTCGTTAAATTTGCAGAAGAAAAAAAATCAGCATATCGAAAATACAAATAACAATATCGTATGCCCGATATAATCGTACTTACTTCTTGAATGGAAATCAACGCACATGACTAACGTTAGGGGACACTTATTTATTGATTTACTTAGTACTCGATAAGAAACTATCATAAGCAGCACAACCTATCAAACAAACAGCAAACAATTTTCAACAATCGGAATCAAATATTCGAAAAGTATTGAAATTATTACACATCAAGTCATTGGAATGCAGCGTTTAGCAAATTTTAGTTCAAATTCATCACTTTTTTATACATCTTAATTCATATAGATCAGTGCGATGGCATATATCATATAAATATATCTATATCTATATATATATATATGTATATGTATATGTATTTTTGGCATGTTTCGTTTGTTTGAAATTAAATTCCCATATCTCTGATCTATGTGAATTTAGACTTATGTATTCATGACTTATTTACACATCTAGTAAATTATTATTAGAGAAATGGAATGGACAAACAAAAAAAAAACAAAAACAAAAACAAAAACACAAAACATACAACATACAACATACAACAAATGCAAATCGGTTGTCAAGGCCAAATAATTTATACAATTCTTATTTAATTACCTTTTTTTTAATAAATACTCGTAAAGCTAAACAAAAAAAATAATAAACAAACACTGAAAATTGTAATGAACTAAATGCAAAAACAAAATAAATACTTAAAATTAAGATTAAATATACAACAATAATTATATATGGATGTGTCTTTTATTTAACAACTGGGAGCAAAGTATCGAATCGACAGTGGCACAAAGCTTATTCTGATCAGGATCAAAGACAAAAAATAATTGCCTGCCATAAGCTAATTATTTATTATTTTTCAAAAATTCCAAAGACCGATCGTAGGTACATATATTAACCACCAAAATTGATATACGACCCCAATAAACTGGGGTTTTCCCACCTGCTAGGTAGGATTATAAAAATGTAGCATACTTTCAGGTATAGTTTTCATGTGTATCAGGTACATTGTGGACACCTGGGTGCCATAAAACCCGGATTTTTTACCTAAAGTTGAGTATTTTCGGTATAAATAGACCAATCGTAGTCATTTATATCCTGCATCTTGGGTGCAATAAGCCAACAAGGACTGTGGACAAACAGACTACCATTCCACAACGGAAACTCATCCTGGAACACCACAAAAACGGATATTCACATCGCCAAATAGCTGAAATGGTCAATCTGAGCAACTCAACTGTGTATAACATCATTCGGCGCTTCGTCGACGCAAATCGGATTGAGCAATTACTCTTTTTCGTTGACCCTGATCAGAATAAGCTTTGTGCCACTGTATATCTCTATCGATAACTTGTCAATTCTACACGCAAATCTTGACTAGATATCGAACATCAATTTGCACTGCATACATTTAGGCTGACTGTTGGCCAATAGTGGAATAATTACTTGTAATTTCTAATAGATCTATCTTGTAGCTATATTACAATTTTGGCAAATATTGGCACATCGAAAGATGCTTGAATCAAAAATGATAAATAAAAAGAAAACACTTTTTTTTTTTATTATAGTCGTTTATTGGTTTTGCGCATACAATGCTGTATTTGTAAATCGTACATTTCGTAAATAAGTAAGTAGATAATTTGATATATAGATAATGTAAGAAAGTATTCGGTACACTCGTATTTGCTTTATGAACCTAAGCAATTCGATTAAACAACTTTTCCAATATGTGATATTATTAACGATTTATTGAACACGTTATTAGCTTAATTTCCGCTTCTCTCTCTCTCTCTCTCTCTCTCTTTTGCAGGAATTACAATAGTAATAATAATAATAATAAAAAAAAAAAAACAAAAAAAAAAGCAAATACTCATAATAAACAAATTGGGGCTTTCCGGGGATTGTACTAGTTGGTAAAATAAATAAATAAATAAGAGTATAAATTAGATACGCTGCATGTGAGACAACAATTACAAATTAACAAGATGCAACAAGGATCAGAAGGATCTATGGATCAAAGAATCGATTCGAATCCGGAGCTTAGACTATGTTTAAAGCACTTAAAATATTTAGTGACTAATTGAAATACACACACGCATATCGAATGCGTGCATATAAGTATAAATATCTGATAAGTATTAGTGGTAAGGACAGTCTGAGAAGGGAGTCTAAAACGTTGGCGTGCATTTTCCCATGTTCCTGTCAAAAGTTAACCGAACGTTGCAAAAAGTTTCCATGAATGTACGAGTTACTGTTAAATATTTGACAAGTGTGATGAACTCCTTCAGTACCAGGAGAAAATGCGCCTTGAGCGGGAGAAAGACGGAGGCAGAGATAGTCGCGTGAAAGGAATAGAGTTGAGAGAGTTGCCAGATTGGCCAAAGTACTATTTGTAATCTGTGTGAACATTGGGCTTAGCACCGGTTTTAAGTAGAACCTCGACTTAAACTAAAGCATGTTTTATATGGTTCTCATTTATTTTCTTACTTTTTTTTTATTTACTTTTCATTTTTTATTTTTTGATAATAAAGACTACCACCGGGTGACGATGAGAAAGAAAGATGAGACATGGGTAGAATAGCTGATAGAAAGAGAAGGAAAATCCAATCGAACTTTTACACTATAGTTGGGAATTGGCTTGTGATGGGAGAACCCAGTAAAACGGCATGAACTACATAATTATGGTTAGATTTGTGACAAAAATTAAACTAATGAATAGCAATTAGCAGACGAATTCAAACTGAGGGGTAGACATCCTGAATGGGTGTCGGAGGATGGAGTGGCTGGAGTGAATGGAATGGCTGTTCGGGATGGATGATTAAAACTGTTGCCGCTCATGAGAGCGCCCGCTTCTTGGAGAGCGTACCCGGCAGCGCATCCACCGGCGATGGCAAATGGATGACGGGCAGAGCGCCAGCCGCCAGCTGAGGATTCGTAAAGGCGACGGCTCGCTCCTTGGCGGCAAAACTGGAGAAGGGCCGCAGTCGCACATAGAGCACCGCCGAGATCAGACACGAGGTGACCAAAATGCCCAACAGCACAATCAACGTAATGGCAAAACCGGGTGTTGTCATACAAATCAAACCCTCCTCCCGCACGGGGAATACCATGGTCTGTGGCAAGGTGTTGCCGGCATTAACGGCGGAGCCATTTCCATTGCCCGCCTGCTCATCGATGGCAAAGGTCAGATCACCGGAAGAGACAACCTTAATGATGCGATTCAGACCCACTTGCTCCGTTGGCGATGCCACAGCACGAGCACGACGCTGCACCCGACGCTCATCGCGACGCTGCCCGATTGCACTGGCCACATGATAGGCATCCACATGGAGCTGCGGTGGTGGTCCATACTGCGATTCGGGTCCCACTTGCAAATGGTGGACATCCTGAAGATTCGTTTCGGCACTACACTGATCCGGGCAATGGTAGCGGCAGATTTGTATGGTGCACTGAAAGTGTACCTCCATCGAATCGGGAAACTTGAAGGCCTGGAAGTGGGCATACGATAGCACCGATGCAGAGGCGCCAAAGTTCTTGATTTTGGTGAAACGGGACATGAGTTTGGGTCGTGTCACGCAGCCGCGTTGATCGACCAGCTGGATGGGTGCACGTTTGCCGTCGTGCGCGACACAGTTGCGCACAAGCATATCGAATTTGGAGTCATCATCCTTGATTGCCAGAACCATTGTCATTGTCTGGCCGATCTTCACCAGCCCGGAGACTTCCGATGCCCAGGGACCTTTACCTACCTGGATTTGCATCCAGCAACCGACATTGTCGCCAGCAAAATCTGCCCGTACCACATCGAGCATGTCAACAGGGAAGGGTCGAAATGTAACACTCTTCTCGTACTGATCGTGCCACGTGCAACGTAGTTTGCGCGCCTGATCCCACACCTCCTGCACCTGCGGATCGTACTGGATGACAATGATGTTCTCGAAATAGGTGCCGGCGCCAGCAGCACTACCGACCGCCTCATGGCCATAGCCCTGATTGTAGTTATCCGTATTGCCAGCGGTGCCGCACTCATGCAATCCAATGTCGAAGCTGGCGGAGCTGCGACCCAATCCGGATGGCAGATGCACACAGTTCATGTTGCTGTAGTGTCCCTTGGAGAAGACGATGCCGTTAAACGGTTTATCAAACTGCACGAACACCTTCATGCCGTTCTTCTCGCACTTCACATCCAGCGAGACAATCTTGGGCATATCCTGGACGGGCGATGCCCAAATCTCATTGTTGCTCGACGCACCCACGCTCAGATCGGGCAGCGATTGCACCTGCACCTGTTGCACCTGCGACGCCAGCGATGGCGCCTGTACGAGTGGTCCCCGCACAGGCGGCGGTGGTCCCTTATAAAACTGTGCACCTGGCGGTGGTGGTGGTCCAAAAGGTTGGCCAAAGCTCATCGGTATGTTCTGGTGGTTGCTGCCTGCGGATAGACGGCAATAGACGAGAAGTGGGTGAGTGTGGTGGTGGTGCACAGTGGGTGTACTATTCATGTTACATGTAAACAGTTCCCATTGCTTCATTTGATCTGATTCTTGTTAATCAAAAACTAAATTCGAAAAATTCTAATTTAAAATAAATAATCTGTTTCTGAATTTTGAAAATGATTATTTCTAAAAATATTGATTTTCACTTGTACTTTATAGTAACATCTTCTGTTATTCAGAAATATATTTCTGATTTCAATTCCATCAGAATTGCTGATTGCTGGATTCTTCATAGTATTAGATTGTCTTCTTAAGGATTTAACTTACTTCTAGCGGGTCCAAGGCCTAGACTCAGACCGGGTGGTGCCTGTGGTGGACCATTGTGATGATAATGCACCTGAATCTTGGGCCCAGATTGTTGCTGTTGTTGCTGCTGCTGTTGTTGTTGCTGCTGTTGCTGCTGCTGCTGTTGTTGTTGCTGTTGTTGCTGCTGTTGTTGCTGCTGCTGTTGTTGCTGTTCCTGCTCCGATTCGAGTGCCATTTGATCCACCTCATTGTCTTGATCGCTGAGCCCCATTGCGAGCTCATCGTTGCCACCGTTGCCAGCGATTGCCTTCACCACCTCGACATCATCCGCCCGGATCAAGACGAGCTGCCAAAGGAGAGACACAAGTAAAACAAATAGGTCAAAAAAGAAGAGCTTGCATTAATGAGGTGCCACAAATACTGATACAGAAACATAGAGAGACAGAGAGTGAGAGAGAGAGACAGATAGAGAGAGAGAGAGAGAGAGAGAGATGGGGGAAACATGGCAAGAATCTCAAGTAAGTACAATGGGAGCAAAGCGGCATGTCGCATGCCAATTGCCAATTGGCCAACTGGCGAATGGCGGATGCGACTTGTGATTCAATTGCATAAGGCAAAGAAATTGAAGAAAACAACAAGAACAACAATGACAACACCAACACACACATAACTCACACACACACACACACACACAAAAGAGACCACAAGCGCACAGCTAACTGTAACAAATTTCACTTTTTTTGTTGTTGTTGTTTTGTTTCTCTCTGTTACCATCTCCAATGACCCAATTGGCCAAGAAGATCCGCCTTTTTGTCGAACGATGTCAAGGCTAGAAATCAAAGGGGGAATCCACAGAGAAACAGAGAGAGAGAGAGAGAGAGGGAGACAGAGAGTGAGCGAAAGAGAGAGAGAGAGAGACAGCACTACAGAGAGATAGCCGGTTAGCCGGTTAGCCGGTTAGCCAGATAGTCTGACAATTGAATTAATTACTTAGCTACTTAATTTAATAGCTCAAACCATTAAGTCAATTTCCACAATCTAACACATTTCACAACATCTTAAGGCCTTCTCCAATTTTCATTGTTCAGTTGCCCAAATTAATATAGACATTAAAGTACAGCTGGAGAATATATTTCACTGATTGAAAGTCAGTCCACATAGCTAATACTATATATATATATATATATCACTACTAAGCACACCAGAGATACCCTATTATCCGTATATAATCGATTTTCATATGTATTTCAATCGGCTCCGATCAAAACTCGATTTAGCCAGCAATTTATATTATCGGACAATGTGGTCAAGACTTGAAGATCAGTTTGAAGACATGCGGAACATAAATATTTAATGCATTTTATATTTATTATTGGATAATGATTAATTATTATATTGATGGGGGTTACGATATTTCAGTTAGCTGAAGATCAGAATAACACAGATCATATTCAATGTTTGCATCTATCGTAATAATCGAAGTAGTAGTAATCGATCATATAAAAACTGGGCTAAGAACTTCCTGGGATCCAGGAAACTACATTGTTCATTTGTTTTTCTTTTCTTCTTTTTTTTGGGAATAAATTCCAATTTTCTTTTGTTCTATTTTAGCTTTGTCAAAAATCAGGGTTTCAAACCGAATCGAATTTTGGTGCCGGCAAGGCTATAAATTGGTTGCAAGTTCCTTTTTTTGGTATACGGTTCCGCTGTGGACTGTTTCGGATTTTCAGCCAGTGTAGTTGCCGTTCCGGTTCCGGTTCCGATCTGACACATTGCTTGGATGTAATAAGATGGGAAACTACATTGTAATTTGTAGCAGCAAATGTGATAAAATAGAAATTCGCAAATTGGGCAAGAAAATGTTTTGTGGCTCAAGTGAAAAGAGAAGTGAAGAGGAGTCCATTGAACATTTTTGGCAGACAGTCGGCGTCGGTTGTCCGCTGTCTGTCGCATCTGGCCAGCTGGCCCAGACCCAAAGTATTTTTGTCTTTGGACCAGAAACTGTGCCGCAGGCCCAAAACAACTTTCTCCCCGGCAACTTTCGGCATATTGGGGCGCCTCAATGGGGAGATGTCACATAATCAGCGCGACGTGGTACGCGAGGTGGCATCCTGCCCGCCAAATCCTGTTTAAGGTAGAAAGTGATGTGATGCCCAGGCGACAGAAGCGCACACACACACACACACACACACACACACACTCACACATTTAAGCAGGCAGATAAATTGGCAAACGAGTTCCGCAAAACAAATTCTAAAAATACGTTAAAAATTAAAAGAAAGAAACAACAAAAAAAATAAAGAGTTTTGCATGCTAAGTGCGGAATTGGAGACGTGATTTGGAGCAGCCCATGGGCGACGACAAGCATGAATAATAACAAGGAGGCTGGATGGGGAGCGGGGCGGCGGTGGCAAGTGGGAAGTGGATGGGAGCTTTGCAGTTGCTCTACGGCTTTGGTTTCATTTCGATTTTTAGATTTTTGATGCGCGTGATCCGGTTCCGCAATGCGATAGAACTGCCAACGATGAAAGGGGCAAGCAAAGGGGGTTGCGGAGAAAGGGGGGGCTTGACCAGGCAGAAGGCCAGACTCCTTGCGTTAATAGAAATGTGTGCCAACGGTTTCCATTTTGGCAACGGTGCAATGGGCTTGACAAAGTCGTGAGTTTGTTGCGGCTGCTTGTTGTTGCTGCTTGTTGCAGCAGCTGCTAATGCGACAACTAATGATGCGGCTTCAGTCACAGCCGGAGCTGAAGACGGAACCAGAGACAAAGCTAAAGCCAAAGCCAAAGCCGCAGCAAAAAGCTGCTGCTGCTGCTACTGCTGCCAATGCCGCCGGTTTATTGTTGTTGTTGCTGTTAATCTTGACCTCGACCAATATGCTCAAAATGTCGAAAGATGCTGCTGTCTGGAGCCCAGTTGGGCGGAGTTGGAGGGAGACGAAGCGGGAGCTCTTGTCTCGCTGTCTGGCGAGAGAAAGTACATGTGGCACGCCACAAAGCGCTCCTCTCGCTGTCCAGAGAATGCGCCGAAAAAAAAAACCTGAAACAAGCGAATCTGCCCGAAGACGGTTCAAAGTTGAACCCAAGCGAGGCTGGGAAAAATGCAACAATACCAGAAAAAAAGGAAGAGTTTTTGTGAGGTTTTTCTTTTTTTTTTGCTTTTCTTTCTTTTTTTAAGCTGCTGTTCGTCGTGCAGCCAAGGAAAGGGAAATCATCTTTTAAATTGTGTCATAGTCGGAGGAGGACGAACCCATGATCAGCGGACAAACTGAGTGGGACTGACAGGCAAGATGGCTTTCTAGCAGAGATCGCAAATATTTATATATCTAGATATATATCGTAGATAATATCAAAATGAAGTATGGAGCAGATGGACTTAACTATTTTAGTCAGAGGTATTCAGAACTCTTCTGTCATAAATCATAAATGCTTTTCTTTCGGGTAAGAGCAATATAACCCAAGTATTCGAACATTATCAAATCATTATAGTTGACAGAATACATAGATATTTTACTATCTGCTTATCTATATATCACAAATATTGGGGCACTGTTTTCTTGTATATGTATATACATATATATCTCATTGTAATCCTGGTGTTGATAGGTAGAATCAGAAAAAGAAACGGAACATGGATTATTTGTCTGTAATCTAACCTATAAAAATAATAGTTTGAAATGATCGAAACTTCACGAAGATTGCTATTGATCCTTAATCTAATCTTTAAAATATATATATATATATATATATATATATATATATATATAAGTCATTTGACATGTGCTTAAAACGAAAGCTGCTTTTTCTTATTTTTATATTTAGTTTTTTGTTGGCTTGATCCCGGGCTTAGCATCGTATTTCATATTTATGTTGTTCTTCTTGAGACTATCAAGTTGGGGGATTAAAGACATGGATTAGCTATATGGCATTAGCGCGCTTTGAAAGCTGCTTAAGCGGGCGCCATTAAACGAAAGCTCTTTCACTTCACACACACACACACACAGACACTAGATAAGCTTACCGATAATTATCGATAACTTGTTGATTTGCCAATTAAGTACATGCACGTTTTTGCATTAGCTTTAATTGAATTCAATTACGTGTGTGTGTGTGTGTGTGTGAAAGATGAAAGATGAAAGAGTTGTTGTTGCTGTTGTTATTGTTATTATTGTTGTTGTTGTTGTTGTTGTTACTGTTATTGCTCACCTGCAGTGAAAGGAAAATGATAAGCGGCAGACAAATCTTTTTGATCCCCAGACTCTGTCGACAAAAATTTTGGGAACGCATTTGTTTTTGTTGCTTAATGTTTTTTGGCATCTCGTGTTGTTGTTGTTGTTGTTGTTGTTGCGGTTGCTGCTGTTGTTGTTGTTGTTGTTGTTGTTGCTGTGAATGTTGCTGTTGTCGTTGCATGTTGCTAGCGAGGCAGCTTGTTTATTATTGTTGCTTGTTTGTGTCTGTTGTTGTGGTTGTTGTTAATGTGCATAAATTGCAATTAATACGTTTTATTTGTTGTCATGTGCACGCTGTTGTTGTTGTTGTTGTTGTTGCTGTTGTTGTTGCTGTTGTTGTTGCTGTTGTTGTTGCTGTTGTTGTTGCTGTTGTTGGTGTTGGTGTTGTTGCCTGCAATATATTGTTGTTGGAAATCAATTGTCATGAAATGTGGCAAGTCAAAGAAGAAGTAGTGGAAGAAGTAATAATAGCAGCAGCAGCAGCAGCAACAACACTTGCTGAAACACTAGAAAGTGTTTACTTTGTGGCTTTTTAACATGTTGTTGCTGTTGCTGTTGCAGTTGTTGTTGCTGCTGTTGTTGCTGCTGTTGTTGTTGTTGTTGTTGTTGTTGTGGTTAGTATTATTATTTGTTATGCCCGTTTTCGCTTTCAAGTGTGAACATTTGTGTGTGTGTGTGTGTGTGTCAGTTAATTATAATTTATTGGCATTAGTGTTGCACTTAAGTTTCCGCCTTGACTGATTGACTGAATTCACCTGATTGATTTGACACTTATTCATGCATTCAATTTGTGGCCAACAATACAATTGAATACATTAGCAGTACTCGCCAGCTGCCACGCCCCAAAAAATTGGACAACACCAAATTGAAAGCAAGCAGATAACAAATAAAAAATGAAAGAGAAAGAAAGAATGCCAGCAGAAGAGGCCGAAGATACAACAGCAGCAGCGGCGGCGACTTTTTTTTTAATGACAACTTATTCACCTGTACAGGTGGTACTCGCGGGGCAGCTGGAGAGGTGAAATGTGTTAATAATGTGTTCCATCAGCCAAGTGGGTCAACGTCAACAGGCCCAAGACAAACACGAGCCGAGCAATTAGAAAACTCACCAACTGACTGACAAACGCCAAGATTCAAGATTCAAGACTCAACATTGAAGACTGGCCACTTTCAGAGTACAGAGACAGCCAGACACAGACGGAGAGAGAAAGACAGAGAGAGAGAGAGAAAGAGAGAGAGAGAAAGAGAGAGAGAGGGCGCGACACAGAGATAGAGGCATCTCTTGGAAGGATATGCTTAAATATTTGAAAACAGCAAAGGCAAAAATTGCAGTTTTGAAATGATTTTGATTTTCATTCACTATTTTTACGACTTTTACTAATATTCCAAACAAAACTAATATTTTATAAGGTTAAACCAATCAAAATTTCAAATCTGTCAAATTTGTTTTGGCATTTAAATTTTGAAGTAAATGAAAATATATCAGCTAAAGCTGACTTTGTCTTTTCTAGTTTATGTTTTAGCTTGATCGGCATAGTAAATACTAGAAGACAAATCAAAATCGTATATATATATATATATAGATAAAGTAATTGTTGTATTGTTATTAAAGTAGCTCTAATTGGTTCCCCCATTTCAATCATTAACCGACTCAGCTATTCGAATAGATATGGTGGGAAGTAATATGGACCTCGAAAGCTATATAGTTCTGATTGCAGTCGAAATTCTGATTGGTTATGAGATAGGTTATTGCATGCATTGTGATTAGTATTCCGCCCGAACTGGTGTTAGACTATATACATATGTATAAATCGAGAAGCTCGCGATAACAAGGACTTCGAAATGGACTTAATTGTTGCAGTTTTTTGGTCTGGGAGCTTGTGTTTGAGCCAGGCTTGAGGCTGCTGGGATGCACTGAGCAACACTCACCTTCGCTTTGGACCAATTCCAGAGAGCGCTGCAATTCCAATTTTGATGCAATGCCGCACGAACAACAGGATGTGCTCGATGCGACTTTCGAAAGCAGTTGTTATTTGTTATTGTTGTTGTTGTTGCTGCTGCTGTGGCTGTTGTTGTTGTTGTTGCTGTTGCTGTTGTTGTTGTTGTTGGCTACTGGTTGCTGTTTGCTAGTTGTTGTTGTTGTTGGCTGTTTAGTTTGTTTGGCGTTGTTGACAACGGTATCGCTCGGTAGCTGCTAATTGCAACTATTTGAAGTTCGAGTTGCACGCGGGCAATTAACGATGATCCAGCAGAGGAGGCACAACAAAAAAAAAAATAAAAATAAAAATACGAAAAAAATAACAAAAATACCAACAAAATGTCAACAACAAATGTATGTATATATATCTATATATATATATGTAGATAAGGCTGAAGGAAAAGGCGTGCAACAAGGACACGCGCGTTGTCAAAACACACACACACAGAGCACACACACATGCACAGAGAGTGTTTGGTTTCGTGTTTTTTTTTTGCTTTTATTATTATTATTTAAAAAAAAAAATATTGCACAAAATTTGTTGTTTTTTGTGTGTGTTTTTTTTGTTTGATTTATTATTTGTTGCGGTTCGTTTTTTGTTGTCGGTTTGAAATGATTTGTTGTTTGCTTGCTGTGATTTGTTTGTTGATGCCTCACAAGTGGCGTTCGAAGTTTTGGTTGCGAATGCGAAGTGGCTTTAAAAACGCGTCTGGTCCGCGCCGTGGGTAAGCGCCGAATGCTGCATCCACCTGCTTTCTCGTAGCGAAACACTTCGCATGCGCAACGGCGACGGCGCCGACGGCGCACGAGGCAAGCAGCGCTGCGACGGCGCTGCCAACGCTGTTGTTGCGGCTACGGCGGCGGCTGCTGCTGTTGGTGCTGCTCATGTTGCTGTTGTTGCTGTTGTTGCTGTTGTTGATGGCGAAATTTCTTCTTTTCATTGATGGGCAGCAATAGCAGCAGCCGACGCAGCAGCAACAATAACAACAACAGCAACAACAACAACAAACATATGCGACACGAATACAAATACGGTAATTCAGTATCGATATCGGTATCGCTATCGGTATCGACTTCGCCGGCTGCTTCTTATGCTTGCTTGTTGCTGTTGTTGTTGTTGTTGTTGCTGTTGTTGCTTGTGGCATGCGTTTTGTTGTCAGCGCTTAGTGTTGGTTTCCCCATTCGTCTGTTTTTGTTGTTGCTGCTGTTTTTCATTGGGCAGACGGGGGCAACTTTCAGTTGCAGACGCATTGCATCGCATCGGACCCAAGTCCTCAACCACAAAAAAACTGTTTGCACTTTCTATGCACCGCACCGCGCCACCGATTTGTGGCACCTACGTCCAAGGCAAACCCCCTTCCCCTTCCAAGACCAACTTAGATTCTTTTCTTGCTGCAAGCCAACTAAAATCTCAAAATAAATATATTATTACACTTAAATTTTTAATTTTTTTTTATATATATTTTTTTTTTGATTTGTTTTTTTTTTATGTTTAACATGTGGCATATAAAGCTCAGCTTGGCTGGTTCTTCACCAAGCTCGAGCAAAAAAATGTTCGCCCTAAATTTAATTAACAAATACTTTTTTTTTTTTTGAGTGTAAGTAGTTTTTTCTGGGTGCAATTCCAAAATTTGTTTGACAGAGACTTTTCAGGTGAATCCAACTCCCCTACTCGCTGCTGCTGCAGCCTCTTCTTCTTCTTCTTCTACTTCTACTGTTTTTGTTGCATCGATCAGTTGCAAGTTCAGGTCGACCTTTTCAGTTGTGGGCGGCGTTCCAAATGCCCCTCGGGGTGGCCTTCTTACTGATTTGATGTGGGCTGCGCATCGATTGTTGCTGCGATTTCTGCATCTGTTTTGTGTTTTGTGTTTTTTAGTCTTTTGTTTTTTGTTTTGTTTATTTGTTTGTTTGGTTGTTTGTTGTTTTTTTGCTCAAGTCGTCGCCGTAATGCTTAATCGATTGTTCCACTTTTCCATAAAATATTTTTGCCAAGTGCGATCGCATTTGGTGTTGCTGTGCTTTTGCCTTGCTTTGTTTTTGCTTTTGTTTTTGCTTCTGTTGATGACGCTGTAGTCTGAAGACTGCCTCAGTTGCACTCTTCTTCTTCTTTAGCCGATGCTGCCGCTGCTGCTGCCGCTGCTGCTGCTGCTGCACTTGCTCTGCTTGTGAATTGAAATGTTGCACAGTGTGGCCAAGGCAATAGATTGCAGCAAAAAAAAACTGTTTTATTTCACATCAATTTATTTAACTTTTCTGCTTCTTTGCACTTCCTGATCCAAGGATTTCAAGGATCTTTTACTACTTTTTCCAGAGTATGAATTATTGCTGACCAAAGTTGAGATTCCGGCGGATTTACTCCAGTCTAAAAGGTAATCTTTGGCGTGCCCAAAAAACCCGCTCTTTTTCGATTAAGGGTTTGATTTCGACATAGCATATGATATAGTTAGATACATATATGTATATATATATATATAGCAAACATAAGGATGCATATTTAAGTTGCATCAATATCATGTCAAGCTCGATTAGAAAGATATATGATATCGATCGAAGATCAATTTTGAGCGATATTGTGGAAACGGAGAAAGTTGAAGGAGAACTTTTTCAATGTGATATGGTTAGCTCCTATAGTCTCTGAGATAGGCGTGACAGAGAGAAATAGAGAGAGAGAGAGAGACGGATATGGCTAGCTCGATTGCTGATCAAGGATACACATATAAAAATATATACCTTTTGGGCTCGCAGTTGCATCCTTCTGCCTGTGACACACTTTTGCCCAACTTAATTATGCCACATTATGTATATATATATATATATATGTGTGTGGATATGGATGTTTTGAATCAGTGTGCATTAAACAGCGATTTCATCGCCATTTCAAGTCGAGCTGGCAGCTTTTATTAAGGAGTTGGAGTTGGGACTGGCCCGCAGCTCGCAGCTCGCATCGCGATTCCAGTTTGCTAAATATGACCAAAAATACTTGTCTCGAAATTGGAGTAATTTCATCGCAACTTGCTGGTAGCCAACTGGCCAACTGGCCAACTGGTCAAGTCGACTAGCCAAGTCAGTCAGTCCGTCAGTCAGTCAGTCAATCCGTCCGTCCGTCCGTCAGTCAGTCCGTCGGCCGACTGTTGGTTCCGCCTGAAATTGGTCAATTGGCGACCGTCTTCAGCCGTCGTCTATCGTTGCACACATTAAGTAACACGCGGACGCGCGTCGCGCCACAAAGTCTGCCAGTTGGTCAGTTAGTCGCTTGTTGGTTAGTTAGTTGTTAGTTAGTCAGTTAGTTGGCGGCTCAATTATATGCATATATGCATATATGTTTGCTCATTTTCCACGTGACTTGTCGCCACTCGAACTTCGTCTGTTGGCCAATGTTTTTGTGGCAAATCAACCGCTTTAAGCGACAAAATGCTTCACATATTAGGCTTGACTACAACTTAAATTTCTCTTAAGCTCGTACTTTAATTGCGTACTTAAATTTCTTCCAATTTATTTCATCAACTGTAGCAATTTCATTAATATCGGTCAAGAAACACAGAAGTTGTTGAAAGGGAAACAAAAACAAAAACAAAAAAAAAAAACATTTTTCACATTTCAATAAAATAAGTTTTGTGGCAGATGGTCGATCTATATATATATATATTTATATGTGTGTGTATTTAGATACAAAGACAATCATCAAAGTCAGTCTGCCGCAGGGCCAAGCCAAGTGGCAAGTGGGGCAAAGGGCTGTGGCAAGTTGCCATTGCTGTTTTTTGCTGGTCGCTTAATTGCTGGGCGCACGCCGCACGCATCTTAAGTAAATGCTGCTGACTGCCCCCAAAACTTATCCCACTCCCCCCCCTCCACCCTCTTGCGGCTGCCGCCCCTTCTCCATGTCAACCTGCTCTGCTCTCAGATGTCTTATTAAAAGTATCTTGTTACTTTCACCGGCCGCAGACTTGAATTGCGCTTCAATTTCACACACATTGAACGGCTGACTAAGAAAGAAACAGAAACCGAAACAGACACAACACCAACACACACACACACACACACACAGAGAGAGGGCGGAGGGGGAGAGGGCCGGGGGTGGAGGGGCTCCATCGATCAGTTGACACTGACCAAATTTGGAGCTGGTGAAGGTCTTCACATTTCTCAACTAAGGCACTAGTTTTATAAAATAACAAAAGTACACTCAGCGAAAACGAGTGATTCACGAAATGCTATCAAGAAACACACAGAGAGAGAGAGAGAGAGAGTGGGAAATAAAATGACATATAACTATGTATGCATATTATACACCCGCAAGATAATAAATAATCTCAGCAGCGATTCCATGTTACACATACGTAATACATACACATACACTTGCAGAGGGTATTTGAATTTTGTGCTGCAGCTTGTAACGCTTCGACATCCATTAGCTATATATATCCTCGATCAGCAACGGCATCGATATATTGCCTTAGTTGTAAGGCTATCTTAATGAGACTTGCAACAAATTCGTCTTCTTGCTGCAGGCAGTTGGAGCCGACTGGATTGGATCACTAGGCCGACTGGATCGGATCATAAAATGCTATATATATATACAAACATTGTTGTTTTTTTTAAATTATTTTCGCTGGAAACTCACAGCCAACTGCCGCAAAATATATCAAAGTATACTATAAAAAAAAAACAAATTAAAATAATAATTTTACTTGAAAAAAAACACATTTAAAATATACACTTAAAAAAACCAGTAGACTTTGTGCTGGCTCAAGGGTATGCAGAATTCTCACCAGTTTCTTTTTTTTCTAATTCATTTTATTTTTGGTGTTGTAATTTGTGTAAATTTGGCATTCAGCGAACTCAGGTAGCATTCAAATTTGTGGCAAGGGCAACCGTTAACACTGTTTATGCCCGCAGCATAAAATCAATGGAAGCAGGGGCTGGGGGCAGGGGGAAGAGGAAGCCGAGGCAGTGGCAGTGGCTGTGGCAGTGGCAGAGGAGAAGAGCCATCGCCCAGTAAAATCCTCTTTAGCCACGCCAGGTTTTCTAGCCAGCTATTTGGGTCGCTCTCACAATTTATTAGTTTAGTTTTCATTGCATTGACACTTCATCATCGAGTGGCTGTCGTTTGTCATCTGCCGCATGCAACTTTAACGTGCTGTTGTTAATAGTAGTTGTTGTTGTTGTTGTTGCTGTTGTTGTTGCTGTTGTTGTTGCTGTTGCTGTTGTTGTTGCTGTTGTTGTTGCTGTTGTTGCTATTTGAGTTGTTGCAATAACCTTTGCGCTGGCTGCAATCGGTCGCATGTTTGTCCATTATTGCCGGGTTACAAGGTGGCAACTGCAACTGCAACCAAAGTGAAAACGACACAAACAACCCGACAACCGACAACTGACAACCAACAACTACTTAAAAAAAAAAGAAGACGAGAAACAGTAGCAGCGGTTGCCATTAAGCAATGAGAAGACACATTTTATGTTTTTTGTTGTTCACCATTGCATCTTGGGAGTCAGAGTCGTAGTCGTAGTCGAAGTCGGAGTCGGAGTCGGCGTCGGCGTCGGAGATTGGCCCTTTTGAGTAGTTCACTCAGTGACGGAAATGCAGCCAAAGAATTGGGTTGAAGTCAGTTGCCGCCATTGTTATACCCTGTAATCAGTCAAGTGCCCCATAGCGGGCATTCGAATTGCGACTTTTTAAGTCGAAACTAAAAAGAAAATTTGATTTGATTTAGAATACAAATTCTTAATTATGATTTTTACACGGAAATATATTTTTTTATTCATTTACTTAAACAAAAAGCGACAAAAACTTATTCTTAAAAAAAAACTTAACTTTCAAATCCAATCATCAATATCTCAATGATGGCTGCAAATTTGTTTAGTTATTTATTTTTTGGTGTTTTGTTAAATTATAACAAAAAAAAATTGAATAAATGTTAAATAAGAATATTTTTGCGCAGTGTAAAAATGAGCAGCAAGCAGCAAGATGGAGAAATTACTAAACGTACAGGGTATCTACTTGTTGGGCACTTTCATTGAATAGTATTCTCACTGTTTACTGTTGTTGCTGTTGTTGATATTTGCTCGATTCGTTTCGCTTTTAAGTGTCGCCGGCATGCGTGGTAAAAGCTGAAGTTGCAACTCATGCAACTCATCCCAGCAGCAGCAGCAGCAGCAGCGACGGCATCATCGCATCAACAACAGTTGCAGCGACTAAGGCGGCTTAGAAAGCGGCCCTCTTCTCTCCCTCCCTCTCTCTCTCCCTTCCTCTCTCTCTCTCCCTCCCTCTTTCTCTCTCTCTCTCTCTGTTGCATGTCGCTTCTGGCTCCTATGGTGCTCGCTGCTTGCCTCCTTAGAATGCGCTGGGCCGCAATTGCAGCTCCTTAATCACCAACAACAACAACAACAAAACCAAAAAAAAAAAGAAATGTTCAAAACGTTGAAAAGACGTGGCATGTGGAGCTTGTAGCATGTGGCAAATGGCAAGTGGCAAGTGCGATCAATTTCACTTTCTCAGCACCCCAACAAAAGCTGGTCCCAAACATTGAAAGTCAATTAGCAGTTGTCCAAAAAGATTCTTCTGCCGAGGGGGCAGCGAGAAGAGAGAGTGGAGAAAGAAGAGAGAGAAGAGAGAGAAGCTCGCCTCAATTATTCACATAGCTATTGTTATTGTTGTCATGCCTCATTTTTACTTTAGTACTTTTTTTTTGGCAAACTGGGCGTGCGACCAAACAGCAACACTCACATAATCAAGTTCTCATACTCATGCACTCATAGTCATGCACTCATACTCATACTCATACTCATACTCATACTCACACTCATACTCATACGCATACTCATACTCATACTCTTTGCGGCATTTGAGTTTTGGCACTTGAGGCACACTGGCTGGAGGCGCCGCACTTTGTGGTTGAACACACACACATACTTCAGTGCCTCTCATTTCTCTTGATCTGAAACTCAACTCGAATGAATCCGATTTGAGTGCTCTTGAATACAAAAATTATTTCAGACTGAGTATTTTTGTAGTCGATTTTTTCGAAATCAAAAAATGGAATAAGAATAAAAAAGAAGTTGCAACAACTAGATATAAAATATGATATAAAACATGGATTATAAGAAAGTATATATGTACACATCTATAGGTCAGATCATGTCAAACCGAGTCCGGAATGGGAACAATATTTTTGCAAGAAATAGTTGCAAGAATCGAAATTATTAAAACAAGAAAAAGATTTCGAAGCTATACATAAACTTTACCAAAAGGTTTCAACTATACTCACATAGATCTCGCTAAATATTATTATAATCTTCTTTACTTAGGAGTTTGAGCATTACGCACAATCTCTCTAAATATATCCACATATAGAGTCCAAACTTTAGAGCAGTTCAAAAAAGTGTTCGTTGAGCATATATCAAAAATAGCGATCACATTTCGAGGGCTTCAATTCAGAGCGCATCTATTAACATAGGTGACAAATTGCTGACATCTGCCAGCATGAAAATATGTACGACGGATCACCTAAAATATATATTCTATGGCCGGTAACTTTTACCCCGGGTATGACAAAACAAAAAAAAAACAAAAAATAAAAAACAGAAAAAAAAGTGTGAGCACTTTCCCAAATGAAAACAAAGTCGTCGATCCACAAATAGCATCACGAAGTGAGACTGAAACCCAGACTCAAACTCAGAGGAGATCGAGAGACCAAGAAACCCCACCCAATTCCAAAATTCCGAATCGCAGACGCGACGATGATTGTGGAATATTCAAAGTGTTTGTGCCACGCATGCGTAAACAAATGAAAACAAAACTCGGCTCGCTTGTGGCAAGATGAATGGGGCAGCCCCAAGGCAAGGGCACGCACACGAGTCTGTCTGTGCATAATTGAACTGAACTGAACACTGCTGCTGTGGCAGGCATGCAGCGTGTGTGTTGCAAGTGCGCCCATTAACCATAAACCAAGACCCGGGCTTGCCTCGCCCAATGATTGAACACCAATTATGAACCGACACAGTTTCCAGATACTCGAGTACTTGAGTACCCGCCAGTTACACTCGAATGTATTTATGGGGCATGCCACATCGTTAATCTAAGCAGTTGACTAGTTCAATAAGAGCGGCTAAAATTATTTGTGCATGACCCATTCAACTGTGCCACACTACAGGGTATTCCATCAGTCTCACAAACTATACGGTATCTGCTAGTCGTACAATCTGCTCTACAATAATGATAATACTTGGATCAACTACAAGTCCATGTTCCCAAAGTATATGTATATTCTTGATCAGCATCAAAAGCCGATTCGATTTATCTGTGTCAAAAAGCCGTTCTCATTTGGCGAATATCGAGACAAATCGATATCCGATAACAATAAGAGACACTGTTGATAGGATATGGGATATAGGATATGGCATATAGGATATAGGATATGGGATATAGGATATAGGATATAGGATATGGGATAAAGGATAAAGGATATAGGATACAGGATATAGGATATAGGATGTAGGATATAGGATATAGGATATAGGCTATAGGGTATAGAGTATAGGATATAGGATATAGGATATGGGATATAGGATATAGGATATAGGATATAGGATATAGGATATAGGATATAGGATATAGGATATAGGATATAGGATATAGGATATAGGATATAGGATATAGGATATAGGATATAGGCTATAGGGTATAGAGTATAGGATATAGAATATAGGATATAGGATATAGGATATAGGATATAGGATATAGGATATAGGATATAGGATATAGGATATGGGATATAGGATATAGGATATAGGATATAGGATGTAGGATATAGGATATAGGATATAGGATGTAGGATATAGGATATAGGATATAGGCTATAGGGTATAGAGTATAGGATATAGGATATAGGATATAGGATATGGGATATAGGATATAGGATATAGGATATAGGATATAGGATGTAGGATATAGGATATAGGATATAGGCTATAGGGTATAGAGTATAGGATATAGGATATAGGATATGGGATATAGGATATAGGATATAGGATATAGGATATAGGATATAGGATATAGGATATAGGATATAGGATATAGGATATGGGATATAGGATATAGGATATGGGATATAGGATATAGGATATAGGATATAGGATATAGGATGTAGGATATAGGATATAGGATATAGGCTATAGGGTATAGAGTATAGGATATAGGATATAGGATATGGGATATAGGATATAGGATATAGGATATAGGATATAGGATATAGGATATAGGATATAGGATACAGGATATAGGATATAGGATATAGGATATAGGATATAGGATATAGGATATAGGATATAGGATATAGGATATAGGATATAGGATATAGGATATAGGCTATAGGGTATAGAGTATAGGATATAGGATATAGGATATAGGATATAGGATATAGGATATAGGATATAGGATATAGGATATAGGATATAGGATATAGGATATAGGATATAGGATATAGGATATAGGCTATAGGGTATAGAGTATAGGATATAGGATATAGGCTATAGGGTATAGAGTATAGGATATAGGATATAGGATATAGGGTATAGAATATAGGATATAGGATATGGGATATAGGATATAGGATATAGGCTATAGGGTATAGAGTATAGGATATAGGCTATAGGGTATAGAGTATAGGATATAGGATATAGGCTATAGGGTATAGAGTATAGGATATAGGATATAGGCTATAGGGTATAGAGTATAGGATATAGGATATAGGATATAGGATATAGGATATAGGATATAGGATATAGGATATAGGATATAGGATATAGGATATAGGATATAGGCTATAGGGTATAGAGTATAGGATATAGGATATAGGCTATAGGGTATAGAGTATAGGATATAGGATATAGGATATAGGGTATAGAATATAGGATATAGGATATGGGATATAGGATATAGGATATAGGATAGGGTCTTCCATTTTGAGACATATTTTCAGACTGAACAAACTAGTATTATTTATGGCATTATTTATATGTATATGTTAACCAATTAGATGATGCATAAAAACTGGAAATTGGATTTAAATATGTATTTAAAAATCGTAAAATATTTTAACTTGATTTGTTGTTTTGTGTATATTATATTCATTTCTGATCAGCAACTCACTTTCTCACATTTAAGCTAGACTGACTATATACATAGCTAATCAAAGGCTTAACCAGTTTTTTTTTTGCTGCCATGAAGGGCAGCTGAATTTTATGGTTTGCGTCTCTTTCAATGCTGACCACGTTTCATATACCATAATCAAATAATTAAAAGTTTCGTAAGGCTTGCGAAAAACTAATCTTAAGTCAAGTCTTCTATTTGCTGTAGATAATACAGGCCCAAAGCCCCACACAAAGTCAAAGTTAATTTCACTTTTCTAAATTGCAACCACAACAATGATGATTATTCAAGTAACAATTTCTGTTGTTGTTGTTGTTGTTGTTGTTGTTGTTGCTGTTGTTGTTGCTGTTGTTGCTGTTGCTGTTGTTGTTGCTGTTGTTGCTGTTGTTGTTGGTTGCTGTTGTTGTTGCTGTTGTACTTTGTGCATTGAGTAGCACTTCCACTTGGCATTCTTCAGATCAATCGAACAAAGCAGATCTTAATGGAATATGAACACACTCGCACAGAAATTGCCAACGGCATTGATGAATCTTTACGATGTTGCTGCTGCTGCACAACAACAACAACAACCACAACAACAAACAACAACAACAACACACACAGTGAGCAATGTCCAGTCGCGACATTTGGCTTTTGATTTTGCTTTTGCGTTCGCCGCCAAAAATAAAAAAACAAAATGCTAAGAGTGCCTTGAGCGAGTTGCCCGACTGCGGTATACCCTGTAGCCTGTTGTCTGCCCCAAGCGGCAAACCTTTTTACATAGATGAAGCTATCAATGTGTCAATGTCTTCCGAGCTAAATCATGTTTCCCTAGGATACGCCAAACTTCTTGAGATCTTTAAGGATTCCTCTTGATTGTCTCAAAATCGGCAGAGTTCGCTATTGACTAAGTTAGCTGACCAAGTTTAATCTGGTGAATCCTATAGCCGGATTTCACAATGTTCAACATTTCTTAAGTTCCCATTCTAAACATTTTGCGATTCCAGCGATACGATGTATAAACTTATGCTGTATTTTGTATTTAAGAATACTTTCTGATCAAGAATATATACATTTGTATATACAGTGTATACACACTCCAATTGTAAAGTGTACAGGGTATGTAAAACTGAAATGAAAAATACATCAATCAATTGCAAATAGAAAACAAAATCTTCCCAATCAGACGAATTGATCATTGAATTGCTCTCGGTTGCCCGGAGTCCGTTGCCCGGTTGCCCGGCTGATGGCTGACTGGTGCCGGGTGGTATTGCCCGAGTGCCCGCCTGCCTCTCGGCTGGGTGCGGTACGGCTCGAAGAGCACTCTGCTGTTGCGCTTGCGGGTGGGCCCCACCTGTCTGTCAGCCTGTCTGTCGCAATGACTGTGAGGTACACACATATACATACATGTATATATGTATATGTATATGGATAAGTGTGTAAGTGGCCCAGAGGCTGGGCCTTTGGGTTTGTTAGAGGAACGTGCCCGACGTAGAAAGTGTTAAGTCCAATTCCAAATATTCGCTGGTGAAATTTAAATCATTTTCAAATTTAATTACCGGCAAATAAACGTTTGACATTCCAGACGAGTCAGTTGCCTGCCACCTGCCACCTGCCACATGCCTTGTCACCCTGTGACTGCTGCTGCTGCTGCTGCTGCTGCTTGTCGCTGCTGCTTGTTGCTTGTTGCTGTTGCAGTTGTGTTTAAGGCGTGGCACCGCACTCGACTGTAGCATCTAAACATCATAATTATCATTCATCATCAGTAACAACAGCAGTCATTATGATCATTGGCTCATTCTACAAATACGCACGACTTTTTCTCTTTTCATTATGTTGTTGTTGTTGTTGTTGCTGCTGTTGTTGTTGCTGCTGCTGCTGTTGTTGTTGTCTTTGAAATCTTGTTGGCATGTCCAAAAACAAAAGCTCAGCGCCTTATCATTTGTTACATTGAGAAATCGGGACCACAGTGCACAGTGGACAGTGAGTGACACACAATTAGCCACAAATACTTAAGTGAACACAATCACAATCACAATAATTATATGGTATACATATATAGAATGGATATCATAGGTATATATATATATATATATATATATATAACATAACAAAACCTGACTCATTTTATGGTGATCAAATCGAAACTTCTTCAAAATCTTCAATGGAAACACTTTAAAAAATGTTTAGTTTCTCAATCCGTAGGTAAATAAATAAAAATAAAATATATAATAAAATATAGGACCCATCATATCTAGTTTCTAGAAGGCGTAAGCCGAGAATACTTCGCTATTATTCCAATACTTAAATAATGATCAATTAGGTATACATATATTATATATATCTATATATATATTATTAAATGAAGTGCATATTGCTAATCCTATACTTATATATTACGGACATCAAAGGACTTTCACCTCTCACATCATCACATGCATTTTATTGAAGTGTTATCCAAGCGCCATTATCTCATGTTGCTGTCAAAGTTAATGTTAGCTAACTGGCAGTTAAATTTGCTGCACTTTCAGTTATTATTTTCCTATTAATTTGAAGCTGTTTTTTTTCTGCTTTTTCTTGCCAAATATTTAAAAGTTCGCTGAACTGCAGATCAGTTAGATTTCGATTTAACAACAGAAAAAAATCAAAAAAATAAATGCCAATTGACGAATTTTATTGCAGTGCATTTTGATAATGTGTTGACAATATACATATATGATCCATAGATCATAGACGGACAGTCTGTGGCAGACAGCCAGTCACCCACTCAGCCGCCCCTCAGCGCCGCCTCTGAGTGTTCGGCTCCATTGCAACAGTGCAACAGTGCAACCGCAACAGTTGCACGCTTTTTGTTTGTGGAGTTTGTGATAAAATGGGTTAGCTGCTCTTCTCTACGCATTTTGCTACACGTTATACCCTGCATAACACAAAAAATCGGTAATCGATAAGCGGGCGATAAATATCGATATTGTCTGAATCGCATAAGTCTGCGCAATTTAAATGCATATATATATAAGGGTTAATTGTAGAAGCATTCGAAATTTATAAAAACAAAAATAATAAAAATAATAATAGTAATAATAATAATAAAATAAAATGAAAACATTATAATTAATTAAAGATTAAAGGGCATTAGCTAGTCGAGCATTTCTGCAATATAATTGCGACTTGTTTTCATTCATCTTCAGCGCACAGACATATGTAAATACACGTGTGTGTGTGTGTGTGTGTGTGTGTGTCGATCAGGAGACATTTCTCGTTGGTCGTTTTCTCGCCTTTTTTAGCGCTGGCCACTCTTTTCTTTTCTTTTCATTTCTTTTTTCTTTCTTTTTGGCGCACATAAAAAACGGCTTTTCGTTTAAGTGCGTCGCGCCTGGCTGAGAGATGTCCGTCCGCTTGCCAAAGTTTGTCCAAAGACTGCGTCTGCGTCTGCGTCTGCGTCTACGTCTACGTCTACGTCTGCGTCTGCGTCTGCCTTGTGTAGATGATGACCGCTAAAGCCGGAACTGGCCATAGAGCCAGTCGCTGTCGCTGTCGCTCTGTCGCCGTCGGCAGCGCGACGAAAGTTGCGCCGCATTTGGGCTGACCAACTGACTGACTGACTGACTGACTAACTGACCAAACCAGACAGAGACGCAGCAGACGCAGCAGCAGCAATAGCAGCAGCAGACGGCGAATGCAAGGCGGAAGAAGGAAAGTGAAGACGCTGCAGCTGCTAGCGTCAGGCGTCAGTGTTAGCGACGCCACCTGCAGCCGCAGCGCTGAGGATGTCAAGTGAATTGTGGATGCTGGATATGTTTGTGGATTGGATGGCATGTGGATGTTGAATGTGGCTCTGGCTCTGTGGCTGCGATGGCTGCGTGAAAATGCCGCCCAACAAGTTTCGCAATAAAGAGAAAGTGTCCAAAGGCTGTTCTCGCGATCGTAAAGAATAAATTTGTGTTTCCTGTTTGCTGCATACCTTTTTAACAGTCTCGCCACAAAAAAACAACAACACAGATTTCATCTTTATCAGCCGCCCAGCAAGTGGCCCGAGAAAGTTATTTAGCATGGGAAACTGACCGATGTCCAGGGCTTTTTTTTTTTTTTTTTTTTTTTTTGAGGAAGAGCTAAAGGGACCGTCAAGTCAAAAACAACAAAAATAAAATAAAAAAATACAAAACTCCAAATGCAGCCAAAAATACTTAATTGCCGCTGCCTATGTGCATCTCTTTCCAAAGTGCATTTGCACAGTGGTGCATGTGCTATGAAAACAGCAGCAATATTTATATGCATAAGCACTGGAACGTTCGAAAAGAGAGAGAGACAGAGAGAGAGAGAGAGATGCTGAATGCTTGCACGCATTTCAATATCAATTTCCATAAACCAAATGACGCATTGCACTCAAATACACACACACACACATACTAGTGCACTTCTGTTGACAACTGATTCGCAATTTACAGCTAGAAGAGTAAATCAGTGCAAGCCAAGTACAACTAATTTAGCTATAGCTAAATTTATACAAATGTTCTTGCTGTTTGGCGGAATTCTAGCCTTTGGCATATTTTATACACAGATATATAAATATATATATTTATTTATATTTATATATATTGATATTTATATATAAATTTATATTAGAGCATTCCTGCTGATAGCCAGAGCTTAGCGATAGTTCATATAGCTCGAGTCGTTAGTCATTTTTCTGTAAATTGCTTAGTGCACAGCACTAAGAAAAATACGATTGTATGTGTGTGTTTTATTTTCAGCTACGATAATGAATAAGCGACAAAAACAACGATCACATTTTAATAAACTCTACATAAAAATGCTGTGTAATATACAACTCTGTCGGCACACACACACACACACAAACACACACATTCATATATGTAATTGTATTTCTGGCGTCTTATCCGCTAAAAGTCAGATCTGCTGCTGCTTGCGGCAGCCGCATCCGTTTGCGATGGAAACACAGTGTTTCAACTACAACGCAACAAGCAACTCTCTAAGTCCAAGCGCTCAATTAGCGGATAAGCGGATAAATAATACGTATCCTTATTCCAATGACTGCAATCAAAAGGGCAGCTCAGCTGCTGTTTTTGCTCATATTTCTGCTGCTGCTCGATTGGCCCAGCGCTTTGGCCTTGACGAAATTTAACAGTTATGCGGCACAATGCAGAAAGCGAACGGATCTGCGCAAGAAATGCCCAAATGTGAGTGAAATCATTCCAAGAAATAAATAATTAAGATTTTCATGCTGAAAATCAGTTGTATAAGAATATAATAAATCCAACTAAATATTTTTGTTGCTATATAAAAATTGCAATCGTGAAGTTCCACACATCTATATATATGTGTGTTTGCTCTCTCATCAATATGCGAGTGAAGTGCGACTCTCTCATTCAGAATGTGTCTGGGGGCGAAGAAATGGGCGCACAGTGATGCCAAAATCAATCACACTTTCTAAGTGCCTGGCCTGACTGACTGACGTCCGCGTCTCGCAGTCACTGTTGACGTCGACGTCGGCGTCTCAGTTGCTGGCGCCGACATTGCGCCAACGTTGACAGGCGGTCAAGTGCAGTGATTTTGTTTTTGCAGATTTTTTCTAACGCTTTTTTTTTGTGGCTAGCTGTAAAGCGAACGCAGCCAAAAGCCACAAAAACAAATTGAACAAATGCACAAAGTGACATGCAACTGCATTTTGTACATATGCATGTACGTGTGTACGTGTGTGTGTGTGTGGCTTAATTTCGGTTGGCACGCACATTTGCCCCAATGAATTTGGGTTTGCTGCTAGCTGCTGGCTGCACAGTGGTGTGAGTCAACGCAATTAGAATGCAAAAATAAAAATAAAATAAAAAATCAAGTACGATAGCTGTTGTCAAGTCAGATCGACTACGATATACCCTGATATATACGAGAACCAATATTAAATATTTGAGATCATTAGCTCTTATGGCCTCTGAGATCCGCGTGATCAGACAGACGGACCTGGCTGTACGGAGTCGGCTAGTGATGCTGTTCAAGAATATAAATAAATAAGGGTCTCCATACTTTTTAGAAATACTTTGTCCTATTAAGATAATTATATGCTATTGTCGATTTAGGACAAGTCTTTCTTAATTTTAGAAAAATCGTTCCTAATATTGTGAATTTATATCTGAAAAATAGAGAATCTCTTAAAGAGAATTTCTGAAGCAATTAATCAATTTTTTTTGTGAGTAATCTATGAGATCTGCACAAATGTTCGAGCAGGTGCGCGCAATAAGGAACTTCAATCTGACCGAGATGATGGGCAATTGGCATGTGGTGCAGTATTATGCATCCACCGAGGAACTGCCGGAATATGCCTGCATGCGCAGCAATTTCGCCTTCTCCATTGAGGATCGGCATGTGAGATAGTCGACAATAATTTATTATATACTATAGCATATAAATAATGCACATTTTCGACAGATAACGATGAACTTCAGCTATATCTTTGCGGAGGATCCGTTGCGCGAGAAGCTGCAGGGGAATATTACGTGGTTAATACCGGATCCGGATACTCCGGGCCACTGGAAACACACAGAGGATATATGTAAGTCGCTTAATCTTATATATACATATAAATTCTTAATATGCGTTATATTTCCAGATGAGGGCGTCTATAATACTTATGTGCTGGACACGGATTATGCCAATTGGGGTCTAATTATGCACTGTGCCGAAAAGAAGAAGCATTCACGTTATTTATCCGCATTGCTCTTGTCCCGGGAGCAGACATTGGGCGATAATGTCATAACATTTTTGAGGTTAGCCAAAAATACAAAAAAAAAAAGTTTTACTTACTTTAATCTACTCAAAATGCACATTTTAGGGAGAAATTGCCGCGTTATTGTATCGATTTGTCATTCATGTTTGCGATTAATCAAACTTCGTGCGAGCATCTGATGGAGTCCAGCAAGGACGATCCACTGGCGTATATTATTAATGGACAGCAGAGTGAGACGGACAGCTATAAGCTAATCAATAAGCCATAAATATTAATACTCACATAATAAACAAACTATGCAAGAAATTTCAAATGTGGCGCCAACGTGAAGTTGGTCGCGTCACTCACTTGATGTTGGCTGCACGCAATGTTTTACTCAACAGACGATGGCTGCGCAACGCGTGTAGAGCTGCAACGTTAACACGCAAATGCACAACGTAATGTTATCGGTAAAAAGACAACACTGCGATTGTTCGTGGCGAATGTCAGGCCTTAAACAACGCAAACAAAATTTGGTCACTCTAAATTGTAGTTGCGAAGAAAAAATTAAATATATTTAGTGTGTGATTTTAATGCTTAACAAATTGGATTCGCCGGAAAACAATTAATCTGCATTTGAAACGTTCCATTGAAACAGTTTGCCACAATGTGCAATAATAACAAGTGTCGCACAGCGAGCGATTTGTATGTATGTAATTTGTAGCTGTTGTTGCGATTTGCTGCTGCTGCTGTTAAAAGTGGTGGAAAATGTGTGCAACAAAAAACATGCAGTTTGCTTCTCAACACTATGCACAATATTAACCAATCGGCTGCAACAGTGAGTGCATTAGTTGTTATTATCGTAAATTGTTTATGCGTGTGTGTGTGTGTGTCATGCGAAAAAGCATCGCAAGAATTCGCGCGTGCAGCAGAAAATTGCGCCAATAAGCTAAACGAACGAAACGACAACGTTTCTGTGTCTGTGTTTCTGTGTGTGTTTTTTTTATTGCATTCCTACTCGCTCATACATACACAAACATACACACATATAGAGCAACAGAGATTTGAAACACACAAGCACACGTATATGTATGTGCATGTGCGTGTGTGTGTGTATGCATATACATTTACATATACCCACATGCAGAGCAGAGCAGCAATAAAAACAACAAACAACAACAACAGTCTTTTTTCCAGGTGAGCCAAATGCAACGCAAAACAAACAAACGCTAAAAGAAGAAAGCCAGGAAAATAAAATAATAACTCAATTGACCCAAAGTGCAATAAATAATTTTTTTTTTCGTTGCCTGTTTTTTTTTTTGGCAACAATAAAAATGTGTGTAAAAACGGAGTCGGTGACTATTGTGTTCTCGCTCGCACGCACGTCATGTTTACGGTTGCTTGTTTGTGTTGTTGTTGTTGCTTTTTGACATTTGCTGCTGGCAGAAGCTGCTCATTTTTTTTTTTCGTTTTTTTCTTTAATGTCAAAATATGGCTCTGGAGTACACACACGATGCGTGTGTGTGTATGTGTGTGTGTGTGTGTGTGTGCAATATTAATTATGAATTGTAGATAAATGTTTAATTATGTCTCTTCTCTCTCTTACACTCAGCAGCGTAATTGTTGCGCCAACAACAACAACAAAGAGAGCAATAAGCGCCTAGAAGCAGTATAAACAAAACTGAAGAGAGAGCGGGAGAGAGAGAGAGGGAACACAAACCTTTAGACGGAACTTTGTAACGGGAGTTTGCTCGATCCTTTTTTTTTTTATTGTTCAAAATGTCACGGTGGGGCAAGAACATAGTTGTGCCCCTGGACTCACTGTGCAAGGAGAAGGAGAACACAAATCGTCCCACTGTCGCCCGTTCCGTTGGCACCGTGGGCAAATGGGGCAAAATGGGCTTTACTTCGACACGCACCTACACACTGGCTGCACTGCATCCGATGGCCGCTGCTGCGGCCGCTAGTCCCGCCCAGAGTCCGGCCTCGTCGCACGATCACGATCCGAACGATATGTCCATATCGGTGCCGGAGCCACCGAAACCCAAAAAGTTCTTCAAATCCCGCAATGCGGCACCGCCCGAAGTCATCGCCCAAATCATACAACAGTTGCCACATTGTGGCGCCGCTGGCAATTCACCCATGCGAGATCCGATGGCTAGCACCCATACCCACCATCAGCTTCACCATGAGCCGCTCAAGATGAAGCTGAGCAAGGCGACCAGCTCCGCTGAGCGGAAGCGCAAATCCCCCAAAAAGAAGGCGACAACAACAACAACTGCAATGTTAACGCCCGGTGCGTTAAGGGACAGCATGTCCATGGATCTGGCAGATCACATGCTCGACCTGGCAGATGCATCACCCACCACCACCACCCACAACACAAACACAACCAGCAGTGGCACGCAGAAAAAGAAAAAAATCAAGGAGGAGAAGAAATTAAAGCCGGAGGCGCCGCCGTCAAGAATATTGGGGCGTGCTCGGAAGCAGGTCAACTATTGTGAGGTCGATGAGGATGACCGTTATCCAACGCCCGTCAAGGATCTCATTATGCCCAAGACGCGTCCGGCGGAGACGATCACAAATGCACAAGATGCTGCAGTAGGTGAAGGAGTGGGAAGAGGAGGACCAGGAGTGGGAAGAGGAACAGCAGGAAGTGTAGCAAGAGGAGGAGGAGCAGCAGCAGCAGCAGCTGCTGGAGTAACTGCCGCACCAGATTCAAGTCTAGCGCTTCCACCACCAGCAACGGCGCCGAGCGCATCATTAGCAGCTCCAGTAGCAGCTGCTCCAACTGCTCCAGTTCCAGCTGCAGCTATAGCTCCAGCAACAACAACAGTGCCATCCGCTTCCGCCTGCTCCTCAAGCGCTTCCCGTACACCCGAACATCCGCCAATTGTTCTACGCATTTCCAAAGTAAGTTGTCTAACAAAAGCTATATAATTATTAACTTTATTTTATTAGAATTTATTTCAATTATAAAAATTATTATTTACTGTTTTAATCTTGGCATTTATTACTTCTTTTTTCTTTTTTGGCTTAAAGAAGCTTTATTTATAATTATATTTTTATTTTATTAGAATTTCAATGAAATTTTTTGTAGTGTTTTATTACTTTTTTGTTTGCCCAAAAAAGGCAATAATTTTTTTTATTCCAATTTTAATTATAAATTATAGTTTTAATTTTGGCACATAATCAAAATGTCAAATTTCCAACTGCATATTTTTTTTTTTGTATTATTTTGCTTGTCTTAAAAAAACACAAAAATATCAAAAAAGGCAATTCAAATACATTTGTTCTATTTGTTGACAAACTGTGAACCACTGTGCGCTCGCATGCGAACGATCCATAGCTGTCTCCCTCTCTTTCTTTCGCTAACTCACGCACGCATGCACGCACGATCGCTCGCTCACTCTTTCGTTCGCTCGCACACACATACACACACACAAACACATTGGCTGTTTGAAGCGCTCTTCTGAACGCTGTGTGGGAAAGAGAAAGCGACAACAACAACAACAACAGCAAGCAGTGTTAAATTACGCGCGCTTTTACATTAAATGGAGTCTTTTTTTTGTGCTGTTTTCTTGCTGTTGCTGTTGTTTTCTTTTTTCACTACTAACGCCGCCAGTTGTTGTTTATTTATTTATTTCCGTTGTGCGGCAGTCGTCGCTCGCCAAAGCCTGGTGTTGATTGACACTGAAAGAATAAGCCCAATAGAAATTGTAAACTGTAAACTAATCAAATGTTGATCTACAGTTATTAAACAAGGGATTCAAATTTCATTTCAATTTCTAGGGCACATCGCGCTTAGTCAGCACGGATAGCGAGGAGCCGCCAAATAATTCGCCGACACATTTCCAGACGCCCAACGATGAGAATAGTGAACGAGTTTCTTTCGAAGCCGCAGCAACAATAAACACAATAGCAGCAGAAACAATAACCGCAGCAGCAACAACAACAACTGCAGCGGCCACAACAACAACGCCAAAAATAACTGTAAAACCGCTGAGGCCGCCAACTGCAGCAGAAGCAGAAGCAAGGCAAGCAGACGCAGACGAGGAGGAAGAAGACGAGGAGGAAGAGGAAGAGGAGGAGGAGGATGAGGAGGAACCACCAGAAATCAATTACTGCACTGTGAAAATCTCACCGGACAAGCCGCCCAAGGAGCGCTTAAAACTGATCATCAAAACGGACGTGATTCGCAACGCGATTGCCAAAGCAGCCGCTGCAGCAGCAGCCAAAGCAGCTGGCGAGGATTCGCGCAGCGAAAAGAAATCCAAAAGCAAAAAGCACAAGCATCTCAAACATGCAGCCGCAGCTGCAGCAGCAGCGGCAGCAGCAGCAGCAGCAGCAAGAGCAGTAGCAGCAGCAGTAGGAACAGCAGCTGCTGAGCCGGGCAACTCGGAGTTTAAAACACCATCGCCACACCTGGCGCTCAACGAGCAACAACAGCAGCAATCCCAGCCCACAACACGCTCCGCTCTGATTTCGCCGCCCGAACAAGATTTCGATTCGCAATCCTCGGTGCTTGGCAGCAACTCATCCAAGGGGAATAGCACGCCACAGCTGCTTGCACAGTCGGTGCAGGAGGATAGCTGTGTGATACGCAGCCGTGGTTCGAGTGTGATCACCAGCGATCTGGATACAAGTCAACATTCATCGCTGGTGGCGCCACCCTCTGATATTGAGTCGCGACTGGAGTCCATGATGAACATGGAATGTGGAGGAGGTGCGACAACTAATGCTGGCGAAGCGGAAGCGGTTCGGCCACTACAACAGGCCGACATATTGGCTGTGCTGCGTGGCGAGGTGCTCATGCCACGCCTCAATGGGGAGCAGGAGACGCAGCAGCAGCAGGTGAGTGGATCGGGTGGCAGCAATAAGCGCACCACACGTGGACGCGCCCGCAAGGCCAACAACAATGCGGAGATTGTGACGCCGGCGGCAACGGAGACGCGCACTCGGATGCGCAATAAGCTGCAGCAGGAGGAGGCAACGCAGCAGAGCACAAAGCGTGCAACACGCGCACGTGCCACAACCACCACCACCAACAACAATAAGCGAACAGAGATTGCAACTGCTGCAGCTACAAGTGCTTCAATGGATGCAACAGCTGCAGAGGCGCCTCCACCTGCTCCTACTCCGTCTGCTGCCGCTCCTGCTCCTGCTCATATTGCTGCTCCACGACGTGGTCGTGGTCGCACTGCTGCTAGCAACAACAACAACTTGCCCACCAGCAACAACAACAACAGCAGCAGCAGCAGCAACAACAACAGCAGCAACAACAACAGCAGCAGCAACAACAACAACAATGTGCACAACAATATCAATAAAATTGCCGCAAGTCTGTCGGCCAAAGCGGAGGCGAGTCGTGCCGCAACGGACAATGGCGCCGGTGGCGCCGCAACGCGTAGCTATGGACGGAAACGCAAAAATCAGCAGGTGACGCAGGTGTTGCAAGTATTTCAGATGCAACAGCAACTTCAGCTGCACCAGTCCGCCCCGGTGACAATAACAGCAACGGCGGAACAGATGCCGTTGGATACGGATGTGGTACAGTTGAAGCTGAAGCAACAATATCTCGCCGAGCAGCTGAGGCAACAGGATGAGGCACAACCAACGCCCGCCAAGCAAATACACGCAGATCTCGATTTGGCGTTGGATTTGGAACTTGATCTGGACATGGTGCAGGAATACGAACCGTTGCACGAAACGTTGCACGTAATGGAGCAGGGACCGCAGATGCAGATGGAACCGGAGCATGAAATGGAACCGGAACCGGGCATGGATGAGTTGTCGAATACATCGAATAGCTCGTCCATGATGCAACATGATGGTTCCTCATCGTCGCCGCAGTTGCGTGACTACAAGTTCAAAGATAAATTCAAGCGAACAATTACGCTGGACAACCAAGTGCCAGGTGGTGCAGCAGCGGCGGCAGCAGGAGCAGCGGGTGGAGAAGCAGCGGAAGCTGCAACAGGAACAGCGGGAGGTGCATTTCTAGCAGCGGCAGGAGCAGGTAGAGCAGTGACAAGTGCTGCTGACAACCTGGAGGCAGCCATCAGCACTGGGAGCATCAGCAGCACCACGCAGCCACCAAATCTCGAGGAGACGCAACGGGGCGCCGTCAAGCTGGTCATATCTAAGAAGAAGGGCTCAATCTTCAAGAGTCGCGCCCTGGTGCCCTCCGATCAGGCGGAGCAGGCGACTGTCTCCAAACGGCATCTGTACAAGCACAGCTGGGACGCTGCCCTCGAGGCGAACGGTGGTGGCAATGGCAGCGATGCCAGCAGCAACGCATCCGCCACGACAACAGCTGGTGGCGGCGGGGGCGGTGTAGGCTGCAGCGGATGCGGTGGTGTCGCTGTGGGCGATAATCTGGCGGCGAGCAAAGCGGCAGCCATCGATGCCATCTATGGGGACTTTGGTGACTCCAATTCCAATAACAATACCAGCAGCAGTTCAGCGCTGCGTGGCGAAAGTCCAGCGTTGGGCAAACTGAGCGCTGGTCGCCCCACCAAATCGCAGCAATCAACGACGGCTGCCTCGGGCAGCGATGCCTTCGATCTGGATATGGAGCCGATTGCGGATGAAGGAATGAGCATGGGTAGCATGGGTGCGATGACGGCGACGACGACATCATCGTCGGCAATGGCCGGTTTGCGTGTGGAACGCAAGACCAAGGAATACTATACGGTGGTGCGCAACGTGAAGACGGCACATCAGATCCAGGAGATTGGTGAATACCAGGAGATGTACGACGATGTCGAGTATATACTCGATGCACTGCAGCCACACAATCCGCCGCCGACACGTTGCCTCTCCGCCCTCCAGCTGGCCACCAAGTGCATGACGCCAGCATTTCGAATGCATGTGCGTGCCCATGGCGTCGTCACCAAGTTCTTCAAGGTGAGTGGCGGATCTGAGCTGCCAGAGGAGCCGAGGAGTCGAGGAGTAGACAACTTCTGGCTGGGATTCATCGATTGTATCGATTATTAATTGTGGCCCCATTTTCTATATTTGCAGGCGCTCTCCGATGCCAATCGGGATTTGAGTCTGGGTCTGTGCACCTCGGCGATTATGTACATCTTGTCGCAGGAGGGTCTCAACATGGATCTGGATCGGGACTCGCTCGAACTGATGATCAATTTGCTGGAGGCGGAGGGTGTGGGCGTGGGCGTTGCCGCGTCGCCCACTGATCGTGCCAACTATGAGCGCAACAAGCAGAAGGTGCGCGAACTGTGCGAGGAGATCAAGGCCCAGGGCAAGGGCACCCATCTCAATGTGGAATCGATAACGGTAGGCACCCTGGCCATGGAGACGCTGCTCTCGCTCACTTCAAAGCGGGCGGGTGAATGGTTCAAGGAGGATTTGCGCAAGCTTGGCGGCCTGGAACACATCATCAAAACGATATCCGATTTCTGTCAGCCGGTGATTGCCACAGCTGCCACAGACATGTCGCTAATTGTGTGGCAACCGACACTGCTCGACAACATGCAGACGGTGGCACGTTGCTTGCGCGTCCTCGAGAATGTCACCCAACACAACGAGGCAAATCAACGCTATATGCTCACCTATGCCAATGGACGGGCAGTGGACACGCTCTGCTTCCTCTATCGCCTCTGCGATCGCCAGCTGCTGCTGCATCCGTGCAGCACCAGCGAACAGAACAGCAGCAAGGAGCATCCGGGCGTTGCAATGCGTGAACTTCTCATACCAGTGATGAAGGTGCTCATCAATTTGACGCACACCTTCAACGAGGCACAGCCGTCGCTGGGCGCCGAGCTGCTTGGCAAGCGCAGCGATGTCATCGAGACCAGTTTCCATCTGTTGCTGCTCGCGTCCAACTACATTCCGGACCGATGTGTCTTCGAGCTAAGCATTCTGGTGAGTAATTCATATATCGGGAATTCCCTGGCAATATTATTATTTATTTCAATGTGATTTCAATTTTAAATCTTTTTAAACAATTTACAATTGAGTTCATGTTCTATGCGAAGTCGTCGTTGCTTGGTTGCCAAAAAAGATAGTTTGACATATTTTGAGACTAAATGTTTCCATTTTCCTATCTCTTTCTCTCTCTGTGTCTGCAGGTGCTTACGCTGCTGATCAATCTGTGCATGCACACGCCACCGAATCGTAC
This sequence comes from Drosophila nr. medialis 2 BK-2023a, assembly GCA_035044325.1. Classification (NCBI taxonomy): domain Eukaryota; kingdom Metazoa; phylum Arthropoda; class Insecta; order Diptera; family Drosophilidae; genus Drosophila; species Drosophila nr. medialis 2 BK-2023a. The sequence continues at coordinate 9,450,577 of JAWNMH010000388.1, forward strand.
CACACTGATGCAGGCACATGCGCCCGCCGAATACGTTGCCGACAATCCCCCGCCCGGGGATCAGGCGGTTAGCGCCATGCAGGCTCTGCTCGAATACTTTTACAAGTGCGAGGAGCTGGCCAGGTTAGTTAGATTCACACACATAAATATATATGCATTATAATTGGTATAATGCCGCCTTGCTTGCAGACTTGTGGAGAAGAATACGGATGCGTTCCTCGAGAGCAATGAGAAGGGCAAAAAGAAGCAGGAAGAGGTCGAGGAGACAGTCAACAATCGTAAGTTGCCCAAACCAAACAAGTCTATACGAATCTAGATATATATATATATGTATATGAGTATATAGAGTATAGTAAAATCAGCAAAGTTGCCACTTTTGTTAAAACAAGATAATTCCAATTCTAATAGGCATTTCATATATATTATTATTACTATATTTTATTCGATATACATATATATATATATATATTTATATATGCTTACTGATCGCACTTTTGTTTTGGCAGTTGTGCAACGCGCCAGCCATCACATGGAGCACACGCTGAAGGGCAGCTATGCGGCAATATTGATTGGCAACCTGATCAGCGAGAATGAGCACTATGAGAAGATTGTGCGTCGCCAGCTGCGAGGCAATAGTTTTAAGGAGATCGTCGGTGTGCTGGAGAAATATCACACGTTCATGAATCTGACATCGAGTGTGAGTGATCAACCAACTGCTAACATATATAAATGAAGTTGTGGTATCAATTGAAATGATTAATTTTTACAGTTGGAGGCAGCATTTGTGGCACACATGAAATCGACCAAGAAGATAATTGACAACTTCAAGAAGCGCGACTATATTTACGAGCATGCCGATGAGGATCATGCGATGGCGATGCCACTCAATCTCGAAACGACAACGCATCACCATCATCATCATCATAATAATCAGCCACATCAGCAGCATCAGCAACATCAGCAATATCAGCAACAACAGCAACTACAACATCAGCAGCAGCAACAGCAGCAGCATCATCATCATCATCATTATTTTAATGAGGCAAGTGATGTGTTGATGCAGACACAGGATGCCGGTTGCAGCAGCACCACAAGCACCAGTGCAACAATCACAAATACAAATACAAACAACAACATTAGCAGTGGGAGCAGCGGTAGCATGCCCCGAGTCTTCAAGACCTATAGCAGTCATAGATAATTAATGTCAGATGATGAGCTAATTAACTATATAGTAGATTATATGTCGCCGCCAATCCCTGAAAGCCTGCCACCAAATTAATAATTCTTAATGTTTGTTGTAATTGAAACGGACGACGAATTTGCTCTCGTCCTTGTGTTTCATTATTTATTTACTATTCTGAATGTGTATGTGTATCGTAATAATGCATAGAGAGCCAAACACACCCACACACACAACACAACACAACAAACCACACACACACCCACACACACTCACTCACACATAAAATGTGCTCCTTTGCTCGTCTTTTGTATTCGTATCATTTTTTTTGTAGCTTAGCTTAGCAATATTATATATTGTCTTGTATTTAAAAAACACACACAAAAACAAAAGTGATAGCAAATTTTCATGAGCATGGTCAGCGTTTTAACTACAATCACACACACACACACACAGCAACACACACACACAGCAACACACACACACACCTAAATACACACAGAGACAAGAAAAAGAAAAATAACACTCAAAGATCCAAATTACTACTGATAAATGTGTACGTTATATAGTCATAAGCAATATTAGCAACTATTATTACTATTATTATATATATGTATACCTTCTCATACACACACACACAACACACACACACACACAACACACACACAACTAATAATCGATTGTACATATTGTTTATCCGACGATTTTATCCAGCGCTACCTAGGTTTTATTTAAATGTTTCTATTCTCCATATGTATAATTAATTATTAATTTTTTTTTTTTTTTTCGTAATTGTATTTTCTATATAAGCACACACACATACACACACACACACACACACACGGACAGACAGACACACACATGTGCATGTATAAAGTAAAAAATTTAAATGTATTGCAAACAAAAAAGAAAATGGAAAAAAATATATAGTTATTTTATTGCGTCTAGCGATTAAGTGAAAAGAACTCTATCCATAATTATATGCGTATATACAAATATATATGTATGTATATCTGTATATCTATGTGTATGTTTAAATGAAGTAACAAAAATGTCATATTTAGGCTTACAACTGAGATATATAAAGAAAAACACAATTTTGGGAACAAAATATATATGTATTTATTTTTTTTTTTTGTGTTTTTTAAAATTGTCGATAATGTGAAAAATATTACTAAGTAAGGATACTATTACACACACTATACATCTAAATATTGTTCTTGCAGAAAACAAAACAAAAATGAAATAAAATAAAAATTAAAATGAAATAACGTACGCTTTGTGGTGGGTGCCCAATGGATTCGAGTAACTAAATGTTATTTCGTAACAGCGGAGTCTTTCTTAGCATTATTTATAACAACTTAGCAATTATTGGATATTGCAGAAAATCCAATTTAAAAACATTTCAAAACATTTAAATAAGTGGTATGGCGGAAAAATGTTAATATGCAGCTATGTTAGCGGTGGAGCAGTGCTGTTAGCGGAGGAGCGCATAACGAGCAGTGACACGCGCACATGTGAATGACAGAAACGAGTAGTAGTCGTAATTTATAGCACTTGGCAAACAAGACGGAAAAATGATGCGCGAATAAAAAAACCTAACGAAAATCGTGTTGTTATTTTTGTTTTTTTTTTTTAAATAATCGCAAAAGACCAAATTAAGTGCGTCGTCGTGTCGTCATCGTTGTGGTCGCCGTCGTGGTCGCAACAACAAAAACAGCAAAAAAGTCGAGTTGCCAAAATTGCATTGTTCGAAACTATAAATTGCAAAAGAGACAAACAAACAAATAAACAACAAATAGGAGGAAGAAGAAGAGTTGCACATAAAGAGAGCGAAGAAGAGAGAGTGTGAGAGAGAGAGAGATAGGGGAGCATGTCGAAGGCGCCACGCCCACGCCAGCGCCAAGTGGGCGGCGGGCAGAGTGCGAAATGCGCCAAGGCAAATGTGAATGCTGAGACAAATGTGGAGGGGGGCAGGGATGCGGAGGGGGAGGCGGAGGGTGATGTGAGCAGCACGTTGGATTATACAAACAGCAGTTCAATTATCGAATTCCTGGCAAAGGAGCAGGACTGCAACATGGACCAAACCGATCCCGATACCATTTTCCAGGAGGTGAGCCGCCTCTCCGATCACACCGACCTCCGGTCCGTTGATGAGCTTCTGCTGGAAGCGGAACGCCTCATCCGGCAACAGATGTGCCTGGGCGATGGCGATACGGAACCCATTAGAGCCAGTGCCACACAGACGCCATCATCGCCATCGTCGCCGCAATCGTTGTCATTGTCGTCGCCCCAGAATAGTATTCGTTTGAACACGCGCTTCACTCGCTCCATTGAGCATGTCCAGGTCAGCGTTAAAACGAACCCCGGCCAGATTACGCTGAGTAAGCAGCGGCAACAGGCCGTGGCAGCAGCAGCAGGAGCAGTCGCACAGACACCTCCCCATTCCCACCCGCAACCCCATCCTCCTTCTCATCCAGTTGCCGAGCAATTGAGCAACTTTGTTGCCTTCGTTGATAGCCTGCCCTCCGAATCGGTCATTTCGGAGGAGTCAACGCCCAAGGATCTGCACACGAATCACACAAGCATACACAACGGTAACGATAACGATAACGCGACCTTGGCACAGCTGCAGCTGGAACAATTGGACAATACAGATGACGATGAGGATACGGTGAGTGAAAAGCCCCCTCAACATAATATCATCGATAAATACACTGTGTGTGTGTGTCTAAGTGTGTGTGTGTCTGAGTGTGTGTGTGTGTGTCTAAGTGTGTGTGGGTTTGTGTACAGCTAAGGTCCATATAATATGGAAAAACATTGAAAGGGAGGATTTAAAAATAGTTGCTTTTCGTTGGGGCAATAAATTTGAATCCTTAATTCTGTTAAAATCAATTACTGATCTTATTATTTTGTTATTTATTTTATTTGTTAAGAATTAAACAAAAAATTAACTAAAGTCAATGCTTAGAACCAAAATTTCTTAGACAGAAATCAACACTTACGGTTTAGGAGTCGCCGTGCAGGCATTGCAGTTTTAGAGTCACACTCTGTTGGGTTTTCAAAGTGCAAAATTTCGCTTTGATATTTGCTGAATTGGTATCGAAATAAAAAGCAATAATTGAATATATATATAATTTATAAGGAAATAAGCTTGTATAAATATGTGTATATATATATATATATATATATATAAATATTATTATTTTTTTTTTTACATATGTTACAATGTACAAATACATGCATACATAAATATACATTCACTCAAACAAAAAAAATACAGGACACTCACACACAGACAGGCAGATAGATAGAAAGATAGGTAGATAGCTGGAAAAGGAGGGGGGGAGATTAACCAATGGATTGGGCAACCGTTTCGGCGACAGTCCAGCCCTCCAGCGCCGTATCCTTGATGAATTTGGGCGGCAGGACGAAGCCGTAGGTGCCGCGATCACGCAACTCCACGGTGTAAACATATTTAACGCCGAGGGCATCGCGACTCCAATCGTCGGAGCCGCCACCGGCAATGCCGAGCACCTCGTGTGTCACAGACGCCCGGTACGTACTGCCCGTCTTCTGGGCAATCCGTTCGACCGCTGTGCTTGCCACACGTTGTAGCACAGCCCCATCGCGCACCTTGACGGCCTTGTAGGCCCACGGATAGACGACCAGCTGGCCATAGCTGTGATATGTTAGATACGCCTCCAGATTGTATTTGCGCTTCGCGAGAAAATCGGCGACGGCCTGCGTCTCCAGCTCGGAGGCGGCTGAGGTGCCGCGAAAGACATCGCTGCACGGATCCTTCGAGGAGCCGAAACCATTCCAGCCAATGTCGAAATTACGATTCAGATCGACGCCAAAGCAATTGGCGCGGCGCGGACCCGACCGATTCTTGCGCCACAACCGATTCACGGTGCGACTGTATTCGTAGCCATCGGGATTCATCATCGGCATTATGTACCAGGTTAGGCCGCGTATATGTGACGGCTGATTCTCCCAGTTGTGCATCAGTTGGAACAGTATAAAGGTCACCGTTGCCGGGCTGATCCATTCGCGTGCATGAATGCCGCCATCGATCCAAACTTTTTTATATTCACGCGGATTTTCCGAGATGCTGTAAAATATCAACAGCAACAACAAAAAATTACAGCATACTTTTAGGCGATGTTAGACAAATGTTAACACTTGCTCAACTGTTGTTAACATTTCCATGTTAACTGCCTGAACATTAGCGTCGGCTGTTAACTTTGAATGCGCACAGACTTGTTTGCAATTGCCACTTAACAGAAATACTCTCCGCTGCTAATCAGTGCTTGTCAAACTATTTGTGCAAAATAATAGCAGCACTGCAAATAATTCATATTTTCATAGCTCCTTTAATCCCTTCGATTTCTTTTAGCATTTTACTGCTTAATGTATCTGCTCACATCCCTTCTTTTTTTTTTTTTTTTTTGGGATTTTTACCAATTCCCTCTGTTTATCTACGGTTTTGGGCTGTTTTGGCTAAGTGTCCTGTGCGCGGTTATTTCTACCGATGTTCGTATAAGACAGCCATCTATCATATCTAATCTCTAAAAATATTTTTTATTCAGCTATTTTTCAAAAGAACTATTAAAGCATCACTACTAATTTGTTGGCCGGCTCGTTTGCCATTAACTAATTTTATTGTTAGTATTTTTACGGCTATTCCATCTTTTAATGTTTACTTGTTTTCAGTATTGATTGTATGTAAACATATATGTCTATGTATATATACATATATATACATTAACATATATATATATATATATATATATATATACCTTTTTGTATTTTTCTTTACTAACTTACCGCAAAACCTTGAGATCCCGTCCCTCGGCCGTCTGTCCGATCGTATAGAGTCGCACTATATCCGGATATTTTGCTCGCATTTCCCGCATAAAAGCATAGATTGTGTCCAGATCGTGATAATCCTTCCAGTGCATGCCGCTGCCCGATCGCGATGCCTTCTCTGTTTAGGGAGAAATTCGCATTTGAAACGTGTCAACTGCTGTTCAAAGGATGCAATTCAAATTAGACTCACTTGTGCGTGTGCCTGGCTGGGATGAGGTGGCTTGGACACCATCGAGCAGCTCCTCATCGATCAGGGCCTGAACGTTGTCGGCGAGGATTTGTGGCTCGAGGCGATGGGCATCGAGAAAGCTGCGCGCCGCCTTCAAATGCTCCTTGGCAATGGAGATGTCCAGGAATTTGGAGTTCTCCTTCCAGATATTGCCACCGAATTTCTGCTCCATTAGCTGGCCAACGGGCATATATTGACGCATTGCATCCGTTATGTTGTGAATGCGCCACAATTGTGTCTCATCGTAACGCTCCGGCAAATCGGCCACTATGTTCCCCAATGACAGGGACTCGTTTGCTGCACTCGCCGTGGCAAGTAGCATCGCTAGCAGCATCAATCGTTCCACTCCTCGATTCATGGTCATCTTCTATTTCCAGTTATCAGTTATCAGTTATCGGCTATCGCAGTGTCTGTGAATTGATTGCTTATCAGTTGCAGTTCGCCAAAAATGCCGGCGATTGCTGCGACTCAATTAACTTAATTACATAATTACATACACCCCTCCTCGCCCCCTTCCGCCAGTGCTCTGGTTGTGCTCAATTTCCTTTTTAGGTTACGAAATCCATTAAAAATCAAATCAAAAACAAAAACAAAAAACAAATTAAGCTAAGCTACTCTGATTAGTGTGTTAATCGAACTGAGCAAATATATATATTATATATATATATATAATATAATGACAATAAATCAAAGCCAATTTTGATAGCAACAATGATCGCTTCAACATGAGGAATCCCAGATTGAAAACTTAAAAATTGTATTCCAAGTTGCAAGAACTCAATTTAGATGTCTACATCGACTAGGCTGATCAGCAATATATATATATAAATGTGTATATACCTCATCAAATATAAATAAAGTAAATTTAATTTTTGTGTTATTTGTGAATATTTTTTTTCAATATTTGAATACTAATTGAAAGAAAGCTAAAAATCTAATCAAAACTGAAATTGAAATGTTTTCGAAAAATACGAAATAATGTGCAGATAATACATTTATGAGAGAACTCCAGAGTTGTACTAGATATCATTGAACTGAATAGTTGAAGTTTTATTTCTCTGGTTTCTATATATATGTAATTTGTGATATATTATACTAATGATGAAAATTTGTTACGCTCAATGCTCACTGGTTGGTGTGTGCATGTGTGTGTGTGTGTGTGTGTGTGTGTGTGTGTGTGTGTGGGGGGGTATTTTGGCCTTGGCCAAGAGTTGGCAACAGCGTTCAAGTTCAATGTTGCATGCGAATTGTACAAGTTGCTTGGGTGTCCAAAGCTCTCGATTGCAGTTTTTCAATTGTTGAATCATTTTTTTTTTTGGCTTTTTTCAACTGTTGGGGAGTGAGCGGAGTGAGGGGACAGGGGGGGACAGGGTGGTTGGTTCAATGAAACGATTTGAAATATATGCGGACTGAAACGATTTGTGCGTCATTTGTATGCGCAAGAAGCGCTTTGCGTAATCTCGAGGCAATGAATATTTTTATCGGTTTATTTTATTTTATTTGAATTCGAAATTGAATTTGAAATTGAAATTGAATTCGAGTACAAATTACGAGTTGTGGACTCTATCTGAATCGGTTGCTGATATGCAGAGTTTTAAGTTTCATTTGATTGTGCAACTTGATTTGAAAAAATAAAAAGTATGTTGTAGAAAACCGACCACAAAAGGCCATTTCGAAATTGCTGCTTGCTGATGTTGTTGACTTTTTTGGTTAGCACGCAATTGTGTTAATTTTTCCCGACGACCCGTTTACATTTTAGTTGATTTTGTATGGTTTTTTTTTTTTTTTTTACATATTTTTGAGTGCATAAAGCTGCTCAGAGAACTGGTTCACTGTGCTACAAAACACACAAAAACCGTTAGCCTTTTAGTGTTAGATCTAAGCTTCACTGTGGGGCATCGTAATTAGGGCGACCTTAGTTTCGATCACGTGTTCCCGATGTTATCGATAGCTTGCCCAGCACTCCCTACCTTCCTCCCCCCCCCCAAAAGTGAGTGAGCGAGTGCACTAAGGCAAAAACTTGTTGCTGCTTGCAAATGTTAAATATTAACAGTTGCATGCAAATGACCTCGCTCATTAACAAAAACCCATCCGCATTCGTCTGCTCGCTCCCCACTCTCTAACATGCTCACTCTATCTCTCTCTCTCTCTCTCGCTTACACGGATAATTCACTTTATACTTACGTTTTATGTTGCGCTGCTGCTGCTGCTGCGACTGTTGTTCTTCTTCTTGTTCTTGGGTGCTGCTGCAATTGCCGGTCAGTTGCTGTTGACACAGCTCTGCTCTGCGCTGTTCTGATGTGTATGGGTGTGTGTATGACACTTGGGCAGGCCAGCGAATGAGCCCCGACTAAAATGATGTCTTTGTGTCGCTTCAATTTTTATATAAAACCCAAGCCGAGCCAATGTGCGAGGGTCGTTTCCCGATACAAAAAAATAATAAATAAATAAAACAAGAAAAACATAAAAAAAAACCAATTCAAACAGAAAAAAACACACAGAAAAAAGACCGAACAAAAAAATATTAATATTAATAAAAAAAAACGGACGTTAAACAGAATTACAACAGAAAGTGAAAAAAAAAACAATTTTGAAAGAGAAAAATCGCGCTGTTCACTGACGACCGATCTTGGAGCGATCGGCGCGTACTAAATGAATTGACAACAACAGCAGTCGCCGTCGCGGCAGCAGCAGCGCAGCAGCAGTCGAAGCAGCAGCAGCGGCAACAGCCGCAGCGAAGCGTCGCGTTGACAGCGAGAGAGACACGCATGGAGCGAAACATAACGAAACGAGGAAAAAAAACAAACGAAATTTACGTGTGAAGCCAGCCTGTGTCCATTGTCCACTGTCCATTTGTCCACATGTCCATTTGTGCAGTGTGCATTGAGAATGCGTGTGTTGTTTGCGTCTCAATGAGGCGGCGGCTGCTGCTGCGGCTTCTGCTGCTGTACTGTTTTTTATAAAATGAAGGGTATAATGGTTTTGTGCATATGTATGTAACAGCCAGCAGCAAGCATCTCCGACCACATTAGGTAGATGAACCCTTAAATTTGAAATACAGGTGCCCGTATACCCGGCGCAAATCAAGTTTGCTTCATTTAAAATTTCATCAAGATCTGAAAAGTAATATCCGAGTTATATGCTCATATTGACTCATTTGTATCATAAACAAAATATGCGAGCGCATGTGTGAGAAAGAGATGGCTTGATGATCGATTAGAGCGTAAAAATGTTTGTGTATGTATTCTGCAGAGTCCCGTTTTTGTTTCGGTGCTCCACCCACCTCCCCCCCAATCACATTTCCCTCAGTCGCTCCGCTGCTGCGCGTGTAAAGCACTGTAAAGTCAGCGACATTGACTCTCAGCAGCGTCGTGCTGTAATTTAATGCGTCTGCTGCTGCTACTTCTGCTGCGACTGCTACTGCTACTGCGACTGCGACTGCGACTGCTGATGTCAAGCTACTATTGCATTTCGTGTGCATTATCAATAGCCAATTATTGCTCGCACACACATACAATCGAATGAGTCGTGCGCAACGTGCATGTCAAACGTTCATTGTGCACTTTGCACATAAAAGTGCAAAAAAAAACACGGCCACAGTTTGAGGGCAACAGCGCAACTGTCAATGCTTTTGTTCACACTTATCTATTATTTCTCTGGCTTGGATTTGGACACATATATGTTATTATATATTCGCGAATATATTAAATTACATATCGGTAATGTTATGACGTCAGTCTAAGATTAATTTGTATTTATTTATTAAAATAATTCGCTAGAATTTTACATGAGTATATGCAAATAGGAAATAATAATGGGAAATTTTTTTAATATTAAAGATAAGCTTTAACAGTTGCAAATTACCCGGTGTAACATATATATGTGTGTGTGTGTGTGTGTGTGTGAAATAATATTAAGCTTGTATTTTTAGCTTGTCTGGTAAATTTGACTCAATTGCTGCAGGCCGTAAATGTATATGTATGTGTGTAATTTGAATATGTAATTTTGTGTGTGTGTGTGTGTGTGTGTGTGTGTGTATATGACGAGGCGCAATTTCTGACCCACTTGCCATGTTTTTACTTTCTTTCGCCTTTAATGTTGATCAACATCGACTCCCCTCCAATTAAGTTGTTTTATATTTTTCTTCAGCTTCAGCTTCATTTTGTCGTTTTTTTTTCTGTCTTTTTGTATTTTGTGTATATTGTTGTTTTGATCGTTTTTAAAATATATTTTCACTTTTGTGTACTGCGCTTTTACCCTTCTCGAGCTGCAGCAATCGGAATCCATTCAATTTTGAACAATCGCCTTTAGAAATTGTGGCTAACAAAGTTGGCCAAGTAGAACATTAAACACACACAATGCGGGCAATTTTCACTTTGCTTTTTGTTTTTATAGGGTATGCGGTTAGTCGTGCATTTTTAGTTGCTGGTTTTTTTTTATCGTTCTTCACCTGTTTGCCGATCAGCGTTTAAATCACTTTCTTTGCGCGCTTTGAGCTTTTTTTTTCAATTTATTTTGTGTTGTTTTTTTTGTTTTTTTTGGGGTCTATCGACCGGCCTTTCGCCTACCCCGCATAATTTCTATATGCATGTTAAATAAATAAATAAATGAATAACATAGTCGTCGACTTCGTCGGGCCATTTGTCTTTGTTATTTATTTTCTTCTTCTTTCTTGTATATATTTTACTGGTTTTCAAAACGCGATTGAAAGTGAAAGTTTGTCCAAGTTGAACTAGTAGCTCTAAAGTCGAACCACTTCACTCATCTCCCATCTCGCACTGGCTTGTGCCCTCTCCCGCTCTCTCTCTCACTCCTCTCTCTCTCTCTCTCTCTCTCTCTCAGTCTCTCACTTGCAATGCGCTTGTGTTTTTTTCTTTTCTTCTCGCTGCTTTCTACTTCAATTTATTGTTGCATTCTATGACCAAGTAATACAAATGATGGATCATTACATATCTGTGAATACTACTTGATATATATATATGTATACATATACAGTTAGAAATAGATATCTACAAGTATTTGCATCGTATTTACTTTGGGTTGGTTAAGAATTAAATTTAAGTACATCGCCTAAAAGCATGCAACAGTTTTTTCCGTCAAGCAGTTCAAACCACAATATTACATCTACTCTATGTGTAAATGATTAATTCCAATGCAAATTCCAATTTCTATTAATTGAATTGAGTAACTTTAGTTTTGATTTATAAATATTCGATAGCTAGCGAGAGAGATATACAAAAATCTGAAAACAAGAATCGCACAAATTCTATTGTCAATTCGTGACTCATGTGCGAGAAATGCCAGCAACCACTGACTCTTTCCCCAAACGTATCAGATTTCTTCGAAACAGAAAAAATATATATGATTTCACATTTCAGAGAATTTTTATTGAGTGTCAAAAAAAAAAAACAGAAAAAAATCTAAATAAATAAATAAATTAAATAAATATTGGAAATACAAATATTTAATATTTGATTCTCGTCAACTGTTGGGCGACTGTTCGCAGAAACTCGAAGGCCTCCTCGCCGGACTCTAGTATGTAGTGTGGCGGCATTAGATAGCCGTATCGTCCCTGATCCTTCAGGAACACATTGTAGACAAATTGGGGCTCAATGCGATGCTGCACCCAATCGGCTGCATTGCCTCCACGCGCCAGCTTCTGCTTGTAGCTGGTGCCCATGGTGTACTCGGCCTGATTGAGCCGGCGAAAATTGAGGACAGCCTGACGGGCGGTCTTGCGCAACTGACGCTGATTCGTCGTCACATAGTCCTCATCGCCCCAGGGATAGGTGATGGCCTGGCCATAGCCACCGAAGGAGACATACGCACCCAAATAGTCACGCATGCCGAGCAGAAAACTGCGCATTGCCCGAGTTTCCGCTTCCGAGAAACTCTTCTCGCCATGATAGAGATTCGTGCAGGCATTCGACGAGGAGCCCGCCTCGCCCCAACTATAATCAAAATTGCGATCCAAATTGACGCCGTAGCAGCCCGTGGCGCTATCATAATTGCGATTCTTTGTCCACAAGCGATCGGTTAGACGGGAGTACTGATAACCATCGGGATTGGCCAGTGGCAGAAAGTACCAATCGATGTTACGCATCGATTTATCCGCCAGACCCTCCTCCCACAGCCAGGTCAGCTTCGAGATGGCATAGTTGAGAGCGGCGGGACTCAGCCAGTCTCGTGCCTGCATGCCCGCCTCCACAAAGATCGCCCAGTTCTTCGGATCGCCATTCGAGATTCTGCCCAAGAAGATACAATTTCAATTATCAAGCTCAAACATGATTATATTTTGTGGAACGCACCTGAGCACTTCCAGCGGCCGCTTGTTGCGTGTGAGTCCAATCTGAATGATCTCCGCCAGGTCGGAATGATTCTCGAGTATATTCTGCATAAACTGTCGCATATCGGCCTGATCGTGATAGCGTCGCCATGTCAACAGCGAACCCTCGCGATTCAGCCACGGCAGCGAGTAGTTGGCCAGCGTGCCATCTGTCTCCGCCTCATTGATCTCCGTGTACGTCTCATCGATGGCCCTCTCGAGGTCATCGATCATGATGTTGTAGGTGAATGTGGTCTGGGCCATATACTGTTTGGCTGCCTCCACATTCTTGCGCTCGACGAGCACATCGATGCCGTCCTGATTGATGTTCCACAGCTCGCTACCTAAATGATCGTAGTGCAGTTTGGATATGGGTAAAAAGATATAAGTAAGCCAGGTTATGGAGTTGGTTATGCTGGATAATTTGTCGTGCTACCAAAGTGACGTAGAAACGCTCTCAACTGCGGCTGACTGAGACGCGTCTCGTGCAGCTTCCACAGCTGATAGCCATAGTAGCGCCGTACCGATGAGTTATTCCGGTAGCGTCGATTGATCTGATACGTTGAGCCCGGCGATAAAAAATCGAAGCGTCTCAAATCCGTTGGCGACAACCACTGCAAACTCTCCAAGGTTGACTCGTACAATTCGTTGCCGTTGAGGGACAAGAGTTCCGGCAGTGTCGATACACTGCGCCAAATCAGCAGCGGAACACGAACAACGCCTAATCTCCTAATGCCCCCACCAGTGGCAGTCAGTAGTAGTAGTAGTTGAAATAAACATAATCTCAACATCATGCTGCTGATCGTGCCACACAAATCGAACTAATTCTCGACAGTCTCGCCACTGATGGCTGAGGGCCAGAAGGTCAAAGAATCTCTAAAGTTTTCTTGCTATTTGTTTTTGTCTTTTGCTTTGTCTGCCTATTTTTTATTTTTTTTGTTTCTTGTTTTTTTTTGTTGTTTTTTTTTTGTTTGCTAATTGACCCCATTGGTTAATGCCAATTTGATGCGTAGAAACGCCAGCTGTCTACCTGCCCTGGCTGGGTCTCTGACTGAGGCTGGGCTGGGCTGGGCTGGGCTGGGCTGGGCTGGGCTGGGCATAACTCATGTACCTTTTGACATGGTCTATTCTATTCGAATGAGCTAGCGGGGTTTTGAGGTCAACAGCCTATCGCAGTCGATCCTCAGTTTGAAGAACTTTTCACTTTGCATATTTGCTGTCGATCGTTGTATTTTAAAGGATATTAACTACCAATTATAATCTATTTGAGTTCTATTAAGTATGAGATTTGATGAGCTGAGAATTATTTCAGTTAGTTAAGATTTCAAGATTTGTGGCTCTGTCAAAACGATTGATCGTTTTTTAAGTGCTGACCTTTTTTTTTTTGTTGGGTTTACTCACCAAAGTCTTCGACAAACTGATTGAATTGGGCATCCGGTGAATTATCGCCAGTTTTGCGTGTGCCATTAAAGTTGAGCTTCCAGAGTTGAGTGCCCCGATAGCTGACATAGTTCTCGTCGAGGGACATCCGTAGAGCTGAGCGTCTGGCCAGGCCGCTATTGTCTGCCGTGGGGTCAAGGGGACGCAGGTAGCGCAGCAGCTGAGCGACACCGGCCCCAAAGAACGGTACACGCACCAAATTATCGCCAGTGCGTGCAAATGAATCGACACGCTTCGGGGCACTTGCTGCTGCCACTCTTGCTGCTTCTGGCTGCCACATGTGGCACACGCACAAGGCGACAATGTACCACGGCGCGTATGCGTAATGCATTTTGTTTAAAAAATTCCTTTTTTTATTTAACTTTCTTTTGATAAACCTTTGTTGAGTGTTGCTCGTGTGGACGTTGAATTCTGTTTGGCATGCGGCACGCAAATAACGGCTACTTTTTTGACTTGGCCATTTGCCTCTGTTCTCAATTCACCTACTTTTTGGCACACACACAACACACAGACACACACAGAGACACAGACACAGCATAATTTGCATAGCTTGAATGGTCAAAACTTTTACTTTGTTTGAAATGTTATACATACATAATTGTTATACGCGATGCAAGCTCATCTTTTATACTACGCCATTTATTGTTCCCCTTCTCCTTCCCCCCTCTTCGTCATGCCATCTCTCTCTCTCTCTCGCCACGCAAAATTAGCATTGAATTACAAAATACAAGCAGCATGGCTAAAGTTGGGTGATTACACAAGTTTACTGCAGATCATCAGCATATTTTTATGATCGAGTCTCGAGTCCCGAGTCCAGCATCTCGAGTCCCTAGTCTCGAGTCTAGTTTCCAAGTAATTCATCATCTGTTCGCAGTGAATGCTCGATCCGTCGAGAAGTGATTGAATATGTTGTGATCCTAACTGAATGAATGCCAATTCACATTCCCACAATGAACTGAAGGGCGTTGAACGCATAACCTTGGTATAAGTATTGAGGGGACTTTGTACTATGAGCAAAGAATCCTCTGATAATCATCTATTATTATTATTATTATTATTATTATTATTGTTAAGACGATTGAGAATGTCTAAGTGGACTTTGTGGTCGTCAATATGCTTATCTGCTTCCTTTATGAAGTGCGTCCAGAGTCTGTCGGGTCATTCCTTTAAGTCTTAATGAGCATCCTTCATTGAGGAGCAGAATGCCAACATTCGGTAATTTAACCAGTTGACGAGTTAAACAACCAGCGATTGTGGGCAACCAGTTCCATCCAAAGTGCCTGATCCTTATACTCAAATAGTTGAGTGAGCATTCACTGGTATGCTTGCGCAGAAGTTGACTTCGGCATCTTTTTCTATGACCAGTTTCCTTCTCAACAGCACTTCTTCAGTTCAGATCATTGGCTGCAACTTCAACGATTGAAGCCACTTTCCAGTTTCCCCATAATCCTTCCCGGGGGGGAATAAAGTGCCTGGCTCTGCTATCTGTTTGTAAATACTTGGATGGATTATTGGGCAATTCGCTACTGTTGAGCTGCTGGCTCTCACGGGCACCTCCATTTTCGTCTGCTAGTCCTTGATTGCAACTTCTCTGGTGACTCATTGCGTTTGGCTCATTTGCACCTCGGCATCGTTCCGAGCCCTATAATCGGGGTATCAAGATAGGCATTGACAAACATGTAACACAAACAAACTATACAAACCTGGAGTATTCACTTCAATCTGTCAATCGACAAACGGAGAACTTAAATAAAATTGTCATAAAAGGAATAATTGAAAAGTGCCGCAAACGAAGTCTGCAAAAGGTATGTAATCTTCGGTGTGCCCAAGATGACTGTGCTTAACTCTTGACAAGAATTATCAATGCGGATTCATTACAGTCTTATTAGCCAGCTGAAATATAAAATACGAATAAAAAGGAGCGAATATGGGTAAGGAGCGCCGTGAACCTATTCCTGAAGAGGATGAAGAGGAAGAAGAGGAGTATGAGTACGATGAAGAAGAGGAGTGGGATTATGAGACAGAACCCGAAGAAGGCGAAGACGAAGAAGAGTAAGAGGGGAGCACGAGGAGGAGGTCGAGATCAATGCCATCGCTTGGTGCAATGCCCAGTTGTGTGAAATTGTTGATCAGCTGCAATCGTCGAATCGATTGCCCTAAGTCCGTCGATCCCTACTCAGAAACAGTCACAGTCTATTACACTTTTTCGATAACACTTCCCAAATTAGCGAGTAAAAAAGCGCAGCTATTATGATATAGCTCATCAATATATCCGGCCATATTCATAGAAATTCCAATAAGATCGATTATGCAACACAGATTGTTAAACAGACTACATGCAGCAATGTTCAAGCGCTGAGTGCTTTTGATTGGAGCATCCTTCTGGGATATATACAGATATATAGTGCTATCCTTTGCCAACAGTAAACAAAGGCCTCATGGATTTTGCAATAAACATGTCTCAGTCTATTTTGGAATGTTCAATTTGTCTAGTTACACATAAATAAATAAATAAATAGTTTCTCATATAAATAACATTAAAAAAAAATTCGCACTCAAAAAAAAATTCATATTGAACTAAGTCTAAGCCAGAGGAATTCTAGCGACTACGGCGACGACTGCTGCTGCTGCTGATGCTGCTGCTGCTACTGCTCCTGGCGTCCAGGGAGCGTCCTTGGGCAACGGCACGGGCGACGGTATCGACAAAGGTGTAGCCATCGTTGCCATTGTGCTCGATGTGGCGAGCGGGCAGGACGAACCCATAGCGACCCGTGTCGCCCATCTCAATGGTGTACGCATATTTGATGCCAGCAATACCCTTGGCCCAATCATCCGAGCCGCCGGCGGCCGGGTAGAGTGTTGTGGCCGATGATCCAACCGTGTACTTAACACCCGACGACTTTGTGATGATCTATGCGGAAGAGGATTGAATGAATTAGCTAACATTCGATCTATATATCTATATCTATATATATATATGTATTTACCGAGCCTGCTTGGCGCGCCACTCGATCGAGATCGGCGCGATCCTTGGTTAGATGATAGTCATAGCCCCATGGATAGAGTATGTACTGGCCATAGCTGTGGAAGGAGAGATATGCCTGGAACGTCTCCCTGGGGAAGCCACTAATATATTTCGATATGTAGAAGGTTTCCGGCTCAGAGAAGGCCTTGCTGCCGCGATATGTCTGAGCGCAGGGACTCGCCGAGGTGCCCTTGCCTCCCCACTTGTAGCCAAAGTTACGATTTAGATCGACGCCGGGACACTGACGTCCATGGGAGCGCATATTCTTGCGCCACAGCCGATCCGTTGTTTGGGAATACTCGTAGCCATCGGGATTGGCCACTGGGTGAATATACCAGTTGATGTTCCTCATGTGCTCCGGCAGCTGCTCCCAGCCCTCGATCAGCTGATTGGCCACATAGGTGACGGTTGCCGGACTGATCCATTCGCGTGCATGCATTCCACCATCGATCCAGATGCCAGGATTACGCGCATTACCATTCGAAATCCTAGGAAGTCATTTGTAATATCGAAATTATTATGATTATTTTGGGTTACTCACTTGAGTATCTTGAGCGGACGCTTCTCCACGGAGTGTCCAATGGTTTCTGTGGAGCAAATGTCCGGATACGTCTTGGCCATGTAGTCAATGAAATCGTGTATGTCCTGGAGACGATGATAGGCCTGCCACGTTAGCCGTTGTCCTGCGGATACACCGAGCATAGACATAGACTTTAAGTGAAACGCTCGCCAGCTATGGCAACACAAAATAACGAGTTCATTCAACCCTCAGCCCCTACTCCCAGGAGAAGAAAATAAAATGCATACAAATAAATAAGAAGGGAGAACAAGTGTCAAGTACTGAGAATGCCATCAATGGCTCAATTCCCGTTCCGGCTCAAGGAAATTGCGTGTCGTGCCTGTTATTGATTAAACAAGTGTCTTGCAAGTTGCAAACGGAATCTCTGACACCCCCTCTGAGACAGAGCTTTCTGGCTGCAGTGCGTCCCAAGTCCAAGTGTGCTGTGTGTGCCTCAAGTGCAGTTCGCGAGTTGTGTGTATATCAAAGCTGTCACAACTGTTCCGACCGTCACTCAATTTGCTGTCTCGATAATTCTTTTTTTTTTTACTTTAGCAACCCCCTTTTTTTTATGTGTTTTTTATATATTTTTTTGCTCCTTCCCTTGTGCAGTTCCTCCTCGTCCTTTTTTGTGTGTTCGGTTGCTTTATGACTTTTCACACGCCCAAACCATTAGCTGCATTAAAAGCTCATTTATGGCGACACCTGAGGTGGGGGCTCAAAATAATCCAGCTTGGGACACCCTAATTCTCACCGTTGCGATTCTGCAGTTTGATTATTTCCTCGGCGGACGGATTCTCGACTTCGATAGCCTGCTGCAGGTTATCGATAAGCACAATGCGCGATAAATTTGCAGCGCGAATGTGCCGCTCAGCAGCAGCCAGCACTTGCGGCTTGAGCAGATAGTCCACCTCCTGCTTGACCTCCTTCCACAGTTGTCCATCTGGCGGGGGCGAGAGAGAGATTGTCTTTTGTCGTTTCTCGATTTTATTTGACTATATTTACCGTATTTGGACTGCAATTCGTCGGCCAGTTTCCTATCCTTGTCCGTTTGGAGGACAATGCGCCACAATTGGGCGCCATCATAGCGTCTTAGCTGTGCACTGAATGCGATCTCTGGGACCGCAGCCATCTGTCCCCCATCCTGCTCCGGCTGCATAAGCGAGGCATTCACATAGTTCAATACGCTGTCAATCACTTGAATCGGCACCGACTCCGGCTGCGACTCGGGCTCCGACTCGGGCTTGGGCTCTGCCATGTGCGGTGGAAGAACCATTGGTATTATGGTCGTCAGCATGGATTGCTCTGGCACGGATTCGGGCTGCTCGTCAGCTAAGATTTGGGTTTCAACTGGTCCTTCAATTGGTGCTTCAGCTCCATCTTGCTTTTCATCAGCTATGATTGGCGCTTCCTTTTCTGACTCTGACTCTGCTTCGACGGCAACTACGGGCAGAGTAGCGTCCTGCTCGGGCACACTGACCATTTCCTCAACGGGCATCATTGCCTCCGCTTCGTTTAGTGTTTCCATCTCAGCCTCCGGTACGGCCTCCAGATCAGTTTCAATGGGAGTTTCCACTGGGGCATCCACTAGTGTTGCCACTGGTTCCGCAATAGGAGCATCAACTGGAGTTTCCATGGGAGTTTCAACTGGAGTTTCAGCTAGAGTTTCAGCTGACCCTTCAACTGGAGATTCGACAGGATGTTCGACAAGTATTTCAACAGGAGTTTCTACATGAGTTTCCTCAGGAGTTTCCTCAAGAGTTACCACAGGAGTTTCCTCAGGAGTTTCCTCAGGAGCTTCCACAGGAGTTTCGACTGGTGCCTCAACTGGTGCCTCAACTAGTGCCTCAACTGATGTCTCGACTATGGTTTCTGCATCGGTTTCGCTTTCGTTTTGGCTTTGCTCCGCCTTGATCTCCTCCTGGGGTGTTTCCTCTATGGGATCCGCTGGCATTGATTCCACCAGCTGTTGCTCAGTTGCTGTTGCCACTTCTGTTTCCACTTGATCAGACTGCTGGAAGATAATCTGTTGCACATCCTGCACCTGCTCCTGCGCCGGCTCCTGCTCCTGCACCTGCTCTTGCGCCGGCTCCTGTCCCAGTCCCTGCTCCTGGTTTTGTGCCACATTCAGTTCCTCTGGGAGCAATTCGCTTATAGCTTCACTGATGCTTTCCTCAATGCCCGCTGCCATGGAGGCCAGCATTGTTGAATCTGTGCTTTCCACTTGCTCGTTCTCAATCAACTCTGACTTGGAGTCTTCCGTCTCTGGCTTGGACTCGCTGTCCTCCTCCATCGTTTCCATCAGGTCCTCCGCCACCACGGGCGTCATTTCATCAGCAGCTTGTGGCTGCTGCCCCTCTGCCTGTGCCTGGGCCTGTTCCCCTTCGCCTTCCCCTTCCACTTCCTTTTGTGCTGCCTCGATTGCCGCATCCGACATGGGTTCAACATTTTCCATTTGCTCCTCATGTGTGCTCACCGGCTGCTCCACAACATGCTCTTCAATTAGCTCCGGCGAAGCCACTTCTGCAATTATGGGCTCTGGCTGCGAGTCCGTCTCCGTCTCGGGCTCCCCCACCATCTCCAGCTCGGCATGTGACTCTGTCTGAGATTCGGCTATAACGCTGGGCAGCTCCACCAGCTGCATGGCCGGCGTATCATCGCTCTCCAGCATCAGCATGTCCGCACTCTCTGCGTCCGCTTGGGCCTCGTCTTCCGCTTCGATTGTGTTGCGATGCACATGCTCCGTATCATCCAGCTGGCTGGCTATCGATTCCGGCACCAGCATATATACATCCGTATCTCCCATTGCCGGCAATGCGGCCATTTTCATATCATCCACAACAAGATCAGGCGAGGAGGAGGCGGTCGGATCTGCTGGCGGTGGCAGCTCATTTCGCTCCAGCGCCAAACGTTCCAGCGTCATGGCTGTTGCCTGTGGCTGTTGTTGTTGCAACAACAGCAATAGCAACACGCTTGCTGCCGTTGCTGTCATTGTTGTTGTTGTTGTTGCTGTTTGAAATATTATTGCTCTTGATCTCCCGTCGTACATCTTAGCGAGATCTAACAGTAAACCGTAATGAGACATGTCCCGTTGGTGGAGTGGCGCTTTTATACCAACGTTGGGAAAAGTATTGCCATTTCATTTCTCAATATTTCTCTCAGCAGCGACGCCAGCGTCGCCTGGCTACCTCTCAAAAGTCTCACTCTGTGTGTGTGTGTGTCTCTATGTGTGTGTGTGTGTGTGTGTGTGTTGGTGTATAGCAATCGTGTTATGTATGTAAATTGTTGTAGTCGTTGCCGATCGCTCAATTTATGTTGCTGCTGTTGCTGTTAACGCCAACTGCGCTGCCTCTGCGGCGACTGCGACGCGACGCCTCTCTTCCTTATGGACAGCAGCAGCAGCAGCGTCGAATGCTGCTTTTTATCGGTTGCATGAATCTTCATAAATGCGTTGCTTGTTGCTGCTGTTTGTTGTTGTTGTTGTTGTTGTTGTTGTCCGATCTCTTATGTTAATTTTCAAATCGGATCGCAGACAAAAATGTCACCAACGCCGCCAACGCTCTCGCTTTCTTTCAAGGGGTGGATGTGGATTACAACAACAACAACAACAACAACTCTATGTTGCTCTTTTCGCTTTTCTAATTTTATTTTGTTTGTCATAATTTATGCTGTGATAACACATAATGCATAATCCCGGAGCTTGCTCCAAGAACCAGTATGCCGAATATCTCAAATCTCACATTTATTCGGTAGTTTTGGGCAACTGTCTACTGTATCATTATGCGCATACTCACTCAATTGAGTACTTCAAGAATCACATAAATCTTGCTTACAACTAATAACAATATCATTTAATTATTGTAAGCCTCGTCACAATAATACTAGGCAAAGCTAGACCTAAACTTCAAATTTGATACATATCGGATAGTTGTTGGTGGGTAGTTAAATGGTTTCTATATCGAATCTCAATGTTCGTGGAATTTTTTAAATAATGCAAGACGAGTTTCAAAACTTCAGATGTATATAGCATATGTAAATTGTATATATATATATATATATCAGATGATAATCCCATCAAAATATCTTTGGGAGACTAGCTAGTTTTCTATATTCCTATTTTGATAAACTATAGCCAATCAGCATTAATATATGGATGATTATCATTATCAGATCCGTTAAAATACGTCCGGCGATTTAAGTGCCCATCAAATGACTCGAATAAATAATGAATGCTATTAAATGTGGTTGAAGGCGTGTTTGCAGCAAATATAAATATAGATAAACACATTAGCTTGACTTTCTACATGCACAATTAGGCAGTCAGTCAGTCAGTCAGTCAGTCAGTCAGTCAATCAATCAAACTAATTAGTCGGAACTCGTTATCGATAACGAATCGATGCCAATTTGCACAATTTGCCACTTGTCAAGCGGTGCAAGTGGACCACATTGTTGCTATTGTTATTATTATTATTGCCACTAAGGGCGCAGAGAGAGTGACGGATGAGTGAGATGGAGGAGGCGTGGTTACTCGCCCACACATTATGTAAAAATATATATATATATGAAATTTGGACACTGATTGGTTGCTCTGTTTCGCTGCAAGTTCTCAAAAGTCAAAGCGAACTTCAAAAGTTTCCAATTTAGACGCATTGACATCATTTCTAATTGTTGTTAGTATTTTTATTGGCATTGCTATTGGTAATACCCACGCTATGATTTACTCTCGCTCTCCAATCAGAAACGCAGCTCCTTTCACTTTACATATATCTGCACAGATTATACAGATAAACATATGTACATACATGTGGTAGTTTATCAATTGCCAATTGACAATGCTGACCGAAGAGAGTTCAAGTTAATTGCAAATCTCAAGTTGGAATCTAGAGCGCTGTCAAGCAGTGAAATTGTCCTTAATACTCATAAGTACACCACTCATGAATCACGAATACTTACATGAATACTTACTGCTTAGCGTACGAGTGTTTTGGATAGTGAATGTGCATTTGTATTGACAATCGTTTGCTTATCTAAGTAAAGATTTCACTTGATTGAGAGATTCACTTTGGTTTTGCGACTGGAAACCAACTGATTTGTAGATTTGATATTTGTACTTGAAAACCGCTGAAAATATGTGCATTATCCAACACTGACTATCAAGTATTCCCAAAAGTTAGTAATCTCCAGCAGGCATTATGTGTTTATTCCAGAATTGAGAATAAAATCGGTTAATAAAAGTTCTTATTTTGCCATAGCATACAATTCTGATGCGTAGTCATTTGCAGCATACTTCGGGGATGCATTGTACAGATTTTACAAATGTTTATAGGGTATCTCATAGTGTACATCAAGTATTTATAAAATATACTTTAAACTTGGGATGGTCAAAGGAATCTTAGTTGACAGTTGAATAACTGCAGTGTTTGCTTAATGATCCTTATGAAATATTCAGGATATAGAGTAAACATGATACCATATCTATGTCAGTAATATAAGCTACCCGATGAGCTCCATTCAGATGATAATGACTTGTGAAACATGTGCAAAAATTGGAGTGCCTAAAAAGTGTCTCGTTATTGTTGTAAATGAAATGGAAAGTGTGGATTAGTTGTAAAAAACAAGCACAACTTAAAGCCAAATCGATGCACGTACATAAACAACATGAACAAATGCAGGCGATAGTTTAGGCTCGGCTTGAGAGTAGATGGGAAAATAAGCCCAACCAACAAAAATTTAAATAATAAATAACCAAAAATGGGCCAGTTGAATATGTTTTTTTTCTTTCTTCTTTCTTCTTTTTAGTTATTTTGGTTTTTTCGTTTTTTGTTTTGTTGTCAAGGGGAGCAGCTTCCAGTTAAATGTTTGGACAACTGCTTTCCAGGTAGAATCTATCAGCGAGCGAAGCGATGAAAGCAAAAGTGCTTCAAGTGGAGCGAATGGACTAGTAAAGAAAACCACAAAACAACAACAAAAAAATGTAATGAGACTTTAAATGAGACTTGAAAAAGTGCTGCACACACACACACACACACACACTTACTCGCGTGGACAATAGATAGTTGGATGGGGGCGGGGGCGTATGTGGCTGAAACAAAGTTGTTGGGGACAGAGCCACGAACTTTCTTTCTCCAATATTTTCGGTGCTTTATCGAGTGCATTGTTGTTATTGTTGTATTAACAGGTATTTTTGTTGTTGTTGTTGCTGCTGTTGCTGTTGCTGCTGTTGTTGTTGTTGTTGTTGTTATTGCTGGTGCTTCACACCCACATCATCGTAATTATGTTCGTTGAAGTCTAAATCGTCATCGCTTACCCTTGTTAAATACTTATTTACACACACACATGCATAAGTGAAGCATTGTGTGTGTGTGTGTGTGTGTGTGTGTGTGTGTGCATGCGAGGTCTCCAACCATTGCACAGTGTGCCAAACATGGCTGTAATAATATTATGCTCTGCTCTAATGCAAAACTTTAGTCGCTGCTTGGGCGCCATCTGTTGTAGTTTCGCAGAACTAAAGCATTCTTAAAGTGTTCTCCTGCGACTGCAACTGATGCAAACTGTGCTTAAAGTAATGTTGATCTATTAATATTAATATTTATTATTTATTATTGTAGTAGTTTTTTTTTGGCAGATTCGTATCTATTTCATCTAGTTTCGTGTCTGTAAAATCTAAAACGATGAACAATGAATTGAATCACTTGTTTGGTGTACTTTGGCACCACTGTGCGCCGCTGGTTGCGTAGTTGTTGCCTCTGACTGGTTTCACAGTTGTTTTTGTTTTTGGCCAGAAGGAGGTGGGTTGGGGGTTGGGCAGGAGTCACGTAGAAACTACGCTGATGCTCATTGTTTGCCCATGTTGTTGTTGCCGTTGTTGTTGTTGTGGGCATTGTTATTGCTGCTATTTTGGCCGGCATTTGCTGGTAGCTGTTAGCTGTTGGCTGTTGTTGCCTGTTAGCTGTTACTGTTAGTTAGCACACACCCAACATTTAAAAAAAAGTTGCCGGCACTTAGTAGGCGCACTTTCACGAATGCCGAACTCGAAATAATCCGTAAAATTTGTTTACGTTTTTTTTTTTCTTATTGTTTTTGTTTCTCTATCGCCAGATGGAGGAGCTAACCGAACCGGAGGCGAACCAGGCACCACGGGGAGTCCGGCAGTCCCGCAGCTATGCGCAGCAGCCAATCGCACCGGTGGCCAGCTACAGTGAGAAGGCGGTGGGCCACTCGCCGAAGCAGCTGGTCAGCACATTGAGTTCACCCATCGAGCAGATCGCGTGCAGCGTGTCGCGGGAGCATGTGCTCAAGCTGGAGATCGAGCAGCTGCAGGAACAGCTCAAGGATACCGAGGAGCGACTGGCATCGGTTCGGCTGCAGAGCGAATCCTTGTCGCAGACGCAGCGTGCACTCCGCGACAACAATGGCCGGCTGCAGGAGGAGTCCGAGATGCTCAAACGTGATGTGCAGCATCTGCACGAGTGTGCCGGTGTGTTGCGCAGTGAGCTGCTATCGGCACGCCGAGATCGCGACGAGGCCATTCAGCTGCAGCGTTCCCTACGCTCCGAACTGGAGGAGGCGCAACAGGAGCGACGCCACGCGGCCGACACCAAGCAGAAGGATGCACGCATCATACAGGACCTGCAGCGACAGTGCCGCGAAATGGAGCGCATTCTCATGCGCAAGCATCCCGACTCCGTATCCGCTTTGATTGGTGAGCATACCTCTCTCTCTCTTCCTCTTGCTGCCTCTCTCTTCTCTCTACCCCTTTCTCTCTTTCTCAATCACTCCATCTCTCTCTCTTTCGCCCGCAGTTGCATCGAAGAATCCGGGCGTTTGCTCGCTGAACGATCAGGAGAATATGAGCAGTCGCAAGCTGCTGGAGCAGCGTATCGCTCAACTGGAATCGGATGCCAAGGAGCAGGATCGCAAGGCTCAACAGATTCTGGCCAATGTTCAGGCGCGCTTCAATTCCGTACAGGCCAAATACGAGACGCACATTGCCGATCTCGAGACCCAGGTGCTCAGGTGAGTTGGCGGCACAGAATGAGAGAGACAGGCAGGTGGGGATGGAGTTGTGTCCTAATCATCGCTTGCACAGTTTGCAGGAAATCAATACGAAGCTGAATGAGCAAATTGAATCCCAGGTGCGCACTTTGGATCGCTATATGCAAAAGCGAGCGGATCGTTATTTCAATAATTGCACCCAAACGGAAGCACTGCCTCAACCAGATGTGGCCATCCACTGCGGCCGTAGTCAGGCGATCACATCAACGGGCACACAGACGCATCCGATGGTCACCGGCGGTGTTGGTGGTGGCTCGATGCGTGATCACAGCACCAACACCATTGGTTGCCCCTCCCCCAGCGTCATCTGTCAGCAGCATTTGCAGCAACAGTTGCAACAGCAACAATTGCACTCAGCGGGCAGCAGCAGCACCAGCAGCACAGCCAACTCCACGCCAAACACATCGCGTCCGAACTCCAAACAGAGCGGCAACCAGCGACGCCATCCGCTGCCCATCGGCTCCAAGTTGCCCATCTCGCAGTCCGACTCAACATTATCGCTGCACAGCCATGGACATGGCCCACTCTCGGCTAGCAAGGAGGACTCTCAGCTGCTGAGCTCGGTGCGCAGCATGCGTGTCGATTTGGCCGTCAAGAACAAGGCGATGCAGCGACTCACACGCGAGCTGGATGACTGCAAGAGGACCATTAGGAAGCTGCAGCGGGAACGTGAGACGGCTGGTGCAGCAGGAGCAGGAGCTGTTGGCGTTGCAGTTGGAGCAGCTGCAGCGGCGACTTTTAGTGCAGGTAAGTCCCCCTCCCCACATACATACCTCTGTGTATGTGTGTGTGTGTGTGTGTCACTCGGTCGCCGTTCGCTGTTATTGTTCGTGTAATTTATGGACTTTCTCTGCTCGTCAGCACGTACAAGATTTTTTTAGTTTTGTTTTTTGTTTAAAGCCAAGCGACGAGAAACACGCAAATAAATTGCTGAAATAAATCATTGCACGCCTGTCCAAACTGTTCAACAAACCCACTAACCGCCCCTCCCCTCCCTTGCCACAGCACCCCCTTCACATCCCCTAACTCCTAGCTGGCTAAGTGAAGCTGCCGCTGGCGGCCTTTTGACCGCACAACTACTTTTTTCATACACACACACACACATACCCTGTACAAATTGGCAGTGGGCGAAAAGGGTTGTACGACAGTTGTGCACATCATAAGAAGCAGAAGGGGAAGAATAGCTAAAGTCGATATGTATAAAGTATCGATAATTATCGATACACAGCTAAACCAAATTTAACTTTGTTAAATATCTGCCCCAAATAATTCGAGGCAAGAATTTCAACAAACAAAAAAAGGTTAAGAGTTGAGGCAAAGGTGTTTTTCATATTCGCAGCAGGGGTCAACTGTAGGATATCTGCTAGTCGAGCAATCTCGACTCGAGCAAGACTCAATTGCTTCTCTTTTTTTTGCACTCATTTCAAATGGCCAGGCTTTTTGTACATGTGTCGCTTAACCAGTCGCACACACACACTTACACACACACACACACACAGAAACTAGACACGTTAACAACTACCCCTCCCACCGCTCCGTCCCCTTGGACGAGTGGCATCTCGGCCACTTGGTTATGTCACCTTCATGTGGGGGACTCGTTTTTTTGTTTTTTTTTTTTTCTGTTTTTGTTTTTGTTTTTTGTATTTATTATTTACATTTCATCGATTTAAAATTTTTGCTTAGTTTTTTGTTGCGACGAGAGAAAGAGAAAAAGAAAATTCGAAAGCGAAAGTCAAAGTCAAAGACGAGTCGTTGGTGGGGGAGGAGGGGTGAGGGGCGTGTGGCGTGCAGTGGGCGTGGCTAACGCGTTTGTCGTTTGCGCATGCGCGCAACGTTTTATAATGCCCCATGTCGCTTGTTATAGTTGCTGCTGCTGCTGCTGCTGCTGCTGCTGCTGCTGCTGCTGCTGCTGCTGCTGCTGCTGCTGCTGCTGCTGCTGCTGCTTCTTTAATGTCGCTGTTACATTTGTTGCTGCCTTTGTGCTGCTGTTGTTGTTGTTATTGTGCTTGTTGTTGTTGTTGTCCACAAATAGTGCTAATAATAGCCCAACGACAGCAGCAACAATGTTGTTTTAATATTGTACGCGTGTTTAAATGCTAATTTTTGGTTGGCTCGTTATGCAATCAGCTTCGAGACTCTTATTTAATTATTGTTATAAATTTGGCATCTTTTTTTTATTGTTTTATGTTGTTGGTTTTTGGAAACTTTAATTTGGAGAGTCTGACACTTTAGAGTGCGTTGAACTGAGCCCCGCTTGCTGGGCACGTCCAAATGCTTACATAAAGATCTGAGCCAGCTTCGAACTGCTTCTAGTGGATTCTCTTGAGACAAGTTCGAGATGGCTCGACTGAGCCCAGATTTTAAATGCATATTACTTTATCTAATAGGAAAATACTTACAGTTGATTAAATATAAGTCTGGCTATCAATTGGAAGATACATTTGTATCTTTTCTTGCACTGTATTTCTGCACAGTAACATTTAGATTAGAGTTACGACTTGTCTATGTTATAGTAGTTATTTGAAGTTATAGTTTACATTCGTACTTCTTCACCCAGGCGCCAGTGGCCGATTGGAATCCAAACTACAGGGTGCTGGCATTTCTGCCGGTTGCAGCACCGCAACGCGACGTATTCACGATCACCACAATCATTATCATGATCATGTGCCAGCGACAACGGAGACCCAAGCGCTGAAGGAGGCACAAAACAAATACCACCTGCTGGAGGTCGACTATAAAACGCTGCACGACAAGCGACTGCAGGATGTGAGTTATTCGTAGTATCTACGTTATCTAGCCAGCTAGCTAATCGATCATTGTCCACCCTCGTTATCTACTCCTAAAGCTAAAGACTCTGCAGGGTGCCCATGATCGCGAGCTGGCCTCCTGCAATGATACTATGCGCATCCTGCAACAGCGTCTCAATGAGCGCGAAGAGGCATTTGCCACACAGAAGCGACGCAAAATCCCCGTCGACTACTATGCCCTCAAAGCCAAGGTATATACAGACGAGATTCCAACACATATATATATATATATATATATGCAAGTTTTTACAGTGTCTTATTTGTTGGTATTAAACAGTATTTGAATATATATATTTTAATAATGCAGGTGTCGCTTCTGGAGCGTCGTCATTCGGAGCGGGAGGACCGACTGCATATGCTCGTGGAGGCACTCAGCAAGGGTCGCTTAAATGGAGCCCTCGAGGATATGTTGCAGGAGAACAACAACAAGTAGAGAGGAGATCTAGGTGCAGTTGCAGTTCAACTGATGGCTGAGTTATCGTTATCGTTATCGTTATCACTATCATTATCATTCGGGCATCAAGCAAAAAGGCAAAGAAAATCCAAAATTTAATGGTTTTTTTTTTATACAATTCACACTTGTGTCTCAACAGTGGAATATTTTTTTATACATTTATTACGATTAATCGAACAAAATCGATAACACTTACAACACAACATGCTAAACGCCAGCCAAATGGTATGTGTGCACTTTTTTCTTTTAAATATTGATCTCGCCCTCAATCTCTCAGCCAGAGTTCAGGAGTTTGGGGCACAGAGTTCGAGCCATATTTAGATATGGCCTAGCACATAAGCAACATAAATAAAACCAAAAACTGTTGGCATCCTCTAAATTAGGGATATTGCTGTCTATATTAATATGTATGCTGATATTTGGCATACTTTCTGAAAAGATTTATAGTTATACAAGATTATTGCATGATTTGGGTCAACATTCTGTCAACTTCTTGTTGAAGTTTTTAATGTCGTCTAAGTTAATGATTTACAAAAAAGACTTTTCAGTTTTGTATATATTGAATTATGATTTTACGATCGTTATTTTGGGCATAGAAATTTTGAATTTAAGTGCAGTAGTTTTACTTATTTGTATTCACCAATTTTTTTTATGTAGTCAACTTTAAGTGAAAGCCCTCCGCTCACCAAGGTCAACTTTTGATTTATTATTAACAATAATTAATAATAAATAAAGGTTATGATAGTTTTTAACTAACGTGTAGGACAACAAAAACAATATATGCGTTTAATGTAGACATTTAAAAACAAGAAAATTCAAGTTGTTTCCAAAAAAAAACACACACACAATAATGAAAGAGACAAAACTAAAGAGAAACAGTGAAAGAAGCCAAAGAGCGAGATAGACAGATGAGACATGAGCTACAACAAATAGTCAAATCTGCTATCTCCATCGAAACCGGGTCCCCAAATTCTGCCAATGAAAAGTTGTTTCCGTCAATAATATATGATGTATAATATAATCATATAAATACATAAGGTCCATCCACGAACGATTGACGATTGATCCAAATGTAGTCGTCAGAAGAAATGAATAAATCAAAAGTATTATGTATTTAGCCAGTACGGTGCGACATCTCAAGCCCCCAAAGCCTAAGTGTACTATGAGTATATGTATAACAAACAGATGGGAGACCAAATACAAGTATTATATATTTCAAATTGTATGTCCGTCTTAATTGTAGAGTCCGTCAATTCGATGTGTAGCAAGTATTTTAAACATTCTTCCCAGTACTCAATACAATATAGTTAATCCATACTCGTCTATCTCATATATATATATATAAACTATACTCTAAATAATTTGTCGTACAATTGTTAGTGTTTAATGTCTCAACCTTGAACTGAGTACAGGGTGACAAAATAGTCGTGCAATTCTCCATCGACTATAGTTTTCTCGTCTAGTCTTAATTGGATGTACGTGTGTCTGTACGAGTACTTAGTATGCTATGCTACAACATCATCATTATTAATCTTAGAGTAAACACTTTGAAAAAGTTACACAACCAAAACCAAATCATGCTAAATTTATAATCATAATAATAGGAACATAATCCTAGCCGAGGCAAGCATCAACAAACTACATATGTCGAATGTCAAATTGCAAAGTTGTACAATAGCAATGAAGCAATTAAATGAATACATGGAAATACCAAATAAAGAAATAACTATCTAAGTATACACAAAGTAAACAATCTAAGCTCGTTTCACTCTATCACGTTTGACCTTCGCCATTTGAGGTCATCAGACAAAAAATGTACAACAATTTTGAGAAATCGATAAATCAGGCTTAACTTTGCCATTTCAAGGACAGTCCGGATGTCCTTTGAAGCAAAAATAGGCCTTGGCCTCAAAATTCGAACAAAGTAATTAAAAGGGCGCAAATCTTGTAAACAGCTTACTAAACAAAAAAATTGTAAACAGAAAATTACTTATAGCTCGGTTATATTCTTGCAGATCCGGACAAACTCCATGTCGATAATTTTGATTGGGGTTTCAAGAAAACAAGGATTTTGTGACTTCGACTCGTTTCCCTTAGACCTGCGATTGAAATTTGCAATAGTGTTTGGGTTCCCAGATAAGTCCATTATCGAGACTATCCCACCGTGTTCTTTGATAATCTGTAAAGATGTGGCCGTTTGTTAGAGATACTTTTGTAAACCCTACATACATTTTGAAGTCGTCATTCATACAAAATTTATGCCAATTTATTAGCTCTGATAAATCTGTCTAGATGTGACTTGGGCTGTAAGCAGTTAGCTTCACAGCACACACATTTCAGTTTAAGTCACACATCTGTAGTAGTTACATAGTTCGTCCGATTCGGGAATAACACACACAAACAATACTTGCGTGACTACTGTCTTGAATTCGATTCAATAATGTCTGGGGACATGCGTCGTGGGCGACGCCGCAGCGTTGAGCCGGCACGCATACAATATGGTGCCTGGGATGATCCGTGCGTATCCTTGTTTGCAACGGCGCAACAGGAGCCCGTCGCCGATATGTTGAGTCGCCTCAAGCGATTGCCGCAGGAGAATCGGAGTCAGTTGAACGAGATGGACGCATCACCGCTGATCGTTGCCCGCTCAAAGGACACGAATCGCATGTACCTCCAGGTTAAATACGAGGTGCACCAGATAGCCGATGATCGCAGCAAGCAGAAGCATCATTCCATGCAGGAGAAGGAGCACCAGACCACGTCGATTGCCATGGCGATGGCCGAGCACAAGCGCAAGGAGTTGGTCCAGGCAATGCGTAGCAAGCAGCTGCTTACAAACTCTCTGCGATTGAGGGATCTGCGCACCGAAATTAATCGGGCCAAGATGACGCTGGGTGTGGTCCAGAAGCGCAATGAGAATATGCAAGTGGTTGGCGCGGAGCGGGCAGAGCGGCGCAAGGAGGGACAGCAGCTAATGGAAAAGGTGCGCGAGGAGAAACTGGCCGAGCAGCGGGCATTGCAGGTGAAGACGCAGGAGTACTGTGAACAACTGGTTGCCCAGATACGCGAGGTGCAAGCGGGACGGCATCAGGAACAGCAGTCGGCTCTGGAGGAGGAACGACAGAAGCGTCACAACGATGAGATGGCCGATGCCAATGATCTACAGCAGGCATTCGTGTGCCGCCAAAAGAAGCGCGGGGAGCTCAAGCAAATGCTCGATGAGATCGTCGAATTGCAGCGCAAGTTGCGCCAAGCAAACGCTGCCAAGTCCGAGAAGCCGAACGTGATTGTGACGGAGACAGTGGGTCCGGTGACCAAGAGTTTTATTAACCGGCAGCTGCAACAGCGACAGGATGACATTGAGCGGCGTCGTCGCATCAGCGATGAACTTGGACAGCAGCTGATCGAGATGCGCAGCAAGAAGGATGCTCACGATAATTTGCTGGCCGACATTTTGATCTGTGAGCGGCAGGCACGGGAGAAGAAGCGCGCCCACCAAGACATCCAGAAGCGTTGCAATCAGAAGCTGCAAATAGCCAAGGATCTGATCGGGCAGCAGGAGGAGCAGCAATTCTATCGTGACAAGGACGAAGCACTCACAGCAACGATTCCAATTACCCCAACCACTTTGATGGAGCGCCATTATCAGCAGGCCATCGAAAGGGAAGAGACCAGCAGGGAGATCAATTTGAGGGCGCTCAAGGATTTTGCCATCGACATTGAGCACCATGCTCAAGAGCGTGCCGCCTTGGTCGAGGCAGAGCGCCAGATTAAGAAGGCTATGCACGACATGGAGCTGGACATGGAGCGTCGCACCGATGAGGAGCGCATGCGTCTTCTCCACGAGCAGAGCCCCGAAGTTATTAACGAGCTGCGTCCCTGCAAACTGTCGCATCTCGAGCGACAAGCCTTCAATCTGCCCTCCTGCGGCCACGACGCTGAGGACACTCACACCAAGTAATCAGGACCTCAACCGCAAATAAAACTGCACTCTATACTCCACTTCCCCAATCACACACACAGTTCATTTATTTGGCTGGCTCCCAAGGAACCTATTAACATGGCATGTTCCTTGGGAGTCAGCCAAATAAAGCATTGAGCATTGAGTTGTATTTATTTTTATTTGTTTATTAAAGACTGATAGATTACAGGAGTTGCCTGTGCTTTCCGCTCAATATATATATATATTTATTTTTATGTAGCTAAGTGGGAAATATTATTACAAATATTTAAGTACATGTCGGTTTACAGCCTCATTGCTGATATCTGTGTGCCCCTAAAAGTATGCATTGATTTGTCGCCTGTTTGCAATTTCGCCAATGCAGCAACCAGTTTGTGGTACTGGTTAGTGCACATGCTATTTATCCTAAGCAGCAACCTGCAAAGCAAATTTCCAATGAAAAGAAAAACCCGATTTCGGTACACGAAATTTTGGTTTATTTGTTACAAGATTTGAATAATTACATTTGCGATGTATTACTTATTGGGTAACAATAACAATAAGAACAAAAAAGAGATAGACACGGCTTTCAAAATTTCATAGCTCTACAAACATACAAACTGCTTAACATTTTCCCGAGTCTACTGTATTTGATAAAAATTACTTTTTCTCTAGTCAGCGTGGTATGAACTTGATGTTGATACCATTCCGGGAGCGGAGTACCATTTGGGCTTGAAGCACCAGCTCGCCGTGCGGCTCAGCGAGTTCCAGTCTGAATCGCTGGACAATGCGAACAGTGAGCAGTTTCATCAGCAACTGGGAATACTTGCGTCCAATGCACACATGCGGTCCACCCGAATAGGGTATATAGCTATACGGTGTCGTTTGCATCTCTCGGTGCAGCCAACGCTCTGGATTAAACTCATAGGGTGCTGAAAAGTAGTGTGGGTCGTGGGCCAAGCCGTACATGTTGATCCAGATCGTGACTCCAGCGCAGTATCGACGCCCCCCAATTGTTGTTTCTCGCGTCGTCTGGCGTCCAGTGGTCGGGACTATGGTGTACATGCGCAGCACCTCCTCAATAACGGCATCCAAATAAACAAGGCCACTAAGCTGATCCCAATCCTCCTCAGCACAGCAATCCTTTAGTTCTGCATGCAGTTTCTCTTGCACTGTGGGATGCTTTCCGAGAGCGTAGAGCACGAAACCCATTGCTGCTGTTGTCGTGTCCACGCCCTTCAGAGGAAGACAGAGAGAGAGAGAGACAGAGATTGAGATTGAGAAAGACTGATTGATTTGACTCACTGCGAGGAGGAGCAGTTGGCAGCACTCACCGCAAATACAAAGGTGTTGACTTGATCCCGTATCTGCTGATGATTCCATCCGGCCAGCAGCATAGCATCCAGTAGAATGCGTGGCTTTTCCGGCTGCTCCTCATTGTCTTCTTTTTCTTCTTCATCCTGTTCGTGCTGCTGGTCCTTCTTCAATTGCAAGTGACGCTGCTCTATGATCTGCTCCATCTGTTGATGTATCAGTTGCAGCTCGACGCACAACTCGCGCCACAGACGCGTTCGCTTGAACACCAAATCGGAGGCGAGCAGAGGATTAATCATTCGCTGGAACAGCAACTGGCCGCTGCGATGAAAGGCAGCCACAATGGGTGAGTGGGTGGGCAACTGCTGCTGTGTCTGCAGCTGGTAGCCCATCGAGGTGTCTGGGCAAAAGGGAATAACCAGAAGGATTGAGAGGAGCAGGGCTTAAAAGGCTAGATCACTCACCGACAATGGCATCGAGGAGGCAGGCGAATAGATGATCCGTTACCTCGATTCCCATCCCTTTCGTTAGCTGCAGTTTGTCGAGCAGGAGATTTGCATGTTGGTTCAACGCTGGCACAAAGCTACGCAACAGCTGCGGCTGAAAGCAGGGGGTGAGGAGGCGACGCTGTGCCGCCCAGTCGCGTCCATGGCTGAGGAGCAGGCCGTTGCCGATGAGCGGGCAGAGCTGCTCGAATGTGGCTGCCTTGCGCAGTGTGGCATCGTTGAGCGCCTCCCGCGTCTCCTCGGCGCTGTGCAGAAACACCCACAGCTGTGGTCCTAGCCACATGCGATAGGTGGTGCCAAAGCGTTCGCGCAGCTCGGTGAATACCAGAAATATATCTGCAACAAGAACAAGCCGCTCGTTTGCAAACACAACAACAGCTCACAATTATACACAACTCACACTCGGGCTTCAGTTTGCCAATCATCTGGGCATTGCCGAGTCCTGGCAACGCCCAAGGACCAGGCAGACTGCATCCCAGCAAGATCAGCTGCCGCTTGCGCCACAGCAGCAGCATCAACAGCAGCGAGCCGAGCGTGACCAGCAACCAGTAAAGCGACATCTCAGCAAACCAATTGAAGACTGATTTGACACAATCAGTTTTGATTGCTGCTAATCAAGGAAATCCAATTGGATTCAGATTGCATTCGCAGTTCAGCGTACGATTCGCAGCGGCTGCAACTGCTGTGCTTGCCCGATCTTCTTCTTCTTTTATATGTGCACATCCACACCACTGTTGGGTGTCTGGCATGTCTGCATTATTTGTATGGCTTCCCGAATCTAATCTTGCGTTGGTCAGCCAGCAATTTACGGTTATTATTGCTATATATACGCTGATTTCTGTGAGCTATCGCATGTCAATACGGCTGCGATCGCACATTTACCAAGCAGTTCCGATTTACCCCTTCGCTGTGCACTAAAATGCGACCGACCAGTAAAACTATCGGCATTTTGTGGAATATATCGTATGTGGAATATCGTTTATTCAATAATATATGTATGGATGTATATACGTATATATATATATATATATACTTGAATATATGTTTACAAATATATATATATATATAGATACGCATACATGTTTTCATAATTTTTCGTTGCTTTTCCATATATGCAGACACCAAAAATTTGTAATTTGATTAATATATTATTATCAATTGTTTTTTGTTTTTTTGTTGTTTTTTTGTTTAATTTAATTTGTTGTTTTTCGTATTTATAACAGCTATGCTCGTTACGGTTTTTGTGGCTTCGTCTTATTGTTGAGAATTATTTCAATGTTGTTTAACACAAGTTGCTTGTCAACATTTACAACGCATATAATTTGTGTTTTTCTGTTTGATATATATCAATACATATACATATATACACATATATATATATGTATATATGTATGTATGTATATCTATGTATATATGTTTTGACAACACTCAAATACTACATTTTGTTGTTTATTTATTTAGTGTAAAGTATTTTTTTTTACTCGTCATTTTTCATGTAGTGGGCTTGTTTACGTCATTTTTTGGTTTTGTTATTTGCTCATCAATATTTCAACAATATACCGTTATTTATAAAAAAGTTAAATATTCAATGTTATAATTCTCTAATGTTATTGATTTGTTATTAAATATTACGAAAATTGCGTTGTATATTTTTTAGCTTGTGCGTTCCATACTTGACAAATCCGTTAGTAAATGTATGTATATATATATATATATATATATAATGCGAAAAATCGATTATTTGATTTGATTTTTTTGTAATTTTCTTAATTTTCGCTTCGTTTTGTTTTGGAGAATATAAATATTTATATTTATATTTATTGGGAATTACGATTACGTTCGATAATCGGTAATCGATAATCGATAATTGGCAGAATCATGCTCTCAAAGTCCAGATGCAAAGCATGTATATGTATATAAAGTTTTTAAATGGCAGGCCGAAAGTTATAATTGCTTTGCGTTTTCCAAAATGTGCGTAATGTGCTGAGAAATGGAGTCTGAGAACATGATTGCAATATTTAAGTATTTGTATAATTATTTAAATGTTTTCTACGCATCATTTATGTAACACTTGTTTAACGTTCTTTCACCCAAAAGTATTCAAATATTCTTGATTTTTGCATTCGTTTTTCAATTACAATTGTAAGTCTCTAATTAAATAGTAGTTAATAAAGCATTTTCCCTACTTTTGGTGTTTGGGTTGCTATTGGTAGTAAATTGGCTTTACTCATCTTGTATATCATATATATCATTAAATGTTTTATGTTTTCAAATTTCTGTGTTTAAGTAAATTTGTTTATCAAGTTATCGTTAAGCGTTTTGTAATTGGTGTTTTGTTGGTGTTTCTCATTTTTCATTTGATTTGTTTCCATCCTCTGCTCTTTCATTTCCACTGTTCTGTTTTGTTAGTGATTTTGGCATTTTCTTCGCTCAAGTTTCCAGCTATCCAGGCACATATATACATATATATATATAGTGAGTCTATCCAGTATCAGTTTCTTTCTGTGATGCCATTCCATATCCATTCCATTTCCATTCGTTATTCGTAAGCTAAGACTTTGTTAAAGGCCTGTGCGATTGCCCAGATTAACAACTTGCACAACTTTGGATTAAATATTAAGTACTATGTATGTATGTATGTATGTATGTGTGTATGTATGTATGTATGTATGTATGTATGTATGTATGTATGTAAGTATGTATGTGTGTTTGTATGTATGTATGTGTATATAGGTATATACTATGTATAATACTATATATATATATATAATGTTATCAATCGTGTGTTCATCAATTCAGGCAGGAGGTTTTTGGGGTTTTCTTTCGTGATCGTTATTGTTAACGTTATCGTTATCGTTTTGTTTGGTTTTCTTGGGTAGGCATCGAGGACTACAACTAAATCTAAATATTGATTAACAAACGCAAAAGTCGAAGCCAGGCTTCGGCATTACATTCACATTCACATTCACACTCACACTCACACTCACAATTACAATTACTATTCGATAATAACTAGCTACACGCCTGTATGCAAGACGTATATCGTATATCGATATCGTACAAACATAGTAGAGACACGACTGCTAATACCTTCTATATGTGTATAAATACTAAGTAACATGCATTCTATATGGAATTGCTTCTTTGTGCGAATCGGGCAGGAAAATGCGCTTTCAGTTTTATTCTTTGTGCGTCCAATTAACTTCTGATTATTTGCTTCTTTCTTTTGTTATTTGCTTTCTTTCTTTTGTTATTTGTTTTCTTTCTTTTGTTATTTGTTTTCTTTCTTTTTGTTTGTCTCGTTGTTCTTCGTTTGATTGAGGTGAGTCTTATGGCTCACGTGTGTGTGTGTGTGTATATTGACAGCAGATCAACAATCAAAATAAGTGCTCAAAATCAAAGTTGGGTGCAGTTTTGGCAGCATCGTTCTTTTTGGTATAGTTCTGGCAACAGTGGCCGATAAAGAATCGCATGCAGAACTCATAAAATCAATCAAAAAATAAATAAATAAATCAACAAAAAATACAAATAAAAAATATACGTTTAAATGAAGGTTTTTTGTTTTCTTTTAATTATTTCATATAAAATGTTTTTATTTTATGTGTAAATACAAATATTTCATTTGTGGTTTTGCTCTTTGTTTTTTTTCGTTGTTGTTTTTTTTTCTTTTCTTTCTGTTTGTTTTCCATTTTTTCTTGCTTTTTTGTTTGCAAAATCAATAACAATTTTAAAGCACAATCAAAATAAAAGCTAATTTAAATTACAAAATTTTGTTTGATTTTCAATTAATCATGTAAAATAGATTACTCAAAATGTTTGCTCTGTATGTGTGTGTGTGTGTGTGTATGTGTGTGTGCAAGTCAAAAATCGCAAAATTTCAAATGTTTTACAAAAATCAAACAGATTGAATTTGACTTGTGCATGTATATGTACATATTTGTAGTGTGTGTGTGTGTGTGTTTGTGTGTGTGTGCTTGTGTGTGTGTGCTTGTGTGTGTGTATGTGTGTGACATGCTTAAATGGTGCTTTCAAAAGTTGTTCTCATACTTAGCACATTTTTTAATACAAAATTAATGCACACACAGACACACACACACACACATTAGTAAACTTAGATTAGAAAGTACATTAAAAAAAAAAAACGTTATGAAAATACATGTTTAGTTATTAATTATAAGTAATCGTAATAATAATAGTAATCATAATAATAATAATAATAATAATAATAATAATAATAATAGTTGTAATGCCTAAGTTGATTATCATTTAAAATGTAACACAATAAATTTGATAAGTTATATTCGTAAGGTCCGTAATTTCAAATTAAAGCAAAATACATTATTCAATCCAAAAGAGAGAGAGAGAAACAATATACAGAATACAGTTAAACAGTTATGCAGTTATGCAGTTAAACAGTTATGCAGTTAAACAGTTATGCAGTTAAACAGTTATGCAGTTAAACAGTTATGCAGTTAAACAGTTATGCAGTTAAACTGTTATGCAGTTAAACTGTTATGCAGTTAAACAGTTATGCAGTTAAACAGTTCAACAATTTAACAGTTCAACAATTTAACAGTTCAACAATTTAACAGCTACACAGTTAGACAGCTACAGTTAAGAGTTTTACAGTTAAGAGACAGCATTGCATAAAAACAAAAAGAAAAAAAACAAAACGAGAAGTTGAGTGCGAGAAACGGTTAAATGTTGTGGTTAAAGGGGAATCAAAAACGAGTTAAAATAATATTACTGTTGTTGTTGTTGTTGCTGTTTCTGCTGTTGTTGTTAACAATAAACGTTGCCAGCGCAACCACTCTTTGCACATTAAATCATTAACTTAAATCTAATTATTCATTTTGTTGTTGTTCAGATATATGTATATATAGTTTTGTAATATATTTTAATACAAGGCAAATTCTTGACAAAACTTGTTAATATTAATTACTTGTTTGCTGTTTCTTCTGTTTCGATTACACTTTCCTCTTCCTCTTCGGTTTCTTTGCTTTTACCTTGTCTCACATTCATCAATCTTCATTCTTCATTCAACTTAAACTCTTTCTTATGCGCTTGCCGCTATTTTCTGTTCACTTTGTTATCGATTTATGTATATTTACTCTGTTCGGTTCTTCTTCTTCATCTTCATCTTCATCTTCGTCTTCGTCTTCTTCTGTTCTGTTTTGATTATTGTATGCTAATTTGTTCCGTTTCTATTTTCTGTTCTCTCCGTTCTATTCTCATTCTGTTCTATTCTCATTCTGTTCTCATTCTCGTTCTCATTCCGTTCCGTTTGACGCTGTTATTTAAATCACAATCAACGCTTATTTTATTTTTTTTTTGTTTGTTTTTCGTTTTTGTTTATCAACACTTACAACACTAAAACAATATGCTGGTATTATGTATATATGTATGTATAATATTATAGATCATAGATCAAATATATTATAGATCATTTTCAAATCTGGTGCTGCTGCAGCCCATTTACAAATTACAAATTGTTGTTTTTCACATTGCTTAACAACTAACATACAAACATGGCTTGGGGGTTGCGGTTGGGGTTGCTTTTAGAGGCGGGGGAGTGGGGGGGAGCTTGGGAAGGTCAAAATGGGGACGACTTGCAAAACAAATATATATTTTTAATATAGTGCCTCAGAGCTTCGTTCGAGCGGTGTCAAGTAAACAAGGAAACAAACGCAAAATGTTTAAATGCCAATTTGTTTCATATCACGTTTGAACAAAGAAACTTTAGTTTTAATTAAAGTATTAATTAATTAATTAAAATTAGCCAAAAACTGAAAACATACCCAAAATACGTGTCAATGCTTATTTCGAACAGTCCTAAGCAGCTTAAATAAGGATGTTAATACTAAGTATGATATCCTTTAGCCTGCACAACTTCCCCTAACTTCCCTGACTTTGCTTCCCTCATCCCCCATCCCGCAGAGCATTTTTGACATCCAGTTCGCTGGATATGCTGTGCGCTTCCGGATGTTATTTTCGAGCAGAGCCCACAAATTCTGAATAGCATTTAAATCTGAACAATGTGGGGGCAATTCCAGATAAGCCGGGACTGTACTATTCCAGACTTATGCTTGGGGGGGTCGTTGTACTGGTAGAACTCTATTCCTCTAGAATATTCATGTACACATTCGTGTCCATTGTTGTTTCCGTGAATATCCGATTTTGAAGTGCTCCAGGATGAGTTTCCGTTGTTCAAAGGCAGTCCGTTTGTCCATAGTCCTAACTAAACTGACTACGAAGGATTGATCTACTTATACAGAAAATATTCAATTTGACGTAAAAAAATCCGGGCTTTATAGCATCCAGATGTCCATAATGTACGTGTTCGCAATAAGCAATGACCATTTACACAACCCAACCTAGCAGGTGGGGAAACCCCAGTTTTTTTGGGGGTGTTATATTCATTTGAATGGTAAATATATATACCTACTATAGGTCTTTGGAATTTAAAAAAAAAGATTTATTATTAGTTGATGGCAGGCAATTAAAATTGTTGCTAGACACCGCTTGAGCTTAGGCATTGAGACACCCTGTTTACGTATAGTAATTAGACATAACAAACATAA
Organism: Drosophila nr. medialis 2 BK-2023a; assembly: GCA_035044325.1. NCBI lineage: Eukaryota > Metazoa > Arthropoda > Insecta > Diptera > Drosophilidae > Drosophila > Drosophila nr. medialis 2 BK-2023a. The sequence goes on from JAWNMH010000388.1 coordinate 9,491,864, forward strand.
ATAGTTTATGACGAACAATTGAACATGAAACAAATTCTCGTTGCGCGCTTCGTAGAAAAGGGGGTAAGAAACTGCGTGAGTTTGAGAGTGTGTGTGTGTGTGTGTGTGGGTGTGTGTGTGGTGGTGTGTGTGGTGGTGTGTGTATACATGTGTTTTTAGAAACTCATTTGTCATGCTTTGCGCGGTGGCATCGGCGGCGGCGGCAGCGCAGGCGCAGCAGCAGCAACAACGTAGGCAGCAACATGTTGCTGCGATGGCTGCTGCTGATGTTGCTTTTGCTGTTGCTGCTGTTGCTGTTGCTGCCTCAGACTCATGTTCATGTCTTTGGGAATGTTTTTGTATTTGGCTGAAAGATGATGGGACTGGTCAGCAATTTGAGTAAACCAATCGGCCGGCTCAAGACCTGCTGCTGCTGTTTCTGCTTACCTGCTGCCGCTGCAACAGCCGCTGCTGCTGCTGCCCCAGCTCCCCCTGTTGCCAGCGAATCGCTGTAAAAATTTGATTTACGCATTTGGACGCCGTTGCTTAAAATGTTGCCATTGCCATTTGAATTGGTGCAGTGATTGTTGCCGCTGCCGCTGCTGTTGATGCTACTGTTGCTGCTGCTGCTGTTTTTGCTGTTGTTGCTATTGCTATTACTGTTGCTGTTGCAGTGGTTGCTGCTGTTATTATTGTTGCTGGCACCCAGCAAGGGCGGCAATGGTGGCTGCAACTTTGATGCATGCTTGTTGCCAGCAATTGTTGTTGCGGCTATTGGTTCCACCGGTATTGTTGCTGTCGCTGCTGCTGCTCCTCCTGCTGCTGCTGCTGCTGCTGCTGCTGATGATAATGATGCTGATGCTGATGTTGCTGCTGACTTAATCGATACTAAACTTAGATTAGAAATTGTTGGTGGTAGTGGAGATCTTTGTGAATCATTGCCGATTTCGCCGGTGTACCTAAAAAAAGACAACAAATTATTCTTATTTATCTTATATATCTTATGCTGGTGCTACTCACTTGATGTTGGTGTATTCGCGTCCCACTTGAAGGCTCTGCTCCTCGGCCCGCTTGCGAGCTATCAGCGTCTGTATATAATGCTGTACCGCGTAATAAACGAACTTGTACTGCGCCTCCGTCTGCACCATGCCCGAACGCTGTGATCGCACCATCTGAATTGTTCGCTGTATATCGATTTCAGTGTCCAAACCTAATTGATATAAATACGTAAGTATTTTAAATATATATCTACATAAATATATAGACAGCTGCTTAAGCATTACTGGGAGCAGAAGAGTCGTAGAAGATCGTCAATAAGATCTCGTGAAAGTCCCGAGCACCAACAGTTGTCAAGTTGTCGGTGCTTCGGGGAAATAAGTCGTTGTTTTTTTGAGTCGAACATTACGTTGTAAATCCAAAACATAGTCAGCATACATATATATATATTTATATATATACATTGCCACATGCTCTCTCTCTCTCTCTCTCTCTTTCGCTCTCTCTATTTCACTATTATGCTTACCATTGCGCACTATCTGATCGAGTATCATGTCGATCACAATAAATGTGCCCGTGCGTCCAATGCCCGCCGAGCAGTGCACACAAATGGGACCCTTGAGGAAGAGAATTGGATTGGTTAGGATGTTTTATAGGTTGGTCGGTCGGTCGGTCGGGTTGAGACTTACCGGCTTGTCGCCAGCCTGGGACAGGCTGCTCTGTTTGGTGTTGACATCCTGCAGGAAGTTGAGCACGCAGCCAGGATCGGCGGGTACGCCATGATCTGGCCACACTTGGAAATGATAGTGATAGATGCGACGCTCGGGCTTATCGCGCCACGAGAACAGGAACTCACGCAACGTATAATCGTTGGTGGAGTTCTCCTTGATGCACTGCACCTTCGCATAGCCAAACTGTTTGCACTGGCCCTCATCGGGCCAATAGCGTTCGCACTTGGACTTGCCGCGCTCGATCTCCTTGGTGGTCATCACAATGACCCGTGTATTCTCCTGCCAGATCATGTTCCAGAAATCGTTCTTCGTATTGGCCAGACAGCCCTGCGTCGCAATGTATGTCTTGAAGAGGCCACTCTCACTGCTAAGCAGCGTACCCGTCGAATATCCGCTCCACGACGAGAAGGTTGTCGACGCCGTCGAATGTGTTGCCGATGGGGGCGGCGAGGATGTGGCATCGCCGCAGTGTTTCTTCAGCAGGACTGCGAGACAGCCGTTGAGGGATGAGCCCGTTGTTGACGAAATGCTTGGCGTACTCGTTCCGCTGACACTCGAAGTCGACGTGCACAGCGATTCACTGCGTCTGTGCTTGCCCAGCGTGTCCGATTTGCGATTGCAGGTGGCGCAATTTGTGGGCAACGTTGCCGACTTGACGGCACACTGCACACACGTCTTGTTCAACAGCTGACAGTTGGTGCAGTTGCGCTGCGTCTGGGCGGCCGTACACGCCGGACACGATTGCACCGTGGCACTATTGAGGCTCTCCGAGGAGCTGGTCATGTTGTAGAGATCGCCATCGGTGGGTAAACGAATGTAATTGGCATTTATATACTCGGCGCCCGGTGTACTCCTATCCACATCCTGCAGCTTGACGCGAGTGTGATCGTCTAATCATTTTTCAAACAAATTGGCCCAATTAGCGACAATTTCAAATGCTCCATTGAGGAGGATCAACATTTACTTACATGGCAATATATTGCGGTATCGATTCTTCGATTTGTTCTCCTCCTTGTAGCCCTCGAGTCGCGAGAATGTGTCTCGGCTGTCCTGTTGCAACGATTCAAATTCCTCCCAGAAGCCGCCCTACAATCGGGGAGCCAGGTTATTCATTGTTCTATGCTCAACTCACTGGGACTCACCTTGACCAGCTGCTCGACGCGTGCATTGATGCCAGCTGCTATGATGCGGGTCGCATTGAAGGGCTGGCGCAGATGCACCACTGTGCCGCATGTCTCCACCATCGGATGGCGTTTATAGTGCTCGATCAGTTCCGATAGAGTTGCAAACGATTCACCACCGCCCACGTCGTATTTTTTATCCTGTCAAATTGATGAATTCAAATCGATTAGTTCATTTGAACTGTTAGCAAATCTGATCTCTGCTCTCGCTGAATTCCTCTCACACAATGTGGGAAAACTTGAAAATGTTTGACTTTAGTAAGCAGTGACTACCGTTTGGCATACCCTGTCATCAGCTAAGTGGGTAGTCGCCACTGGTAGCTTTGCCCGGCAATGCCAGCGAAATTGAATTGAAAAACGCTACACAATTGGCCAATAAAAGTGCAAACGTGACCGCAATGTCGAATTAAGAATTGAACAAAATATATATATATAATATATAATAATAATGCTCAACCGGTCATGTAAATCGCAATATTCTACAAAAACAGCAGCAACAACAACAACAAGAACAATATCAACGACAACAACTTGCACAGCAACAGCAAATTTTTGTGGGGATTTACAGTAGTTAGTGCCCAACAATATATTGGTTTATGGAAATATATGGGATTGTCATGTTTAGATGTAACAAAACAAAAAAATGTACTGAAAAATACCCGTGTCAATATTAGTTTCCGAAATGCTTACAATTACTGCTGATTTGTGTAGAATACAAACAGCAAAAATATGGTTTATGAGCTAGAAGTTAATTTGAGGCCACGTCAGAGAACTGAATAAAACTGCATTGAAAACTGCATAAAATTCGTCCGGCTTTAGGGGAAGTATTGGTATAAATGGAATTCCCCAAAAATTGAATTGGTAGAATTTCCACATAAACAGAGATACGTGTTTGAGAACATATATATTTATGTTTATTTGTAGTCAATTAAAGAGGAAAAAAACCGAACTCAAAGTTAACAATGCATGAAGCAGAAAGAATTGCTGGCAAAGCAAGCAGTGCAGAGCAGTGCACAGCAGTGCACAGCAGTGCAGAGCAGTGCACAGCAGTACAAAGCAGTGCAGCTAACAGGCCCAAGAGTTTGGCAAGCAGTGCATGAGTATATTACAACAGAACGAACGAATCCAGAAAGAAATCGCTAATGATGACAACAATCACATTTTATGTGTTGGGCACAATTTATGTGACTAGGCAATATATATATATATATGTATATATGTATATATATATGTATGTATATATATATATATAACTATATATATATAACTAACTCAAGGTCAAACGATGAGGAACTTTACGGCCAGTCAGTCAGTCAGTCAGCTAGTCGTTTGCATTACTTGTCTTGGCTGTTGACATTATTGCTGTTGCTGTCGCTGTTGTTGTTGCAGTTGTTGTTTTTGCTGTTCTATTAGCTGTTATTGCTGCTCGCAAGTTGTTGTCGAGCAGCGAATCGATTTGCATTTGCATTTAGTGTTATGGGTTGGCATTTGAGCTTTCAGCACTTACCTGCCATCTAATCATGACATGCGTCACTTTGTCTTCTGTACGCACGGAGAGGACAAAATCACCTGGTTTACTTTGAGATTCACGGACAAGAAACGAACCATTCTTGCCACGCTCCAGTATCAATTTTTCAGCTTCTTTGCCCGAAAGATTGCCGTGAAACCATCTGCAAAATACACAACAAAAAATAAAACATTTGTTAAACTTGAGTTTAATATTATAATTATTTGGTTTTTCAATATATATTTAATAGTTACGCGTGTGTCTCTCGAATCTAAGCAGCTGTTCTGACTGAACACTTTGAACTGAACTGAAAACTGAACTGAAAACTGAACTGAAAACTGAAAACTGGACTCCTGATTCTGCTCTCTGTTTTGCTGTCTCTCTGGCAGAATGTTGTTGTTATTGTTATTGTTGTTTTAATTATAATGTGTTGTGTTAATTTTCTTGCTACGTGCACGCTTGAAATGCAACTATGAACTGCACACACAGCTATTTGCCAGGCATGTAAGAAGCGCTAAGCGACAAACAAAAAAAAAAAAAAAAAATCTAAAAACGATGCCGACAACGACGACGACGACGACGATGACGAGTAGGAAATCCAAATAAGAATACAAACACACGAGTCGGGTGCGAGTGCGAAAAACGAAAATGAAAATGAAAACGAATACAAATCGACATCGAAATTGAGTTGCATTGCACCGCACCGCGCCACATCGTCGCATCGATTCAAATAAGCGCGTGTACACTCAGAGAAAAGCCCGGCATAGAATCCCTAACGAATTTTGCACTTTTGCACTATTTGTGCTTGTGTTGTGATTGATTATTATTTATTTCGTATTTCACTGTTTGAGTACGTCAAATATAAGCAAGAAAAAATTAAATATTTATCAAAATCAAAATGAATTTCCATTCTTGGTTTTGCTGAGTGCATGAACACAAAAAAAAAGAGCAAAGAAAACAGACAACTGCAAGGCAAACAACAACAACAAAAACAACAAGTGCAAGTTGCTGTTGCTGTTGCCTTAAGCTAAGCATATAAGGCATTATCGCTGTCGCCTGTGATGGCCAGACAGGCCAGTTGACATAAAGCACTATATATATATATATATACTATATATACTATACATATACACATATGTGTCTATTGTACGCAATAGTTTGACACAGATAGGAAAAGTCATCGAAATCAATCAGTTGGTTTTTGTTTTGCTGATCTGCTGAAAGCTGCTTAAAATCAATTACAACTGCACTGCTTGCATGGCACGGCAAGCAGTGCAGAGCTGAACAATCATTTTCCATATTTAAAGTAGGCAAATAATTTCCCACACAGATCACAGGGTATCTCTGTGGCTACTTTTCCAGCACAGCCATATTCTTTAGTCAGTTGTTGTTGTTGTTGTTTATTCTGAGACGCTTTTGGATTTTGTTTTCGTCTTTGAATATGTTCAGCGAATAGTGTTGAGCTCATTTGCATAAATAACACTAACTTAAAAAACTTGCTTTGAATTCGGAATTCGAACAAAATACCAGAAAGAACTCAATTAAGTTTCAGTTTCAGTTTCAGTTTGGGTGGTTGACTGACTAATAAAAATGGGTGGATGTAGATATATAGAAGTGAACGTCATCTAGTTTGTTTAGCACTTAGTAGAGTTCGTCGGCATCTCCGAAATGTGTATGTATAGAATAATGCTCGTAAATCGGGGCAGACGAGCGACATTCAAAACACAATACACAAATCAATCGAAATTGTCCTTAAGCCAGTTTCAATTAAAATTGGTTTTTTGTTTTTTGTTTTGGGTTCATAGTTGTCATAAAATACAACGAAAGAAGCAGGAGAAAAAACACTTGCCCCCATTCTCCCCGCACTTCACCACTCTCAACGAGCGATTTATCTTCCGTATGCAAGTGCTATTTATAGATATATAGATATATAGCATATGGCCAGCAAAGCCGTATAGACACTTGACTTTAGAATAGTTGCAATGCACACTTCAATTACAATTACATATTCAAGGTGTTCCGGCCGGAATAGTTATGCTTCTAATGATAAGAGTTTCGTCATGTTTATGTCGACGATGTGCTATTTTTAGCACCCGGCCGGAAATGGCATTGAATCGCATCGAGTTGTCGATTGTTGCTGATCGATATCGATAGTTTGGAGAATTGTGCGCACTTTCAAATGCATTATTTTTGTTGATCAACGAACAACTTGCAAATTTCAATTGTTATCAATCATTTTAATAGCTTTTCAAGTACCGCCGACAAATATGAAACTCAGATTGAAGCAATAAATTATAGTTGAATGGATATAACTTGAAAAGCGAATTCAATTTGCAGCCCAGTTTCGAGCAAAATGCAATTTGAATTGAATGGTGTCGCAGCAGGCAGCTTGCTGTCAGCCACAGTCGCCGCTCGAAATGGAGCAAATGCAACTCTGTTGCTTCAATAATGTGATTTTTGATAGCTGCGCATTCTTTTATCTCCTCTCCTTTATTTTATTATTCTATTTTTGGTTTTGTTTTGCTCTGTGATTCAACACAATCGAGTTGGCTTTTTGGGCAACAGTCAACAGACCAATTAGCACCCTTCTTAGTGTCGCTATATATAGTACGCAAATGTATAGGCACACCTTCCCCCCCCCCCACCTCTACCTCCTTCGACCATCTGACGAATCGTCATAACTGTTCAATCTGAGCAGCAACCACTTTTCACTTTAATAAAGGAATTTTTTTTTGCTTTGCTCAGCGTTACTTTAATGCTTTGTACACCCTGTAAAATATGGGATGTTCATGGGGCCGTTTGATTCGTTAAGATTTAAAGACAAGCATTGATTTTCCAGTCATAATTTTCAAAGTTTTCAAAGTTAAAAACAAAGGATTTGCAGCGGCGACAAAGGAGGCAAAAAAGGGCATCCTAAGTTTGTTCATTGTGAGGTTAAACACGCTTGCTTATTACAGTTACAGTTACGCACAGGAAGCAGGCGAGTATCTATATATACACATATATATATATATATATGTTCGTGTGAACCTGTTGGCCATTCATGAATGCGATGTCGTTGCCGAAAAGGTCAACAAACAGCTCAGCTCAGCTCAGCTCATATAATTATGTATATATGTAGATCGTGAATTATATATTGTATATATTATATATATATTGTACATAGTATATTATATACTGTATAAATTAGTATTTGTCACAAGCTGAGCAGTTTGTGTGCCAACGCACCTGCAAAGCAAACGAGCAGCGAAGCGAATTAAGAACCGAAAGCTGACAATCTGGAGGCTGGACACATATATATATATATATATATATATATATATACATATGTAAATATATACTCATACTGCGATTTCTATCCCTTTTCGTTTTGCTATTCCAATTTGATCAGTTTAATCATTCTTCAATAACGAAATTCCCAAATCAAGCACAAAATTCTCATTTGATTTGGTGCTCAAATTAAGCGTCAAATGCAAATTTTGATTTGAGCTGATCTCGTTTTAATTGCTGACGATCAAAATAAAGCAAAATACGCATAAATTAAGATGTTGTGCAATTGTCTAGAATTGTTGCAAGTTGCTCGGGTTTTAGGTGCAAAAGTCGAAGGTTTTCTTCGCGGTTTCAATCTGGTTCATGTTAATTGCCATTGCAAATAAACTGCAGTTGTTAAATACATTTTCAAATAAGCCAGCCAAAAATAGGTTACACACACACACACACACACACACACGCACACTCGTACACACATACAGGGGAGTGTCTGGCCCAGTGCCCCCACCGGAGAGCTTGGTAGAGCACATGACGGAGTCTCCGTCACACTGGAGAGATGTCCGCCAGCTCATCATAGGCATACAGAAGGATGGCCCGGGCCCCTGTATCTTCAGGAGATTCTCACCTCCGTGGCGCAACCAAAAAAAACAAAAAAAAAAAAACACACACACACACGCACACACACATATAGAGCATATACGTGTCACATATGCGCAAATTAAGTTTTGTTTTCTGATTTCGTATCTAACCATAATTATTTGTTTATCCGAAACAGGCAACAAAAAAATGTTTTTGTTTTTGTTTTTGCGCTTTCAAACGGAAATATGCACAAAGAAAATAAAATCATTAACAAAAAAAAAAAACAATATTTAAAAACAAATGAGTTGGCTAACAAAATGCAAAACAATTTGCATTTGACAACCTGTCAATGAGATCGCGAAGGGGAGACTTGTGGGGGAGGGGGAGGGTGCAATTTAACTTTGATGCGGAGAGAGGGGGTGGGTTGGGGGGGAATGTGATGAAGGGGATGCAGCTATCGAAACGGTCAACTGCGAAACGAGCTCAACAGCGAGTAAATGAGAACTGAACAAATACGGAAATAATAATAATCAAAAAAGATATTGATAGTTGGAAAATATTACAAAATCTGGAATCCCCACACCAGAGATTTCAAAGCTAATCTAGAAAATTCCAACTGATTTGAATCTATTGTAAATAAAGTGACAATCGAGAAGAGAGTTCAAAAACTGAGAAGCAAATACAAAAAATCTTCAATCATCAACTTTAACAGTTAGAATCGGAACGGGTAGCAAAGTGACTAAAAGAATGGAGAATAAAGATCATGAAAAGTTCCGACTAATGATAATATTTGGGGTATTAATGCCATAAATACTTCAAGCTATTACAAATATTATTATGCTTTAATCTATAAAAGGCACAAAAGTTTCCATATTTGCTCTCTAAAACACACACACACACACACAGACACACACACACACACACAGACACACACAGTGTGTGATAATAGAGTAAACAGAGGCAATACAAATAATCAAAAGAATGGGCAAACAAGGCAGATAACAATGAGACAGAAGATAGAAGACAGAAGACAGAAGACAGCAGACAGAAGACAGCAGACAGAAGATAGAAGACTGAAGACAGAAGACAGAAGAGTTTGCATAGAAGGCAGATATAAATCATCACGAGACGCGGGCCTAACAAATACAGATACAGATGCAGATGCAGATACATGTAGAGATACAGATACAGATACAGATACAGATGCAGATACAGATGCAGATGCAGATACATATAGAGATACAGATACACATACTGATACAGATTCAGATACAGATGCAGATACAGATACATATAGAGATACAGATTCAGATACAGATTCAGATACAAATACAGATATAGTTGCAGATACAGATACAAATTCACAGTAAATGAGATTTTATCTGATTTATATAGGCTTCTCAGCTTGCTTATGTATTAGGCCATTTATCTATTTATCTGTTTATCTATTTATCTGCTTATCTATTTAGCCGTTTAGTTATTTAGGAGCAGGCCGAGTTCGTTGCGCTAAATGGCTTAGATTATTTCATTAGAACTCCATCCGCAGCCTCTAAGTGCAAAGATCAACAAATAGCCCCGGGGAAACAGAAGGAAAACAAAGTCGAAATCTAGAATTGTGAATCCCGTAGGATCGTGAAGAATTTTAGGTGAATAATTGTGTGTTAAAAGATTAGCAAGAATACGTTAAGCAATTGGTAAGCTAATCAAAAAAACAAGAAACAAACTGCAGACTCGAGTGGCTGTCCCAAGAATACCCTGTAATAGTTGGGCGATTTCTTGTTAAAGGCTTGGCAATGATGCGATGCTTAAAGGACTTGGCCTGGCTTAGATCGCGTTCGGCAAACAGAGGGTATAATTATACAAAACACACTATATACATATATATATATATATATATATATAGCTGTTCGTTCAAATCATAAATCTAAACAAGAAAGCGCAAAAATCAATGAAAAATTGATGTGCAGGCGTTTGTTTACCCATATTTATAGCTACACACACACACACACACACACAGTGTGTCATATATATATATACATATATATATATATATATATAGAATGTCAATAGGCCCACTCAGTTTGGTGTTGTTGTTGACGCTTAAATATTTGCCCATTTGCGTGGCAATTTTAGGCACATGACAATTTGTTGTTGCTTTCGCAAATGTTGTTGTCGTTTTTGCTCAATGATGAGCTTATTAGATTGTTGTTAATGCCAACCAACAACAACAACAACTACAACAACAATAAACATTGAGGCAATAGTTTAATTTGCGGCGCTCACGCGTCTTTCAACAAAAAAAGTGACAATAAATACTAATTAAGAGCGTACATGACTAGCTAATACCCTGGGGCCCATTAGTTGCCTAACTTTAGCTTTTTGTTTGCAACCAAGTAGAACCGTTTGTTGATCATTAAGCTGACATAAATCAGAGCAGGGGTTGGGAGTGGGGGATGGGGGATGCCGTTTCATGTAAATCAAGTTTACATTTTTGCTTGCCACATATTTTGAAATGCTTGCACAGGGTATAATAAAAGGTCGCACAAATAATGGAAAAAAAACGCAGGTGTTAATTACGGGCGCGTTTGAAAACGCGTGCGTTTTTAACTGCTTTCAATTTGTTGCTGTTGTTGTTGTTGTTGTTGTTGCTTTTGTGGTTGCTGTTGTTTTTGCGACTTACGTGTAGCCGTGCAGTTGCACACGCATGGTTGCCAGGTGTGCCAGTGTGCCGCTGGAGCCGCCAAAGGAGCTTGCCGTAAAACTGGGCGGCGTTGCCGACCACGATGTGGGCGTGGCCGGGTAGGAGGAATTGTGACCATCGCTGCAGCTGCCGCTGCTGTTGCCGCTGTACCTGTTGCTGTTGCCGTTGCTGTAACTGCTGCAGTTGCTGCCACGCGGCGTGGCAAGCATTTGGACGGGCAGATGCAGCGATTCCGTTGAGGAGCTGCTCGATGAGCCACCAGGAATGGGCCGTGTCCCCGAGCGGCGTCTGTTTGCACGAATGTGCTGCTTGTTGTTGTTGTTGTTGTTGTGTGCAACGCCGCGTATGATTGATGCCAGCTCATCGTTGCTCATGCAATTCTTGCACTCGGCTGCTGTTGCCTTTGTCTTTTGACTCTTGCTCAACTTGACCTTTGAGCCTCTTCTGCCCTCCAATTTTGTTGCTGTTGTTGTCGCTGCTGTTGTTGTCGTTGTGTTTGTTGTTGTTGTTGTTGTTCGTCCATTGCCGTAGTGCGCCTGAATTGCGCGCTCATATTCAAAATTACGCTCCTTATTATAAACATTGTTATTATTGTTGTTATTATTATTATTATTGTTGCTGTTGCTGTTGTTATTAATGTCATTCGTGTTGTTGCTGTTGTTGTTGTTGTTGTAGACCTGCTTATCCTGCAGCTTGTGACTGACAACTTGTCCCAGCGAACTGGACAATTTCTCCAGGCACTTGTTGAATAACATTTTGTTTGCTTTTCCTTTTAGCACTTTTTTTTCCCAGTGTTAGCAGCTACTGCACTTTTTATTTACACACACACACACACACACAACACTTGTGTTTGTATAGGCAACAACAAAAAAAATATAAAAAAAGTAATAATAAACAAATATATAGAAAATGAAAGAAAACAAATTACGCAAGTTTCACTGGGGAACAAACGATGTTGTTGATATAATTGCTGATGTTGTTGTTGTTGTTGTTGTTGCTTTGTGTTATAACACAACTTACACGTTGTGTGTGGTAAACAACGAGAACTTTTTTGTATACAAAAAAAACAAATAATCTTGCGTATGTTTGAAAATGTTTTTCATTTGCTTGTATTTATTGCACAAATTTCTTGAAAACCGACAGAAATTTCCTCTCTTTAGCTACCGTTGATTTTGTTGTCGTTGTTGTTGTTGCTGCTTTCGTTGGTGCTGCTGCCAGTTTTGAGGATGTTGCTGCTGCTGCTTCGTCAAGTCGCGTTTGTGCCGCAATCAAATGCTCAAATACAAACGTGGCCGAAGGCATAATAATTTATCGCATAAATATATTTATATATATATATATATGTCTGTTTTAGTCTATATATGTAGTTTCCTTTTAAAATTCAGTTTAAGTCGCCCACGCACTAATTTCAACTGCTTGCACTGCTTGGTTGAGTTTGATTTGAACTGCTTTGTCGTTTTGTCGCCTATAACTTGTGTTGTTACGCTGCTGAACCGCAACGCGAGAATGAAGCTCCAGCAGCCAAGTGTGAACCTTTTAGCTCAAGTCTCTGCTACGAATGCTTCGTGTGCGCCTTGTCGATCTTCGTGGGCGCTGCTCGTGTCGTCGTCGTGAGTTGCTTGCTGTTGTTGTTCTTGACTTGCGTGTTTGTTGTTCTTTTCTTGCTGTTGCTGCGGTTGTTGTTGTTGTTGTTGCCGCCGCTTGCGCTCTGCCGCTGTGTTCTAAGCGCTCAGATCGTGTGCTCGTGAATGAATGAATGCTGGCTGACAACGTGCGACGCTTTTTGTATGAAATGCACAGAAATGCGACGGAACCGAGCCTGGAGCAGATTGGGGACTCGAGAACTCAAATTCGAATTCGAGCTCGAGCTCGAACTCGAACTCGAACTTGTCTTAATCTTGGTCACAATATGTCAAAAACGTTTAATACGTACAACGCAGGCGCAGTTTTTGTTTTCTTTCTTTTATTTTCTTTATTTATTTTTGTGGGGGCGTCGCCGTCATTCCATTTCATATCTTTTGTTTTTCTTTTGCATCAGCTGCTTGCACTGCTTGTGCAAGTACAGCAAACACATTAAAATTGTCAAAAAAGGAAAGGTTCACTAAACTTAACGAACAAATTTAATAAGCCGTGACTTGTGCAATTCATTTAATTTATTAATTTTTTTTTTTATGTACTCTTAGCAGAAGCTTGACAATTATTTAAATAAATAAATGAACTGCAAATGTGCATATTGCCTTGGTTGTAGTCCATCTAGTTCATTTAGTTCGTTCACTCGTTCACTCGTTCGTTTCCACTGTTGGAAAAGTGCCTTGCACTTTCGAGCAAGAACCGTTTGAAACTTGAAAGCTCATCATTCTTAAAGCCATCTGGTTGCACTTTTACGTTTACAGGTGGGGGGAGGAAGGAGGCGAGGTCGGGTGACTAATTTAAGTGTTTCTTCAACAGCACTGTATTTAGTTGAGCAGCTATTTGAATGCTACGCATTCGAATTGACAGCATGAATCAGAATCCCAATTCGCCTTTATATGTTTCTATGTGTGTGTGTGTGTGTGTGTATGTATATATATATATGGTCATAATGTTGATGGTATATATGGCAGCAGCAGTCGTGTAACAGCGTCGGCGCCAGTGTTACCTACCACCGGAAATGAAACTGAAACCGAATAACAACAATGTTGGCAATTTTTGCGTGTTGCGTCTTTGGGAATTTTGTTGTTGCCAGAAAGCAAGAGGGATAGAGCTAGCGTGCGAGCGAGAGAGGGAGAGCGTTGAGAGTGGTTGCGAAGTATTAGGTGTGAGCGAAAGAGAGACGACTCCTCTATGGCGCAGGCGCAGACGTCAGAGTCGGCAGAACGTGCCGCGCATATTTGGCAAGCAAATTTTTTTTACATTTTTTTTTCGGCTTTCTTGCTTGCGCTCATGATCTTATGACGATGCACAGTGGTTCGAGAGCGTTGGACACTGAACCAATTTCGATTAGTTCCAATTGAGTTGAGTTAAGGCAAACGAGTAATAACAGAATGCTAATTATACGCAAATGAACATAAATTATCAATGTTCAGTCAGAAATAAATAATCTTAAATTGAGCCAATTTATTCGCGATTGAACAAACTTAAATCGAATTGTTGTCATCACACAAAATTCTTCACATATTATTTGATGTGGTGGATCTCAGATACAAATGAATTTCATCAGCGTTTCGTTGCGCTTTTCAAGCAATGTGCGGAGGCAGCTGCGATTCGAATTGGGCGGCTCTTTGGGCGGCTTACACTGACTTGGTCGATGACAAACCGATTCGCTTCTCATCGACACCCGAATCATCATCATCACACTCATCAAGATCATCGAATTTCGTTGGAAGAACGTCAAAGTCTTACGACAGAAACCAATCACATTAATCAGCTTCAATAATGTGTAATAAAACCAACAAAAAAAACACTCAACTTACAAAAGTTGACGAACATGAGTTTAGCCAGGCTAAAACACTAAACTGCATCAGAATCTTAACAGATTGAATAAGACATGACAGTGCACTTTTAAGTTATCTGCTTTGAGTTAAGGCCAACATTGTCCGAGGAACATCGTATACCCTGTTTATGTGCAAAATCGAAGCTTATTCAAAAGTTCTACAACCTGGTCAGTATAATAATAAGTTGTTGATGGAATTTCCGTTTTACGTGGTATCAAAGATGCAGTTAGATCAGTGTATGACTAAGTCAAAAGCCTGAACTTTAGCCATTTTTGTACAGGGTATATGCCTGTGCTGTGGTTCTTCGTTTGTGACTCATCGCTCGTGGGCAAGTTGAGTCACAAATCCTAACGATCATGCCTTGATTCATAGTATTTACTCAAAACCTATGCTAATGCTAATTTCAAGCACGCTAAATGAATTTCTTGATTTATGATGCACTGCTTTCCGCTTACTAAACAGGAGCGAGCAAGCAGTAGCAAGCAGTGCACCAACTTTTGCTTGACTTCGAGCTTTAACTAGTTGTTAATTTTGATCTGTTTGACCTTGAACTTGTTTGTTACCCGACTGTTAAATAGCGGCTAATAACCCACAGGCCCAGCCTTAGCCCCAGTCTCATTTTCGGTTCCAGTCCCGCTCCTCAATGTCAAGTCCCAGCAAAAGATGAGCGTCTCCACAGTGTCGTCGTCCATAGATAGATACACAGAGAACAAAATTGCATACCAAATAACACAAATTCTTGGCCAGATTGTATTTAAGAATATTCTTGGATAGGCGAGACTGTTTCTAAGAATATATATTCTTGATTTCAGATTTACTTTCGATCAGGTTGTGAAACCTTGGAACCGGAATCGGAACCGCAACTTTATCGATCGAAAATCCACGAATTATAGTATAATATATATATATATATGATTTATATATATATATAGACCCACAAGGGAAGATAATACAGAACTAGTTGCTAACTTTCAGCGGAAACACTTTACTTTAAGTATATATGTGTGCTTTCAGCAGTTTTTCGCTCAGTGTATGTGTGATCAGTGATCAGTCGTACTTTGGGATCTGTGGATCTGGGGATCTGGGGATCGGGGTCTGGGATTTGGCAAACCGAATGCGTCGCATAGCATCGCGCCTCGCATATTGAATGCCTCCATTTGCGCACGCAACTCGAAAATGTTATTAAACAATAAATTATGTTTATTTGTTGTGTGCGGCTCATATTCATATTGTTGCTATTGTTGCTATTGTTGCTATTGTTGTTGTCGTCCGTCGTGCCCAAATGCGTTCGCGTTGCTTTATACACATCATTATCAATAAAACTCGATGCTTGTTTTTATGGTTAGCAACAACATTTTGTGGCAAGCGAAGGTCAATGCATTTATAGAACTTTTCAATATAAATATTGAAAAGGAGTCGAATAAAGATCTGGCAATAAGTACTCATTGCAACACTCGGAAAAATAATCATATACATTTTGACAATTTGACATATTTTTGTCTCGATTTATGAAAAATTTGCGCTGAATTTAAGTTGAGAAAATCTCTGATATATAGTAATATACTTTCTGTATAATAAGATAAGGTTAATTTCGAAAACTCAGGTTGAGTTTTGTTCGAAGTGAAGCGGTTTTATTTTAGAAATAAGTTAAGATAAGTTCAAATTATGGCACTTAAAATGAGTTTTACTTTGATTTGAAAATGGATTAAAGAACTTGATGCAAAAATCGTACTTCAAGTTGTGATTTATTTTTCAAATACTATAATTAAGAATTGAGAACAAAACAAAGCTAAAAGTTGATCAAATATTTTGCAAGTATGAGTTTTGACCTTGGCCTTTTGCTGGTCACATAGAGTAAATCGAAGCTTTAGCTTTCGGCTGACACGTTTCTGTCTGAACATCAGCCTAATTTCAAGCGATGTCTGTCGTTACATCATTTTGAATTATGGGCCTTAATCCGTGAAATTGGTGTTATTGATGACAGAAAGATAACAGTTAGACAGTTAGATAAATATTCCGATTTTTGTTTGGGCTGTACGTGCACAAATGGCAAAATGGCCAAATGGCTGACAAAGTGAATGTAAACCAGGTCAAAATGCTGATTCTAGTTAGTAGCAATTGAAAAGTAAGTGACTTTCTCTTACTCACTTCCGTGTTGGCATTGCAAATCGGTATATATATATATATATATGTGTATATGTATTATGTGTGAAGGACAACCTTTCGCCATAATGATCGTGCACGTTTTTCCGTTTCGAGTTCGTGTCGAGGGATTTACCTGAATCAATAATCATGCTAGACATGGTTGAGTCTACCGCTAAGCCCTCCCCTCTAACCGAAACCCCCGTCCGTCCGTCCGGCTGTCCGATAGTCCGTCTTTGTCCATTTTGCGGTTAGCTGCACGTTCGTGCCGAGCACTTTTAATCGTGTCGGCGAGCCATTTAGGATACAATTTATACACGTCTCTATATATATATATATATATATCCATATCTATATATATATATATATATATATATATAGATATGGATACATATAGATATATGTAGATATATGCAGAAGACTCATGTGTAGGCAAGCATCTAACTGTGCAAGTATCGTGAGCACGCATTCGATTGGGGGAATCACAGCTGATTGTTCCAATCATTTTGTTATCGATAACAGCATTAGTTCACTGCCCATTACATTAGACAATCACTTCAAATGCGATTCATTTCCTTAACGTTCTAACGTCATATTCCAATTTAAGTAGCAATCAAATATTTAATGGAAGAACTGATGCAATGCTCAAGTGATTGTTCATTTTGACATGCCTATATATTTGAATCGTCGATTATCAACTTTGACAGGCATTTCAAAAGATCAACGACAGGTCAAACTATAGAAAATTGTGCCAAATTTTAAAAAATTGGATAAACTTAGTGTTATTTGGAATGTCAGAGTTAAAATTCACATAATACTCTGTACTTGATTACATGTTCGGCACTCCAGATGGAAGGTCATTTCAAAAATGACAAAATAAACACAAATGTCATGTTACATAACCAGCAGTTAATCAGTCATGTCAATCAAGATAGATCCGAGATCGGATCAGAGCAAAACAGAGCATTTATTCATTTTTGCTTGCATAAGCGAAGACTGACTTTGGGGCGGGGAACTACTTTTAGGAACGAGAATGAGAATGAGTATAATAATAACAACAACAACAACATTTCAGTAGATCAAACAGTCTGATCAGGTGATCAAAGTTTGATCAACAGTTGCTGTCTTATCGTAGAACGCCAGTTGGCCAGTTAAATGGGCCAAATGAATATCGGTGATAAAATTCCAATGCTGCCCGATCAGGATGTCAGAGTGCTCTGCCGGGTGTGTGTGTGATGTGTGTGTGGTGTGTGTGTGGTGTGTGTGATGTGTGTGTGGTGTGTGTGTGGTGTGTGTGTGGTGTGTGTGTGGTGTATGTGACTGATGACACGCACCAACAATCCAATTATATAGTATATGAGCAATTAATGTCGCAGCTACAGATACAGATTCCCATAAAAAGATACCAAACAGGCGGACACACATGCCAAAGTAGCTACACTTGCCAAAAAAATGTCTATACTTATCTGAAGTGAAGGCTTATGTTACATAAAAAAACACACAACTTTTGTTTACAACTCGTAACTCCATCTAGTTCCGGGACACCATTAATTTTGATAGAAGTAGAAACTGTTCAGAAGAGTAATGGAAAAGGCATGACTTCTGCCATACACTGTAATTTTATTTT
This sequence comes from Drosophila nr. medialis 2 BK-2023a, assembly GCA_035044325.1. Lineage (NCBI taxonomy): Eukaryota > Metazoa > Arthropoda > Insecta > Diptera > Drosophilidae > Drosophila > Drosophila nr. medialis 2 BK-2023a. The sequence continues at coordinate 9,510,050 of JAWNMH010000388.1, forward strand.
ATTTATTTCAAATTTCCTTCTTTTTTTTGTGGTTTTAGTAGCATCGAATTGGAATTGAAAACATTGATCTTCAAATATTCAGGATTGGAAATGAGAACACACAATTAATTGACTTGTAACAACAAAAGTACAAAGGGCATCATTTCTTTCAGTGTATGTAGTCACGATTACGGCTGCGGCTTTAGAGAAGCTGTCAACGTGCACGGCATAATTTATAAAGCATTTGTAGGCTTGTCTTAATGACAAAAAACTGAAAACATTTAACAATTCAAGCACTTCCAAACGAAGGCGTACTGTAAATAGTCGTGGGCGGGGTGGGGAGTGGGTGGGTAGAGGGAGGGGCAGGGATTACAGGTGTTTACTGTACGCGGCCCATTATCCAACGTCACGCAAAACAACAAGTTGAAAGCTTAATTGATTATTCGTTAGATCTGTGATCGGCTCAAGTGATTCAAGTAGTTCAAAATTCTACGATATATATATACATATATACATATATAATACATATATATGTGTACATAGAGGCGACAGGCTGGAGTGGAAGAAAGTAATGCAATTAACAGTTGGCAATTCGCATTCAACGCTTTTAATTGCAACTATTAAAATGCGACGCATAATAAATAATTGCAAATGAAGTTCAGTTCGCTCAAAGGTTGCACAAAGCCTGTGGCAAGCGAAAGGGGCAAAGGGAGGGGCAGGCGAGCGGAGCGTGTCTCCAAGGACCATTTAGCAATTTAGCAAAGAAAATGCAAAAATATACAACTTGAAAGCCATTTAAAGTGGGCAAACGAGGAGGCATGAACAGACAACGGGAAGCAGATATATATATATATATATATATGTGTGGTGAATATGTACATATGTATATATGTGATGAATATGTATATACATATATTCAAATATGCAAATATGAATTCCGATCGTACGAAAATTGTTTTCCAAAACTGAAGACTTGGGCACAGGGTGACTGCTAGTCGAGCTATCTGAACTACTATCTGTATATATCACATTTTTTTGTATATAGTATTCAGATATAGTATTCAGATGTTAGTTATGAAAGTGTACATGAAATGAGTTGGGTTTTGTAAAAGCAACGTGTGTGAACACGAGTCAACAATTACGCAAAGAGCAAAGAGCGCAATTTATCTAGAGATATAACGCATCAAGAGCTCAAAACAACTTATATATATATACATATATATATATATCTATTTGTTGGCTATACTGGCTATCTTTCAAGGAACTAAGAACTGCGAACTGCAAGCAGAGCTGAAAGCTGACGTTAAACTTTGAGCGTAATACAAAATTCGCACGTCAGAAACTGACAAACTGGCAAGAGTGGGGGGGGGGGGGATTACCAATCAAAATCACAATAAAAATCAAGAAATTACATAAGCATACGTGAATAAGTTGCAAGTGCGCACGCAGGAATTATAATTAACGATATAGAAATAAACCGCAATCGAGAACAAAACGGATCCGATAATTCGACCCAGAGAACGTCACAGGACTGATCCGGACTGGGTGTGTGTGAACAAAAGCACAGGGGTTACCAAAATTAATGCGAAAAGATGGAAAGAGAGAGAGAGCGAGAGAGAGAGCGAGAGAGAGAGACAGAGGGAAAGTGAGCAAGAGAGAAATGCGCACACTTAACACAGTTACAAAGTGCGATTGGCACTTAATTTTGGGTTTGGGTGTATTTTTGGGTGCATCCCGAAACAAAATTAGCCAGCAAAGAGACAGTGAAATAAAAGGAGAGAGGGGAGACAGAGAGAGAGAGGCGGTCAAAGTCAGCGTTGGTGGGAGTGGCACAAAAGGTGGCTGACCGTTAGGATGCGGAAAACGCAACGACAAATTGTAAGCGCAGAACAATGAGCAAAGAGCAGAGACAGAGAGAGAGAGAGAGAGGGAGTGTGTGTGTGTGTGTGCATGTGTGCGTGTGTGTGTGGGAAAGAGCGAGCACGCTTTGCTAATTGCATGGAAGAGCAATTGTAATGAAATCTTTGCCAGTCGCACAACAAAAATGTTAATAAACCATAAATAATAAAAAAATAAATAATAAAAAAATCTATATAAATAAATATACTTTGTGTGGGTTGCAAATGAGCAAGAAAAATGGCAGCAGCAGCAGCAACAACAACAACAACAATGCAATGCATTTATGGGCAATAACTAGTGGGTGTATACACACACATACACACACACATACACACTTATTTTATTAATAAATTTTAATGCGTTAAATTATTCACAATAAATTTGATTCAAACACAATAAAGAAAGAAGTAAGTAAGAATGCTGTAGTCGGGAGTGAGCTCGCTACGACTACCCTGCACTCAGCTGTTATATATATATGTATACTATATATATTCTAGATATATTACTATATATATACTAGTTTTATTGCATACTCAAATGTAAGCAGGAATTCACCGTCTTGCGACGATTATCTTGCAATCCCTTTCTCACATCAATCAGAGAAACTTTTTTTCGACTGGATATTTCCTATCCGATATATATGTCAATGTTTATAATATATCAATTGAAATCCTTTACCAATAACAATAAAATAAAATTGAAGCAAAGTTGATCTGAATACGAGAACCTCTTATAGTCTCTGAGAATCATGTTGTTTATCCTATGTTCAAGAATATACATACAATTATATCCCATGTGATTAAGAGCAGACCATATCTTACGATAAGCGATTGCTCATAAAGTTCTCTTCCGCCCTGCCCTTTAAAGTCTTTTTTTTTTGCTGACTTAAGAGCTAAGAGATTTCTAAGGGACCGTCTCTGTCCAGCTCAATATGGAATGTGCCAAACAAGACTATACCCTATCTTAAGCCATAGCATTTTTGACACGATTTAAAATCATTTTATTTCGAGCAAATTCATTCAATTTTGCCTTTGCACCTAATTGAATGTCCAGCGGTGTGTGTTATCTTTCAAGCAGCTTAACAGCGCACGCAGTTCTTCAGCCATGTTAACGCGCTGTTAACGCAGCAGACAGCTTGTCTTTTGGCTTTTATCTTTTGTCTCGCTCTCGCTCACCCTAGATCGTCGATAGTTTGTTTGTTTGTTTGTTTATTTCTGTTTGTTTATCTGCGTAATGTGCGACGACAATTGGCCACGTGCTTATTTATTTTGAAATGCATGTCGAACATCAATTAAATGTGTTTATCGTAGGCTTTTTTTTCTTTTTTTTATTCTTATTATTGTCAGCAAAATTAGTTTTTTGCTCTATTTGCCTATTAGAAATTTGTAGAAGAGAACAAAAGTTGCGAAAGTTCCATCGGCAAACCGAAGTGGAAATCTTCTTTCCAGAAGAGTACGAAATAAAATAAACTGTAGAATTAGTCTTGGCCAGCAAATGATTCATATTTCTATGGTACAAATCGAGTTGCAATCGAATCAAAAAGACGAGCTGAGAAGATAACATACAGATAACATAACATAACATATGTTTGGGCGTATGTATGTATGTATTTATGTGTGTGTGTGTGAAATGACTCCAACCCAAAATATGTGAACACTCGAGCACGAAAAGTGCAAAAGCATAGATATGCATAGAACGAACACAGGCACACACACACACATGCCAATCTAATGAGCACGCATGTATACAAGTGTGTGTGTGTGTGTGTATGTGCATATGGTGTATGGTGGTATGTATTGTATGTAGACAGCATGGCGACGGATGCGACTGCGACTGCGAGTGTATATTGATAAGACAACATTAGCAGCTGTTGCAAGCCGAGCGACAAATGCAAAAAAAAAAAAAATGCCCAGATGTTTTCTAGCACAAGATGTGCAACATACGTCATAGATGAAGACCGATTAGTTTTAGCCAAAGTCAGAGCATCAATTGGATATTTTAGTGAACATCACAGATACGAGAATGGGAATCATTATAATTTAATAAGTTTATGTCTATATACTATGCTTTAAATGTATAAAATATATATTCAAATGGAATAAGGAACCGATATGGCAGTGATAACAAAAGATAACAAAAGATAACAGAGCTGCAGAGCAGCTGTCACTGTTACTCGCACAGTTAGTGTTAAGTGGACTCACCTTTCTGTTGTGGGCTCGGCACAAATGAGCGCCTGTTTCAGCTCAATGGCCTGGCCATTCTTCTCCTTCAGCTCCCCGTTCTCACTGTAGTACTGAACCAGTTCCGGCAATGTTGCGAACTTCTCACCTGCAAGCGATGTTAAAGTGCCACTGTTATCATAACATAATGGACAATGTTAGAGATTGTTCTGCTTACCGCCATAAAGATCGAAGAAATCGCCATTGTTTTGGATTTTAATGTGGGTGACCTCGTTGCCGCGGCGCACGGAAAGGGTGAATGCACCGGGATTTGATGATGAGAGGCGCGCCAAATATGAACCGTCATAGCCTTGTTCCTGTAGCAATTTTTCAGCTTCGATGCCCGATATCGTTGGGTGGAACCATCTGCAAATAAACAGATATACACATACATAATATACACACACACATATATATATATATAAATATGTACAAGTGCGAGTGTGTGTGTGCGTAGAGGGTGTAGCGTGTGCGAGTGTGTGTGCGTGATTGTGTGTGTGTGTGTGTGTGTGAGTGTGCAGATATAGTATTACTAAAGTTGGGCTCGCCGCGTGTCGTGTTTTTTGTGTGCGCACTAAATAAACCAAAAAAAAAAATGAGAAAACTAATAAAATCACTCTGAGCAATGATTATAGTAGTTAGCATATCAAGACAAATTTGTAAAACATTTACAAGCGAAATTCACGCAAATATCGTGAGACGAATATTAGCTGAATTCAACTTCAATTTGCAATGTCTTTTTTTTTTTAAATACACAACAAACAGATGTAAAAATTTGCGAATACAATTTTTTTTTGCAGTGATCATTGAAATTTTTGGCTGCGCGATGATCGTCGTGCTGAGGAATGGATAATCGCTGGCACCTTGAGCGCATCTCTAATACAATTCACACATACATACGTACGTATAAATACGTAAATGTACATGTAAATGTATGTAGATAATATGTATGTAAGGTAAACCCGCACGAAGCGCACAGAGCAGCGAACAACGCATCGGACACCCTCCTCCCCTCACACCCCTCTCTCTACCAGTTACCCAAAACCCAAGCTTTTAGTCCCCCGCCCTCCTCGACCAAGGCCTTGCCGTGACAGAATCTACATTAGCAGCAGCAATAACAGCTGTAGTTCGTAGCACAAGCAATAATACATTGAATGGGTTATGATGGTGAGGGGTAGGGTGCGGGGGGAACTGCTGTTGCTGCTGCTGTGGGACCGGGAGCAATTTAATTTTCAACACTTTGTTGCACTTTTTATCTCAATGTTTCATTTTTCGTTTCGTTTTTTTTGATTTTTGTATATACTTATACATATGTAAATAGGCCCAGAGTTGTATCTATGTGTGCGAGCGTGCATAGGTATGTGCATGTGTGTGTGTGTGTGTGTGTATGTTGGTACATATGTGTGTTGGCAGTGCGTGTGCATGTGTGTGTACATTGTCGTTTTTCCTATTAGAATTACCTTCGCGATGACATGTTCTTATTAAACGCGCACTAAAATAATAAATAAATGTAACACTGAACGAAAAAAAAAATTAATTATATGTGTGTATGCTTTTGTTTAAACTTATTTTTACTGTTTAGGATACAAAAAAAAAAAAAACTATGGATAGGCAAGGCTAGTTGTCGTAGTGATGGGAGCGATCGAGCACGACTGCTATCGATACCAATCACACAGCTATCGATGTTAGCATCGGCACGACATTCGCATGCAATATGCAAAAGACGTGTGTACACACTGGCCAAATCGAAGCAGACAATGTGACACAAACAATACAATTTTTGTGTTTCAAATTAAAAATATGAATATTATTATATACTATACATATGGCACTCTTCCATATAGAGCAAGGACTCCTATGATTATTTCAGCTGAGCATTCTTTCCACATGCGGTGGCTGGTCGATAATAATTGTTGTAACGGTCGCTGCAAAAAAATGTACTCGACTCCAATTGGCGTCCAACTGGAATAAACGAAACTCGGCATTGTTTTTTTTTTTGTTGGCTTTTGTAATTTTTATTTTTTATTTAAGCAATTTAAAAGTTTTTCCCTTTTTGTATATATATCGAGCATTGCATTTGCATGTATACATATATATTTATGTATCTATATGTGTTCCTTTTCTGTAGTTTTTCATTTTGTTGGTAGGGGAGGGGGGAGGGGAGGCGTTTGTTTGTTTTTTTTTCACTAATTTATTAAATATATATATAATTTCAATACTTTCGATTTTAACATGGACATATTAAATTTACAAATACATTTGCTTGATTTGCGAGTTTAGTTAAAAAAAAAAAAAACGTTTTTACCATTTTGGAATTTTGCATTTTCGTAAATATTTTCCTGCCTTTCAAATGTTAATATATATTTAACTATAAAGCGCGTCATGTATATATATATATATAGATCTTTATATATAGATCTATATATATATAGAGTATGAATCAAATATTTATGCAGTTATTTGTATGTCTTTTGTTTATCAAAGCTTAGATCGATTTTGTAGTATTATTATGTCTGAATGAATGCATATTGTTCTGTGTATTTAAAGGTACCTAAGATTTGCATTAACTATTTGTTAAATCGTTCAAAAAGTTGATCAGCGTCGTTCTATATGTATGCAAGTCCCGGTTAAACCGAAGTTAACAAAATATTTGCTAAATGTTGCAAGTTGAAAGTGATTTGTTTGAGATGTGAAACATGATATTGAAATGTTATATTTGCTGTTGTTGTTATGTGTTATACATATATATACATATATATATATACATATATATATATATATATACATATATGTATATATGTATTTATTTATTTATTTATTTATTTATTAAATAAAAGCACTGTGCGTCTGCCTCAATTGTAAACTATTTTTGTTTGTGTTTTTATATATATATATATATATATATATATATGTTTGTATATATTTGTAGATTTCATATAGCTTGTAGTTGTAGTTGCTTGTTTACAGTTTGAATTGATGCATTTATTGGTAAAAAGTAAATAACACAGCGTTTTGCATGCACAAACAGAAGGCAACAAAAAAGTACATAAAAAATGAACTTCAAATCAAAATCACATTTCCAATGAAATTTTATATCAAAGCGTGAACATATATATGCATATAAATAATAATAGTATTAAACATATTTACGCTTAACTTAAAGTAGAAGGCAAATAAAAAATATAAAAAAAATGTTGAATAAAATTAAGTTGCAACAGTTGGCGAACAAATGAAACGATTGCACAATAAACATACAGTTAGATATTGAATATACACATTTGTAATAATAACAGTTAGACGATAAGCATAATGATAATGTATATAAAATAATAAACCTGATGCTGAGTTGAGATTATTATTTAGCAAAATGCAAACTCGTTGGGAGCACATCTTGAAGCCGAAAGTCGAGCAAAGAGCCAAAAAGCAGTTGACAGTTTTTTTTCCTTTTCTTTTTCTTTTTTACAGTTATATTTTTTTTTTCATTTTTTATATATTTTTTGTTGTTTTTACTTACAATGTCTGACGATATTTTATGACATACATATATATATATATTTAGGTTTATTTGCGATATTTAATTATGCTGGACACTAATCCAAATCTCGATTTGGATTTGCAGTTGAAAGCAGCCAAGAACACAACACAAAGAAAAATGATATATAGAAGATATATATATATATATATATATGTATATATATATGTATTGTATGGCATTACAATATGCATATGATGTAGATTTATTTGTTTTGTTGAAGCTTGTAGATTTTGTAGCGATTTTTATAAACAATTACTAATCGGCTGATTTCTATGATTTTTCATTTATCATTTATCAATTTTCATTTATCGTTTATCAATTTTCATTTATCATTTATCATTTATCAATTTTCATTTATCATTTATCAATTTTCATTTATCATTTATCAATTTTCATTTTTAATTTTTCATTTATCATTTTTCTTCTTCTTTTTTTTTGTTTTTCGAGTGTTTTAATATTGATTTTTTGTTGTTTTGTTTTGTTTTAACTTTCGAGTATTTAGTTGCTTAACTTGCTTAAATATTCATTTGCTCGTAGCTCTATCTCTTTCGATCTGAAGATATCGGACCTATAGCTTGCATATAGCTTAGCATTAGTGTGTTAGCTTAGCTCTCATATCGTATGGTTCATACATAAGAAATATATAACTAAACATTTAATCGTAGACACACACACAGATGTATATATGTATATATGTATATATATGTATCGTATAAGCACAGTTACAGAGATAGAGCATATATTGTTGCTGTTGCAGTTGCTGTTGCAGTTGTAGCTGCTGTTGCAGTTGCAGTTGTAGCTGCTGTTGCTGTTGCAGTTGCTGTTGCAGTTGCAGTTGCTGTTGTTGCTTTAGATGTTGCAGCCTAGCATTTATGTGGGACAGAGGACCTTCAGTATGTAGTCGGTGAGCAGCGTCGGCACCGTCGGACTGTCCTCATTGATAGCCTTGAGTACTGCAAGCAAATAAGTTGAATGTCAGCAAATATTGTAGCCATATTTAATGCACTTAAATTAATATTAAATAATTTCAGTTACGCTCGATTATGCGTTTTCCAACATGAAAACAATCCTCGTTTTCCAACATGAAAACAATCCTCGTTTTCCAGCATGAAAACAATCCTCGTTTTCCAACATGAAAACAATCCTCGTTTTCCAGCATGAAAACAATCCTAACCATCCGTAAACTATATGTTCAAGAAATGCAGTTCGTTCCTTAGGCGTGTTTGAGCTGGTTTTGGAGCAAAGGATATTCAACATGCAAGTCCATCAGGACTAAAACTCTATATTGTCATCCATACAGTAACACTTCTTCATGCAGCATCAATTTTGCAACATTTTTTGCAACTGCCTCGAAATCCTAGACAGACTTTTAGAAAATGTCAAAGATATGTTGCAGGTTTTATGGTGAACGAGACCAGATCGAGATGACTATAAACCTTATCGAATCGATCCATAATAACTGTCTGTAAACTCAGCGAACCATCCCGTTGGAACTTACTTTTAATCAACACCTGCAGCGACTGATTGTTGGGCGTGCCATTCTCCAGGTGATACGGTATGACTGTGGTCAAGTATTTCGGATCTGGTCCTGTGAAGTGCAAGAAATGTATACATTAATATAATTATTATATATATATATATATATATATATATCCATATATTTATAGATCGAATTGGGCACCTTGGAATTTGCCTCGCTTCTTCTCGACATGATATTGTCGACGCTTGTTCTGCACTGCCAGCAGCAGGGATATGAAGGAGTTCTTCAGCTCCTTCTCGTACTCCAGCTCGTCGCGCAGCGCCAGCTCATTGATCAACGTCTCGCTCAGCTCCTGGATGAGCATCTCCATCTCCATATACAGCTCATTCAGCTGTGTGCTGCTCAAGTATTGCAGCTCTAAACAGAATGATGGAATAGTTGGATTATAGATTCCAGATTCCAGATTATATATTATAGCCACTTACTCTCTGCATAGAGGGGTGCACCGAGCACTTCGCGTGCCTTCTCAATCACCTCGGAGTCGCAGTGATCGGGCTCATCCAATGGACTGTCCGCCTCATCCATGATGTCATCGATCTCTTTGATCACCTCCTCGACAGACTTAATTGGCTCATCGACATCCCCATTGAGGCCATTCAATATCAATGCGTGCATATCCAGATCATTTGCCACAGCCTCATCCTCGCTGGCCAAATCATTGAACTCGTCCACAGGTGTTTGTGCATTTTGCTGTTGTTGTTGGTTGTGTTGCGGTTGTTGCTGTTGTTGTTGCTGCTGCTGCTGGCTGCGCTGCTTTGTACGATTCTGGCCCAGATTCAAAGTCGGCATGTGCATCTGGCGAGTGTACGACTTGGACCAGTCTATGGGCAGAATGTTGCCAAAGTTGCCAGTTATGGTCCACCACATTCTGCAAAACAAGAGTACAAAAAACAAATAGAGACAAGCCACCAAATATTATCTAGGATTACTCAATAAATTATGAAAATGAAATGTGTTCGCTTTACAGTGCCTGAAAATGCTATGCTCCTTTGTAGTTTTTCGCTTGTGGCTATTGCTACAGCTCCGAACTTTATCAGAGAAATAGCAGAGCAAAAACTAAACAAAAACACAAAATGGGATTACTATAGCAGTAGCACAGTAGCAGAGTAGCTGCTACGCACTTGCTCCGCTCCTGCTACGCTCTTGCTACGCTCCTGCTACGCTCTTGCTCCTTCTGCTATTGCTAAAAGTACAGAGAGCACAATGACAACTTGTTTCCACATGCTCCTCGCCTGCTACGCTCTTGCTCCATCTGCTATTGCTAAAAGTACAGAGAGCATGGTGACAATTTGTTTGCTCTTGCTCCGCTCTTGCTCCTTCTGCTATTGCTAAAAGTACAGAGAGCACAATGACAACTTGTTTCCACATGCTCCTCGCCTGCTACGCTCTTGCTCCATCTGCTATTGCTAAAAGTACAGAGAGCATGGTGACAATTTGTTTGCTCTTGCTCCGCTCTTGCTCCTTCTGCTATTGCTAAAAGTACAGAGAGCACAATGACAACTTGTTTCCACATGCTCCTCGCCTGCTACGCTCTTGCTCCATCTGCTATTGCTAAAAGTACAGAGAGCATGGTGACAATTTGTTTGCTCTTACTCCGCTCTTGCTCCTTCTGCTATTGCTAAAAGTACAGAGAGCACAATGACAACTTGTTTCCACTTGCTCCTCACCTGCTACGCTCTTGCTCCTTCTGCTATTGCTAAAAGGTCAGATGGCAATTTGCTATTGCAGAGCGAAGGAGCATTCATTTCAGTATTCTGCTATTGGCTCTGTTTAAGTTCGTAGCAGTAGCTACATTTCTACTGCTATCTCTCTCTCTCTTATGGAATGGGTCAAAACGTAGCATAAATTCACACATCAGATGGCAAAGAATTTGTTGGCTATTAATTGCAGATGAGCAAATGTTTCATATTGCGCCCACAGTCGGCAACAAAAATACCAATGTGAAACGGGCTCAACAGCAAAATAATAAAAGGCAACAGCAGCAAGAAACAAGCAGAAGAAGCAAAAGAAGAGGAAGAAGAAGAAGTAGATGAAAAGAAGCAGCTAAAAGTGGCACAATAAACTGGCAAGTGCCTCGTCGACTGTTGACTGCCGCGCTCAGTTCACAAGGAGGCCAGGCCAAGTAAGCAGCTGATAACGATGAATATGAATAGAACAGGGCTAAAGGGTGCTGGGTAGACTACCCCTACTGCCACCCCTACTGCTACCCCCCAAGTAGTAGGGGTAGTCGTGAGGGTTGTGTACATTGGTTGGCTCTGCTTGGTTGCTCTCTTTGCAAAGGCAAATCAAATGTCTCATTGGGAGGCCTCCATCCAAATTAGATGCAATTAAGATTGCGGCTGAATGCAGAAGAAGTTCATTCAGCTCAGTTTGCTTAGCTGGCAGATACCCTGTAAATGTGTTGCCATTCATATGTGCCCGAGACCATCTAACTTAATAACTGATAAAGAAAAGGTTTTCTTTTCTTGTTGATTGTAATATTTTTGGAATAGGTTAAGACGTTAAGCTGATTCCGATTTCGGTTCCGTTAAGGGTTATGAACTGGTTCCACATTTGATGCGTTATGGAACTAAATGTACCGTTAATAATGGTTCTCGTCACAAATGTTGAATTTCGATTCTGGTTTGACAAACCTGTTTAAATACGATTAAATTTCTTAATCGGTTCTTATACTTGAAATCGATAAGTTGGTTTTTTAAGTTCCTAAATCAATCTGGATATCATCTGAAAATATAGCTTTAACTTATTTCAAGCATTGACTCGAAATAAACATCTATTTTCGCAGGGTATCGGCACAACTGGCGACGACGAGTGTCTCAAATTGCAATTGGATTGGCATGTTGCCCAGACTTGCCCAGAGTTGCTCAGTTTCCCAGCTTCTCCGTTTCCCCCATTTCCACAATTTCGCAGTTTCCCAGTTCAGCAGTGTGTGTGGCATTGTGTGTCAGTCAGACAGTTTGTCTGCGAGTATGCTAATTTGTTGCAATGTGGCAAACAATTGCTATCAAATTTCACGATCAATGCCAATCATTTAATTGCCAGCTTTTGTTTGTTGTTGTTGCTGTTGTTGTTGTTGCTGTTGTTGTTATTGTTTCTGTTGTTGCTGTTGTTGTTTATATGTGTATTTTTGTGGCTGTTGTCGCTGTTAATTGTTTGTTGTTTTTGTCTTCTAATAATTATTCACGCTCTACATTTGAGTAATTGACTGGTGTCGATTTATGTTGTTGCTATTGTTGTTGTTGCTGGTGTTGTTGTTGTTGTTGTTGGTGTTTTTTGTTGCTGATGATGAGCATTTCACACTTGAGCAATTTTGCAGCACAATCTCAACTGATAATGCCTGTTGTTGATGTTGCTCTCGTTGTTGATAATTATTAGGAATTCGCACTTTTGCCACAGATTGCTGCGCTCTAAATGTTGCCTAAATTGTGGCCACTGTCTTCTGGCAACAAGTTCTTTACAATGAGAATTTCGCAGCGAGTTATCGAGCTGTAAGTTATAATATGTAAGTTATAACAGCGAGTTGCTTGTTAAGAGTATCGATCTCTTAACGAGTAGCTGCAGCGAGTGACTCTTAACAAGTAGTTGTAACGAGCAAGTCTTAACAAGTAGTTGTAACGAGCAAGTCTTAACTAGTAAGTGTAACGTGAAAATGTCATTAATAAACTCTTAACGAGTAGCTTTTGACAAGAAACGAGTAGTAGTAACGAGTAGCTTTTAACTTGTAGTCATAACTCTAACTACGAACTCTTAACATACAATTCTAACGAATCACCTTTAACGAATTATCGTCAAGAATAACTCTGAACGAGTCGAGTCAAAAAATAACTTATATCGAGTAAAAGTAACCCAAATGAGTAGCACTTAATATTAGCCGTTGTAACGAGTAACTGTTAACTACTAGTTGTTACGAATAACTTTTAAAAAAACACACCCTTAACGACTAATTCTTGACGAGTAACTATTAGCGAGTAGCTTTTTTTGTATCGAATCACCCTAATGAGTAACGGCAATAACTCCAAACGAGTAGCTGCAACGAGTAACTCTTAGCCAGTGTTTGTAAAGAGTAAAGAGTAGTTGCAACGAGTAACTTTTAACTCGCAACGAGTGCAGATTACAACTCTGCTGCTCTCTCAAGTGTAATTGCAATAACTCTAAACGAGTAGTTGCAACGAGTAACTCTTAAGCAGTGTTTGTAAAGAGTTAAGAGTAAACACTTAGCAAGTAGTTGCAACGAGTAACTTTTAACTCGCAACGAGTGCAGATTACAACTCTGCCGCTCTCTCAAGTGTAATTGCAATAACTCTAAACGAGTAACTCTTAACCAGTGTTTGTAACGAGTAAACTCTTAGCAAGTAGTTGCAACGAGTAACTTTTAACTCGCAACGAGTGCAGATAACAACTCTGCCACTCTCTCAAGTGTAATTGCAATAACTCTAAACGAGTAGTTGCAACGAGTAACTCTTAAGCAGTGTTTGTAAAGAGTAAAGAGTACACTCTTAGCAAGTAGTTGCAACGAGTAACTTTTAACTCGCAACGAGTGCAGATAACAACTCTGCCACTCTCTCAAGTTGTAACCACTTAAAGAGTCGTCTCCGTTTCACTTTCTGGTTCCCTCTTCTTTGTTGTACAACACTTGCATCCATCTGGTAACGAATAGATCCATTTGCACTTCCGTTCGCTGCAGGCATATTTAATGACGTTCGCCTGAGGAATTTGTGGTATTTGCTTGTGTTTCATTTAATTTTTATTAATTGTTATTGTTTTTTGTTGTTGTTACTGTTGTTGTTGTTGTTTCGTTTCGCTGGAAACGAATTATGTCTTGTGTCGGTTGTACTTTTTACTTGGCTTTCGATTTGTATTTCTGTCGGATTTTCCGCCATTTGCCATGTGTGAATACAAATCACGAAAATAAATTTAAAAAAAATATATATAAAAAAAACACCAAACCTATGCTAAAATATTGCATACCCTTACAGAGCGGAGTCCATCTACTGGCATCTAAATCTCACTATATATATGTTTGGCATATGGCAGCATCAATTATATATATATTTTGTTCATGGTCAGATATTTTTGGGAAAATGGTTACACTTTCTACGGGCAGTCGATGATGCCCTCAGCTAGAGTATATAAATAGCCAAGTAAATAAAGTAAAAGACAAGAACGCATGCACACACGTGAGGCAATTGCGATTATGAAATACCCTGTAAAAGGTAAACAATTTGGACATTTGTACAGAGTACAGGGTATAAGCAAAACGAATCGAATATTGGCAAAACTGAAAACAAAACTTAATTTCGTATTGAAGGAAGGGAATGGGAAAGGAAACGAAATGCTCAATGTGCTGCATTCGTACAGGGTATATACAAATCAACAGCAAAAGCAAAGGCCAAAGATGAAAAATGTGCGAAATAAGCGAAGCGCACAAAGCGTTTGCGACACTCGAGGGAAATGCGTCAGGTAGATTAATCTATATATGTGTCGACAAGCACACCCATACACCTACACACACACACACACACGCACACACACACCTACACATATGTGCATATGTACAAACATATCTACAATATATGCATATACGTAAATGGTGCATGGCAATTGGGGGAAATGGGGTTATTTTGTGGCATGTGTCGAGGCCGCCAATATCATTTCTATGTAGGTCTTATATATATATGTATATATATATATATAGAGATATAGATGTGTTGTGTGGGCCAAGCATATGGAGCGTCGTTCAGCATTCTGCATGCACTTGAAGCAACCAACTTTGGCAGTTAGTTCTTAACCAGTTTTCAACTTATTTTCATCATCCATCAAAATGTTGACTCTGATTTAATCCAGTCAATAAATTATTTATTTATTTATTTATCATTATATATTATATATATAGATGCCGCCCCCCATTTAATAGATTATTCCGAGCGTTTTGCGCCGAGGCCGCAAAATATTCATATTGAAAATTGAACAACACATTTTTCGCAGACTTAAATCATCAATTAGTCATATTGTTCAGATTGAGTTTGTGAATATTATTTTGACATTTTATCGAATGAGAAATTATATATAGAAACCTTAGCGATAAAAGTCAATCTGTTGCTGTGCTCACAGTTCACAGTCAAAAAAGTTTTGAGTATAGGCAAAAAAATTGAAGAAAATAACATAAAGAAACGAGGATTCAAATATAACTGGTGAGTTTGGCTAGTATAAGCAGTTAAGCCATAAACTGGTTCATTTAAGACTTGACTTTCGATCGTTGCTAGAACAGCTAATGGATATAGTGATTCGATCAGTTTCGCCACTGAATCGCAATCGGTTAATGATGATGGTTCTTGCAATTGATATTATTGATAACATGATATATCTCTCTTCCCTCTCGCTCTCTATCTCTCTCTCTTCCCTCTCGGTCTCTATCTCTCTCTCTTCCCTCTCGGTCTCTCTTTATCTCTCGCTCATTCTTTCGGCACACTTTTCAAATCGTTATTTCCATCAGCGCCACAATTAAGACATTCTTGACGCATCGCCATCGTTGTGCGGCTATGGCTATATGGCAATGGGGCACTTATCGCCATCGCAACAACAACAACAACAACAACAACCACAACTATAACAACAACAGCAACAATAATAAGAAGAAGAACAACAAATACAACAACGACAAGTAGCAATTGAATGAACCCTGAACTCTTGCCACATGCTGCTGGCTGCATTATCTGGCTTATTTGGTTTGAGGTCTAACCCTGACCGATATGACGAGAGCTTCTCTCTCTCTGTCTGTCCATGTGTCCAACTATCTGTCTGTGTGTGTGTCTGTCTTTTAGCTGAGCGACAATTAGCAGCTTAATTTCAATTTCAATTTGAGTTTCTAGCGAGCAACGCCCACGAAATGAGCTCATGCCTCAAAACGGGAAAGATGAAAAAAAAAAAACAAACAAACAAACAAAGGCAAGGAAGAAGCATGCCCCATGCGTAAATATTTTAATGAATTTTAATTGCGGTACTTAGATAACGCAATCAATTTGTGTCCAACTGGTGAATCAGTCAGCAGTGCCACATCATCATTATCAATCAGCAGATCGTGATGATGATGAACGCAGGCATTTCATCATTCACTTCACTTTTCTTCACCTTTTTCTCCTTCTCCTCTTCTTTTTCTTTTGCATTTTTATTTTTGATTATTGTTTTTGCTTTTTGCGTTTTTCTTTTGTCATTTTCCGAGCGCATTTTTTATTTTTGCTCACATTTATTTTGATTTAATTTTTATTCGAGTTTTACTTTCTTCCTGGCCCTCGCCATGAATACAATGCACAACTTTCTAATACGCTGCCACAACAGCTACAGATGCAGACACAGATGCAGATAAAGATGCAGCTACAGATGCAGATAAAGATAAAGGTACAGATACAGCTACAGATGCAGATAAAGATAAAGATACAGCTACAGATACAGAGACAGTCTGAGCTGCAGTTACAGCTACAAACTGAGTAATTGCAAAAGATACTGGATAACTTTTGATGCTTGATTGCTGAAGTTGTGCCAGTACCATGAAAAAACATATATATTCTTGATCAGCGTCAACGAGCGATGCGATCTAGCCTTGTCCATCTCAACAAGCTGATCTCAGCGACTGTCTTATATAGTATATAGTTTCTTGTGAATGTTATTACATTCCATCGATAACTTCCGTTCCCTTCTTTCCCCGTTACGCGCATATCGATATATATCGATAAATATCCGCTTACAATAAAAACCATATTTTCAATAGTATATCTTTCCAATCGCACAATATTGATCAACTGTACAAATTAATTTGATCATCTAAAATATGTACGAGTTCTGGATAGGTGAAGACTTGGATTCGAGGGTAACTCCTAGTCGAGCTCTCACGACTACAGCCGCTTTACTCTCTTTTTTGCTTTGTTTTGTTTGTTGTTGCACAAAGATTGATGTTGGCAAACAATGCAGCGCAAAAGCACTGACAGCAAATACAGCAAAAAGCATTCCATGTGTTCCTTCGTAAACGTTTCACTGGCACCAAAAACTGAAAGCTAAGTTAATGTACACCATATAATATATATATATATATATATATATATAGGTAGAGCGAGATGAAAGAAACGAAAATGAAGACGAAGACGAAAACGAAAACAAAAAGCAAAAGCCAACGAACAACAAATCAAATAATCATTAAACATTAAACATACTTACATACATATACATATATATATATATATATATATGTATACATATTATGCGTATAACTTTTGTGATAAGCTGCGTTCATTAATTCAAATACTTTATGCAATGCTTTGAACATATTTGCGGCTACATCTTGGCCAACAATGATGGTGAGTCGGTTTTTGGGCTTGAGTTTGAGACGGCCAATTAGCTCTCTCTTTCTCCCTCTCTCTCTCTCTCTCTCTTTCTCCCTCTCTCTTTCTCTGCCCATCTCTCTCTCTCTCTCTCTTTCTCTGAGTCTGGCTCTGAGTCTGGAGATTGCCTTTTGGTTGCCTGTTCGCCGCGGGGTTCGTTCACTCGAGCGTGCCGCAAACATTCCAAAAGGGAACCTGAGATGTTGCAAAAGGGCGTCTTTGGCGCATGACCGAATCTTGTAGCCCCTATTTAGTGTTTATTAATTAGCAATAAATGCAATAACTATTCATTGTTTTGTTGAGCTCTTTTTGAAGATGAAGATGAATCCGACGAGATTCCAGATGAATAATGACAATTTGAATAAAGTATTTCATTCCGATTCCTGATCAAAAATTGTAAAGATTCCGATAAGGTTTGCGCAGTTATGGTAACTATATGCACCAGCGATAATGTTGAGTAGTGTTCCGCTTGCGGCTCCAGTTTGATGCCCTGTTTGCAACATAATATTCTGTTCCTAATCAATTTCAATCCTATTCCTATCCAATTCCTGTTTTATTCCCAATCGTTTCCCGTCTCTATCACAATCCTATTCCTATCCCATATCGCCTTTGTCTATAGATTTTTGAACTGTGTAGAAATATGAATCTAATTTTGATTATGGCAATCTGAAACAATCTTGAAACAAGACTTGACAAGTTGACAACATTTGCCACATAATCCAAGCATACCAAACTGGATGCCATAGCCAATATGCCCTGGCACATGCGCGTAGCGTATTGCGTCGAGGGGATTTTCGATGCTTTTCATTCAGTGTGTGAAAGTTGGCGCTGCGACCCCAAAACATGACTGACTAAATGTGAATTATAAATAACTGAAAACTTATAAATATATATATATATAACATTTAGTTATATACACCTATATATATGCATTGTTATGCTGGAAAATGTAAAGTGGGAGTGGGGAAGGTAAATGGGGAAAACTGACAACCAAATCCGAAACTAGACACGTAAATGCAGCAAACAAACACTTTAAAGCATCCATTCTAAATTTAGTTGTTCACACTACGCGTTGGCACCACACACACACGCACACAGACACACACACACACACACACACACACACACAGACTCACACACACACACACATAGATTCACACATACAGCTACACAAAATGGGGACACAAATGCTGACAATCGTTTAGCGTTCAATTTGCTGAGAATCAAGCCAAAGTTTCGAAACTAATTATTCGAATTCGAATTCCAATTAGAATTCTAATTCCAATTCCAATTCGAATTGTAATTCTTATTTTCATTCTTATAGATATGCTAAGCCGAGTTTACAATTGAAAAGAAACGGAACCAGTAAGGACAGATTAAGGAAAGTGCTCAAAAAGAGAGAAAAACCAGTAAAAATTGAACAATAATTGTCCGAAATCTATGCAGAAAAATGGCAACCAATTTAAATAATCCAAATAATGATGCCGCCGATAAAGCTTTTGACGTCGACACAGAGGGCGGCAACTCTAGTGTCGACATAGAGGGCGACAACTCTGGCGGCGACACAGAGGGGAACAACGCTGACGTCGACACAGAGGGGTACGACGCTGACGTCGACACAGAGGGGTACGACGCTGACGTCGACACAGACGGTGGCAACTCTGGCGTCGACATAGACGGTGCCAACTCTGGCGTCGACACAGAGGGTGCCAACTCTGGCGTCGACACAGAGGGTGCCAATTCTGGCGTCGACACAGAGGGTGCCAATTCTGGCGTCGACACAGCGGGCGCCATTTTTCTGTTCCTTTTCCCTGCAATGTCAGTTGTGATCATTCACGAGCCTAGCCTCAATATTTCAATTTGGTTGTTTTAAAGACACATTTTTTTTTTTTTTTTTTTGTATGTTATCAAATTTTTAAATGTCCCCCACTTCTCAAAGAATCTAAAATGAAAATAATCGAAAACGAAAAGAATCGAAAACGAAAAGAATCGAAAACGAAAAGAATCGAAAACGAAAACAATCTAAAAAGAAAAGAATCGGAAACGAAAAGAAATGTCCCCCACTTCTCAAAGAATCTAAAATGAAAATAATCGAAAACGAAAAGAATCGAAAACGAAAAGAATCGAAAACGAAAAGAATCGAAAACGAAAACAATCTAAAAAGAAAAGAATCGGAAACGAAAAGAATCGAAAACGAAAAGAATCTAAACTAAAAATTAATATAACTAAATCGTAAGTAGACTTTTTTTGTATTAACATCCAGCTTTAAACATTTATTTATTTATTATTAATTAATTTTATTTGATTTCTTCTGAACGTAAACTTATGTTCCAATAAACATGTAGTTATGTTTGTTCAACACAAAGAAGCAGCGCCGCGCTCATTACTTGCAGGGTATTCGTTAGTCGAGGCACTGTTGATCTGAGCATTCCTACTTGGCTTATTAAATAGGCCATTAGCGAAGCGGAGCGAGGTGAAAACCGTTTCTATGGCTTCCATTTGCAGCTAACAATGCCAAATGAAATGAATTTTGCTGTTGTTGTCAGCCAGTTATGTGGCCCATAAATGCAGAAAATGGCCAAAAACTTTAAGCCCAAAACTCGAATGATCATTATGTATGCCTCTATTTAGCCAATCAAACAATCAAGCAATCAATCAATCAATCGATCAGTCAATGAATCAATCAGTCAGTCAATCAATCAGTCAATCAGTCAATCAATCAATTCAATCAGTTCATTTCAATCGATGTTTTTGAAAACGTTTCGCAAAATTGGCCACGGTTTGAGGTGAGTTGAAAGCCTACAAAAAATATGCATTTCTATTAAAAATATCTTAAATACACTGCGCGACAAAAGTGTGTGTTACGCAATTCAATGAAGCTTGCTGTCAATAATGATATCTGCCAGGAAATAAGGCAATAGACAATTTCAGTTAACGCTTTTGGTTTAAACTTGATTTGCCTATCAAGGAATCGGAAAATATCGATTAATTGCGCTTAACGGTTATCAGTTTGATTTCCTATCGAAATTATAACTGTTAAACCAACCAAAATTGAATGAGTCATCAGCAATCAGCTGTCAACCAATTTGGATTACTATTATTGAGTGCCGTTATAAACTGAACAATCTAGGCTTGGCCTATAGCAATTCGATATTTGTTTTGATTTGGTTTCACATTTCCAACTCGCGAAACCCTTTTCAATTTCAACCATTTGTATTTCTGCTGCCAGCAGCATTTAACGCAAGCATTTTATTTTTGCCGCCGACGCCGCCGGCTTGGCGTTGTCCTTGACAGTTTCTCCCGCTCCCTCTCTCTCTCTCTCTTGCTCTCTCTCTTTCAGTGTTGCCATTGCTGCTGTTGATGATGTAATTGCCGGCGGCATTTGTCGTTTTGCTGTTTTTTTTTTTTGTTTGTTTCTCGTTTTGTGTTTTTTTTCTTCTTCGTTTTTTTTTTGAGGCATGCGAGAGCCTCTCTTGATTAGTCATTTGTATCTGTAGCTGTATCTGAGGCTACACGTTTGTATCTAGATACATAGATACATATATATATGTACATATATACAATATGGCCTTCCCTTGTTTCACAGCTAGTTATTTTTGAGCTAACCAATTTGCACAATAATTTCACTTCATAGGAAAATATTATTCCATTTTTTCGAAGTCTGTTTCGAGTCACGGAAAGTTTAGCTTGGATTAGATGTAGTTCAAAAAGTTCCATATAATATTATTCCGTTAGTTTTCAAAGGAATTTCTCAAAAAAGAGATAAATGGCAATGATAAATGAGTTTTTAATATGTGGTTAAATATTTGATTTAAATGTTATATGTAGCTATGGCAGCACAACTGTTTACTTGGTATCATTGTTGTGGTGCATGCAACAACAGGGTGCAATTAGCTGTGGCTAGGAGGTTAATGTCCTTTTACAATTTTGCACTTGGATAGGAAATGACTTTCAGGCAACCCCCAATAATAATGGCGAAGGCAACCCTAAACTATGAGGGGCGGGGGGAGTGGTCCACTAACAAAACACAGCTGACGCCTGTCAGCTCCTACCTCCCCCCACCAGCACCCTGCACCACACTCCACTGGGCCCTTTCCAGTGTGTGTGTGTGTTTCGTAACACGCATACGCCATGTTGTGCCTCGTGTGCATGACTCATGCGACCCTCAATTATGGGGTGGGTGGGTGGTTTTAGCTGTTGCGAAACTACCCCCGTCTATATTTATACAGTTTGGTTATTGTTTTAGACAGGACATATATGTGGTGCTCTTCCGTTCTTCCGTTCTTCAGCTCTTTTGGCTGTTGTTGCTGCACTCTGTTCAAGGATACACATCAACTTCCTGCAAAAATATGGCCTTCCCAATCTTCAACCCCTAAGCCCTGCTCAACCCGCTTCAATATATATATGCACCCAATCGATTATAGAAAGTTTAAAAGCAGCCACCTTTCATAATTGATTAAGCCCGCACGTAATTCGAGACTTCTTTTGGGCTTCTTAACTTAACTTAAAAACAACAACAACATTTGGATATATTTGCCAAAAAGTTGAGTGCGAAATAAGGTTCTCTAAAATCAAACATTTGACAAGAACATTGAAAATGTTTGCAGATGGCTTAAAAAACAAAACGAGAATCACAACGATTTTGGCTAAAACTGGTTTGTCTTTTCTTTTTTTTAGCATGCAGGATTTGGCGACAGGACATTGAACCTTGGAAATGTAGGTCGCCAGCTGGGACCGTTGCAGCTTCAATTTCAGCAGCGCTTCCAGTCGGCACCTCCAATTCCAATGTCCACTTCCAGACTCAGTCAGCGCCACGGCTGCTGCACAAATTGCATCAGCCAATTGAATGACAAAAGAAATGGAAAAAGAAAGAAAGGAAAGGAAATGCAATCGAAGAAAATAAAAGTAAAGCGAGAAACTCAACTCAAATCGGTTATGTCAACACCTGGTCACCGCTACACTGAGACAAACAACAGATGAAGAAGATGGAAAACCACTAGAGAAAATCAAATACTTTCAAAATATAATTCGAAATAATTTTTACGTCATTTTTTTGTTCATTAAATATAAAATTTAAAAAAAAAAAATTGTCAAGTCATTTTGACATTTTGAGTCATATAAAACTCGACCTAAAAGCAGTTCGAATTGTTTTTTCTTTCTTTCAGTGTAGCGAATTGATGGATTTGTACTTCTGAACCAATTGACAGCAACCAATAAGATTTAGCTTTTTTCTCTGAGTGTTTCGTCGCGACGCGTGTCCCACGCTTTGATCAAATGAAAAATGCTTGGATTGGCTAAGTGGCTGGCAATAAACCGGAAAGCGGGCCCACAACTGTTAGCCAAACGGGCTGCATTGGCACATTTGGTCAGCACGTTTTTTTTTTTTAAGTGGCACACAAATGCGGTCGTTTTTATGTCACCGTCGCATGCAACAACAACAGCAATAAAAACAGCAACTGTCAGCAATAATGAGCTGCCACACAATTTTGGCTTCTCATATATACAACGTATATACAATATATATATATATAAGATATGCAGAGCTCAACTTGATTTCAAAGTTGGTCGATAATAATAATAATAATAAGCAATTGACATTTGCAATAAGGAAATTATTTCCGTTGAATACTTTTCTGATGTCATCCATAGAATTAATAATTACACATTTTCATTTGCTCAGTGTACAAATGCCGCAAAATGTTGCATTCGCTATTCTTGTTGTTAGTGTTGTTGTGATTAAACGTGTTCCGGCAAAGCATACCAAAAACAGAGAACTGATCCAACAACAACAACAAAAGAGATAAAAAAGATGAAAAAAAAAACTGGCAGCAATGCAGTTCGCAAAAGAAGCAGAAAGTTTTCTACGCAGCGACAGACCTTCGTCAAGTGGTTGCTGCATACAGCTCACTCACCTACACACTGCTCGACCTTCGTTAAAAAAAGAAGAAGAAGACGAGATTGAAAGATAATGCGTAACGTAAATATTGACAGCGACCCAGGCAAACGAGAACAAAAGGAAACAAAACGCAGCGTCGACAATCACAGTTAGATGATGCTAGACGACAGAGCAGCGCATCTGCAGCAGAGGTATGTGAAGAGTATGTAAATGATGCGCTCTCTCCACATCAATGTTAAACTAAAGTGGAAAGCTTACACGCACACATAAGAGAGTGAGGGAGACAACATTTGTATTTCATTTGTCGCCAAATATGCACTCTGCGAAAAGTAAAAACTGAGTGAGAAATGATTGCAGGGCGCATGAATAAAATATAAGAGCTCAAAATGCACATGATGAATGTGCTTAATTAAGAAAGCTATATGTATATATACATATTTATTTTATTATATTATATTTAAATTATTGGTTGACACAAAATCATAAAAAAAAATAAAAACGAAAACCAATAAACGCAACAAGCATACAAAATAAATATAAAACGAGTAAGTATGCTGTAGTCAAGTGAACTCGACTACGATATACCCTGCACCCAGCTGTTTAATATATGAGAGTTATTGCAAAATTTGCATTTAAAATGCTTCCTATTTCAGGCACAGTCAGTGAAGAGTAGTAAAAAAACGAAGTCAGCGCATGTTTCCATTCACGGTCGACTGAATTATAATAATAATATGCCAATGTGTGTGTTTAAAAGTCTCCATCTTTAAAATAGTGGCTACTTCGATTCGACTGTTAATCCTGAACAATTTCACATTTTTTTCTGTGTCCAAACACTTTCTGACACACTGTATATACAATTTGGGGTCAAAGATGCTTGCTTCTTCTAACATTTACGCAAAACCGTTATAACCTTTTTGCACATTTTCAATGGGTTCAGTGTATAAACTCCACATGCTCTCTCTCTCTCTCTCTCTCTCTGTCGCTCTCTCTCACACTCTTTCGTTAAGTAATGCGTTCTGCTTGAGCCAGGCAAATGCACTTTATAAATGACTTTTTATCAGCAGCGGTCAGCGGCAGTCACTTGTTGTTGTTGCTATTGTTGTTGCTGTTGTTGTTGCTGTTGTAACTGTTGTTTTTTGCTGTTGTTGTGCGCTCGCTTTTTGTTATGAGTTATGATTTATGATTTACGCACCGCAAAACGTAGCCAATTGCAGTGTTTTATTTATTTATTTTTTTTTATTTTTTTGTGAATTGCTTTGCTTTGACAAACGCCACTCAACGCTGATTGTGACTTCCTCCCTCATCCCACCACCAACCCCCCGCATCGTAGACAAGTGGGTTACAGTTTAACAATGATTGTATTTTGTTGTTTCTTTTTCTTTCTACAAGGGGCCTTTAGGGGGGAAGGGGGTTGCACTTCCGCTAGACGCTGGTCAAGGGTTGTTTTTGTTTTTGTTGGGATGCAGCAGTGAAACAAAAGTGTAGATAGCTAAATTGTCTCAAGAGTCAGACGACAGTCGACTTTTATCGATCCAACAATGTTAAATGCTACACGCCACCCCTCACTCCTACCTCCCCCCCCCCCCCCTCTCTCTATCTCTCTCTCTCATTCGTTTGGCCTGTATCAGGATTACGTCGTTATATGGCGCCTGGGTTGCCATCAAGTTTGGGGGTTGACGCATGCGCTCTGCCTAATTGTGGAAAAATAGATGGCGCATTGCATTCTTACATCTTTGCCATGTACATAATTCTCTCTCTCTCTCCCTCTCTCTCTCTCTGCCTCTCTCTCGCTGTATGTCTATTATTCTACGTGCCTATTATTAGGTGAGCAATTTTTGATTCATTTTTTAATTTGATAACCATTAACCGGTTAACCCCAGCTGAACCGTTTCGAACCGTTTCAATACAAAGCTATCCTTAAAGACAGCTTTAAGGCGCAATCAAAGCTGAACTTAAAGCTGAACTTAAAGCCCAGCTAATAATATACATTAGAGCTTCGATTAAAGAGTGCCTACATCAGAAATTCCCATATAAATTATACAAAAAAATCTTCAATCAATCAATCAGATAGCACAAATTGTTTAACTTGTCTATGCGTATATATTTCTGAATAAAATGCATTTCAATTTGGATTCTTCTCTTGTCCATCATCAGTCAACTCAATCAGTGGATCTGAATCAAATCAATGCATAAAAGTGATGAATAAAACAAATAAAATTAATTAAAATAAAATGAATAAAAAAAATCGAACCCCAATCAATCAAAAACGATCAATCAGCAATCCACCATTTTAATTTGATATATAAAAATGATGAATCAAATAAATGTTCAAACACCAATCACCGATCAATGATGTTAATTTGACACTCACTGGCATTCATTCATGATCTCCTCCTGGCTGCGCACCTGAACGGGTGCAAGTTCCTCGACATTCTCCTCGTAGTTGCCAAAGCACTTGGTGATCTTCTCGTCGAACGTGTTGACCAGATCCTCCAGACTGCCCCCGAAAGTTTCGGTGAAATTGTCTACATTGTCTGCGGCTCGCCTATCGCCGCCCAAGCTGAGACCGAGTCCCACGCCCGACGTTGCATCCCCCAAAACTTCGCTCAAATTGTGCGTATTGCAATTGGGACTAATATTTCCACCTGCATCCGATCCTGAACCAGTTGCTCCAGCGCCAGCGATTGCTGCTGCGCCGCCATTTTTGCTGAGATGTGCATCACGGACAGCATCCTCGAGCAGGCGTAATTTGTCCTGCTGCTGCTGC
Organism: Drosophila nr. medialis 2 BK-2023a; assembly: GCA_035044325.1. Lineage (NCBI taxonomy): Eukaryota > Metazoa > Arthropoda > Insecta > Diptera > Drosophilidae > Drosophila > Drosophila nr. medialis 2 BK-2023a. Next base: position 9,536,257 of record JAWNMH010000388.1, read on the forward strand.
TTGGCGTTGCCATCCTTCAGATTCCGATTGGCATTGAGGGCATTCTGATTGGAGATGAAGTCACAGCCGCCCCATTCGTCTGTCTCCTCGAATTTCGCCAGTGGAGCCTCGAATTTAAGCTCGGCCATTTTCGTGCCGAGGTCACGCATGGCACGCGGGGGGTTGCTGGTAATGGAAATTGGCTGATGGACGGAGGCAAGGGCGTGGAGGGGGCGGGGACTTACTTAGCCTGCTTGCTAAAAACAAGTTGCAAGCGGTTTTTTGACTGTTGTTCTTGTTGATTTTATTTATTTCTCTTAATAATACACCACAAACAAACAAACAAAAAAAAACAAAACTCTCGCAGTTCTCACTATCGCTCTCTCTCTCTGTCGCACCTGTGCTAAAAGTGTATTCAACCCCTATTTGTAATCACGATTCGCATTCACTTGTCCTTTTTTCGCTTTTCGTATTTGAACGGCACAAATTATCTATTGCTTTTGCTTTCGCTTTGGCTGTTTCTCACTGTTATTGCCTCCTCCTCCTTCTTCTGCTGCTGCTGCTGCTGCTACCGCACCGTAAACAAAAACAAATACAATATAAAAAAAAAAAATACGAAACGCTGTGTGGCAGCGTCTGACTAACGAATATATATGTCGCGTGCTAAAAACAGTTTGAGTTTCTGTTATTTATTTGCCTTAATACAATTTGATAATTGTTGTTATTGCAGCAAATATAATACAAACGAAAACACTTGCGAAGTGGACTCGACGATACGCGCTTGACGACGACAGCGACGACACCAAAACACACCAAACCGAACAGCGAAGGTTTATTTGCGACTACATGTCGTGCAGTGTGACCGCATGCGGCAAACCAGCAAAATACCAAACGCTATCAACAATAAAATACCCAGTACTAATAAGTCACACTATCGATAGCAAATCGATAGCGTTAGCTAATTAAATCGAATGCAGGCGGGCACCTTCAAAATTCTTTTCAAATCGTTACTTGCATCTATAAAAAAAAAAAAACCGCTTGCATTTTGTTTATATTCAGTTTTATTACAATATAAATTAAGATTTATATTTAATAATACATTATTAGAGTCCGAGTCCTAACATTTCATATTATTATTTTTCTTACAATTTGTTGTTTGTTTTTATACTGCGTAATATCGAAGCACACTGCCCAGCGGCATTTTAATATTATTTTTTTAATTTTGTTCGTTTGTTTTTAACATTCGTTTCTTTTTGGGCTTTTTTTTTGTTATAGCTCAGAGGTCAAAAAAATATGGTTAGTTTTTAATATATATAGTAAGTAGGACTTGTTTTCTTGCCCATTTTCTGTGGGTTATCATTTTTAGTGCTTTTGAGAAATGCAATCAACAACGGAACTGTTAAACATTTTTTGTTTTTCGTTTTTCGATTTTTTTTGTCTTTTTGTTTTTTGGATTGGTTAAGTATCTTAAGAGAAGCACATACAAACATACAAGCGCAGCTGCGTGTGTGTGTGTGTGTGTGTGTGTAGACATGTATTATCACACACACCCACACACACACACATATGTTCAATTGTTTATTTTTTCCAGGGCTAAGCTACAACATTTTCTCCTCCGTTTCCTTTTGCAGGGTATCTTAAAAGCAGTTTGTTTCTTGCGCGTAGTGTACAAATCTGGGTGTATGGGTGTATGTGTGTCTTTTTTGTCTTTTTTAGTTAGATAAGAATTAAACATTAAAATAAATATTAGTACATAAATTTATTCTAAAAAAGAAATGCAAAAACATTGTCTCCGAATCTCAACTCAACTGAACTTCAAATTCATAATCCATTTTCGTTATCCACAAATTCGTTTGCTCCAAAGTCCTTTGCTTAAACAATTACAATTATTAATAATAATAGTATTAATTAAAAAAAAAAAAAAGATCGACTGGAAAATGGCGTCTAGTAAATTCCATTTGAATTTATATTTGAAATTGACATTGGATAAAAAGCAAAAAAAAAAAACTCATAAATAATACGATTGTTTAATGTTTAATGAGTAACAAATATTATAGCAATACGTAAATTGGTTTTGGTGCGGGTTGTTGTTATTTTCAACAAACTAATACAAATTAAATACATATTTTTGTGGCCTTTTCCTTAACTTTCTTTCGATTGCTTTTCTTTTTGTTGTTTGTTTTAGTTTTAAATAAATACAGTGTGTAATTATTAAATAGTTGTAAATTGTAAAAATTATTTAATGGAATCTCATATTATGTAAATTATATGTTTATTATGTATAAAATAAATGTCTTTTTTGCTTTGAACACTATTTAAACAAAAACAATCAAAGACAATTTACTGAGTTTTGTTGTACGCTCACACAAACACACACATCTATACACATATATATAATAATAATAAATAATATATATATATATATATATATATATATAAATGTATATGTATGTATGGGCATTGTACAACTGTTAGTTTATTTGCGCTTTTTCGTGTCATGTTCTTTAGTTTTTTTCTCTTTTTCCAGGGTTGCTGCTGTTCTCAACAAGCAGCGTGCCGTTAAAAGCTTGACTGTGTGTGTGTGTGTGTGTGTGTGTGTGTGAGGTAAGCTATTACAAATAGAGTGCGTAAAGTTAACTGTAATTCAAAAACTGTAAACCAAAAATTTTGTATGTAAACAATGAGAAATTCGATATTATTGGGCAGCCATTTTTTGCTTTGCCGAAAATAATAATTAGGTGTAAGGATACATGTGTGTGTGTGTGTGTGTGTGTGTGTGTGTGTATTGTGTTTTTGACTGAGTAAGTGTGTGACTGAATGAGTGCGTGTGTGTGTGTGTGTGTGTGTTGTGTTTTTGACTGAGTGAGTGTGTGACTGAATGAGTGCGTGTGTGTGTGTGTGTGTGTGTGTTGTGTATGTGTGTTATGTCCATATAGAATCAACTACATATGTGCCAGCAGCTCTAAGGGTGCCTGCCTAGGACTAATACGGTAGAGAGTTCGGAATTTCATAAATTAAGTGTTTAAAAATTATGCAAAAATACTAGAATAAACTGGCATAGTGTTTGGATTTGCGGTTTGTGTTAATTAGTTGGTTGATTTGTTGGTTGTTTGTTTGTTTGTTTGTTTGTTTGCTGTTGCCACGTTTTTAACGTTTATTGTTAGTGGGCTTGAAATTGCAGGACAGCATCTCCTCCTTGGCCAATTTGGCCCGATATTCGGCCATCATATCGCGACACTGTACGGATAGTTCGAGCAGTGTCGAGAACATTGTCTCGCCCCGCTTACAATACGCATCCTGGTCGTAATCGACATAATTGGTTAAATCATACAGCGCCTTCGATTCGGCCAGGAAATTCTCGAGAGTTGCATTCACATTGCGATGATATTCGACAACCATCTCCTCGGTCTGTTGCAGATCATCAATTGCCTGATGTTGCACAATTAGCTCATCCGACATATCATTTTCCTATCGCATGCAGAGATAGAGAGATAAAGAGAGAGAGACAGAGCATATCAAGAGTATCGTTTAATTATTGTTCCTATTATTGTTACTACTTTTATTTTTATTAATTTAATTTTTTATTTATTTTATTATTATTAATTTTTTTATTTATTTATTTTTTATTTATTATTACAGATTTCCGAAATATATTTAATTTGCTTGTGCCCAAAATGAGAGTCGCGCTCAGTATTTAGATGTCTTCCCCATATATATATATATATATATGCACACCCAGAATTTGAATTTCAATAAACCAGAATTTTGATCGTCATTGCTAGGTTATTCGTTTAGTCCGGTTATTTTTTAGTTTTCTATGGAAAGGCAGTTATATTTCAATAGTTATATCTATGTCAAGGTGCAATATACATTCTCGATTATATAGAAAGAGAATGGACGGACATGGCTAGTAGATCGACGCAGCTATTCAAGCTGATCAGGTACAGTCGGAAATAAATGGACATACATATTCGAAAATCAGTCGAATATTATGGGTAATTCTACCAGTAACTCCTTAGAGTTGGATTCGGAGTATTTGGTAGGGATATGGATATAGATTTATGGACAAATTTGTACTTACGCTCAGCGAACTTAACATGGCCAAGTCCATGTTGGCGGCATTGCCGTTCTTATTATTGTTATTATTATTGTTGTGGCCGCGCTGCAGCGATTGACGATGATGATGGTGCTGGCGATGATGATGGGCGGATGAAATGCCGCCAACGCCCTGTTCAGTCATATGCTGTTCTTCCTCCTCGCCATCGTCCATGATCTCGATGGGCTCGCCTTCGCCATGGCCAATCTCGTGCACATCCTTGACGACCAGCTCCTTGACACGATCCGCATAGCGTAGCGTATTCAATGTATGCTCCACACTGCTCAATCCCGGCGAGATCATAGCAATCATGCAAGTCTTACTCTTCTCACCAATAAACGAATCGCGCAGCACCTGCGTCAATTTGGAGACACGGAATGGTAAATGTGCCGATTGTTTGCCCAATGCACGAATGCACTCCTTTAAGGCCAGCAGTGATTTATTGATCTCGGCACCCTCCATGCGTGTCTGCCTATCCGCCGAGGATGTGTCCACACCCCGCTCATTGCCAGCCAAATCAATAAATGAGAATTTTCCATGAATTTTGCTGCTGCCCATCGGGCGCAATACAATTTGAAATACGGCGTGCGAGCGCGATGAATTCGAATTGGCCGATGTTTGGCCAGAGGTACGCGCCGCATTGCCGTGCTGAATGAGCTTGAGGACCTCCTCAACGCCATCGACAACGCGCTCGGTGAGGCCAACGACCTGCACCTGTTGCTTGCCATCCTCGAGGACGCGCAACTTTTGCTTATCGGCTAGCAAATCAAATACCTGAAAAAACCAATTCGATTTAATACTGAATGAATATGTATATATATATATATAGGCACATGTGAACAGTAAAATCGATGTGAAGACAATAACTTGGTGGCAAGCATTTTCCCATTCATTTAAAATGGATTTCTTTACATTTTGGTCAACTAACATTTCCTTGAGCAAAATTATCTGATTTCTATCATTTTGCACCCTCTGATCCTTACCAGTCCTAATGAAGCAAAGATATTCCAACCTAGGGAACTTTACTGGATATTCTACTAGCTTACTTTGCACACACTAACTGCACCCATATACTCAATTATCGGTTATTGATCAAGTTTTCTTGAATCCTGTTTTTTTTTTCTGACTTAGGATCTATGAGATTTGAGACCGTCTAAGTGATGTGACCAATTGTGACAAATTGTTAATTTTTGCTGATCTTGAAGCTTACACTCTACCTTCTATCCTAGGCATGTGACCAACTTAACATTATTGGATAGGTCAGTTAAGCTTTTACGAGTATTATAATGAATATATAGAAATCATAGCTTTTGAAAACAATATGAACAGAGAAATTAGTTTTCTTCATTTCAGAGACTTCTGATTTCCATTAAGAATCAATATGGTATCAATACTGACAAATTAATATATTGTATTTGGGGCATGATATTAACATTTTTTTTTGTAGAAAGTTCACAAGTTATTGTCTTTACACATATTTTAATGTGCAGATGTGTATGTTTGTGTATATAGCTCACCTTGCCGCTGTATATTTCAAAGAAACTGGCCGAAACGACCAGGTTTAGGGAGCGATATCGGGGCCCATTGAGTAGCACAAACACATCCTTGGCGGCCATCGCATAGATGCCGTTCTTGCAGTCTTGCACCTTACCGTTAAACTCACCGCCCATTGTGTGCGTCTTGCCCGACCCCGTCTGTCCATATGCAAAGCACGTGGCCATGCCCCCCTCAAAGATGGTCTTCACCAGTGGCTTAGCGGTGTACCTGTGTTGAGAAACGGATTTGGATTCAGATTCGATTCGAAAGCAAGCACGAACGCATTTTACAGTTACAGTTACAGTTACAAGTTACAGTTACAAGTTGTATGTACAGTTGTAATTATTCAATTTGCGAGTTCACCGTTTTCAACGTAATTAAGAAATTTCTTGGAAAATGAAGAAAATTATTAAATAAAATGTGCACTTATAATTAGGAAAATTCGTAATAAATGAAAATCGTATTACTTTTAGCTAATTGTCTATTAAAATTAGGCTTTTTTATAAATATTCCTAAAGTATTGGACTGACCAATTTAGATGTTCCTCTGCGAACTTCTTGCGCTTGACAAAATGTTTCGCGTTTATTTTGGGATGGACGTAGTGAAAAACATTCAGACATTTTTCAACATGGCAAGTTGGTGTAGCTGTGTAACGGACTCCGATTCGGATTCTGATTAGAAAGCACAAAGCACATTTACAGTTGCAAGTTGTGTATCAAGCTGAAAGCTTTCAGGCGCATTTCAGTGACGAAAAGTTGGCGATCGACTCTAATTGATAATTACACTTATAATTGATGTCGCTTATGTAAGCAAGCTATTTGTGTTCATCATTAACAACAATGAACATTGTTGCGTAGAATCTTTGCTGATGTTTATAGAACTTAACATTCTTTTTTAACGACAAATGACGTACAAATATATAAATAGTCTGCCAATTCATACTACTGGTATGTGGTTTAAAGTTGTTTTTAAAATCTAAATAAAAACCAGCTCACACATATTGCGAAAGATAGAATGATTGAGGGGGAGAGGGAGGGAGAGGTAGCGATAGGTAGTGTTTGCTTATCAGAATCTATGATTAAATTTCACCGAACGTGGCGCAGAAGTTTTAATGCCATTGACTCATGCGCAGAAAAAGCCGGAAGGAAGAAGTAGAATTAGCGAAATGTGGGCAAACAACGGGCGCCAACGGTGAGAAGAAGGTTGTCGAAAGCAAAACGAAACACAACGAAGCGTCAGATAACCAAGCAGAACACAGCAGTAAACGGCAAAAAAAAAACAAATAATAAATACACAAATAATAAGAAGCTTTAATTCCGTGCAATGACAAATGCTGCTGACGTCGACGTTGACGCCGCTGCCAATGACAACAACGGTTACTATTTGAAACAAGCAGCGCTTTTTTATCGTTTGCAACAAAGAAAAATGTAACACGACCGAATAATGACCGAAGCTTGCATACACTTATGGAGCGAAATGCGATTGCTAAATAATTTAATTATTTCCATAGATTGTTACTAGGCAAGTTATATATATATATACATATACATACTTGTTAAAGAGTTTAAAAATGTGCTACACACTTGAAGAAAATATTATAGGAGCCTTGGCGAGGGTAACGAAATCATGGCTTGAGAAATGCAGCTGGCAAGTTCATTGAGGCGAACTCGAAAAACGAAACGAGATGAAACACAAAATGAACGAAAAGATGGCAAAAGACGGACGGCAAATACACACATACACACACACACACACACACACATACAGAAATCGAACAACTTTACATGTTTAGTCATACAGCAGCAGCACCAATTGAAACAACAACAACGGAAAAACTTGGCTATTTCGGGAGCGAATGCTTTTAAGCTTGCGCGCAGTGTTGGAAAGGTGTATGTGTGTGTGCGTGTGTGTTTGTGTGAGTCAGTGTTAGCTAAGCTTGTGCGCATTTCGTGTGTCGCCAACGCAACACAGCAGCAACAACAACAACAACAACAACAACAAGAAAAGCGCACAGCTGTTTGCCAGCCTAAGGATAAATGTTTGTATATGCATATGTATATGTAGGTGTATATATATGTATATGTGTGTATACCAATTAAGCTACAATTCTTAAAAGTTTTCTCCTAAAATACATAAAAGCGTTTCTTAGGCAACTACTTGAAGCACGAAAGCATTTGTGCTAAATAAGTTGCTCTAATCATGTTTAATCATGTCAGTTAATACTTTTTTGTAAAATGATCAGCTACTCTTTAAGGTGACAAAAAGATCTAGACGAGCTTGGAATTTACTACTCCGTAGCAGCTGCAAGAGCACTAGAAATATGGATCTACTATTGCTACTGATGCTGCTACTGCTACGAGCATTAACTGAGCAAAAACCGAGCCAATTGCAGAAAACTGAACTATGCTCAGCAAGACCAATAGCAGGAAGAACAATATTATTGAACTTGAACTAGATATGATTATCTCATATCATTGCGATATAATATAAATATAGGATCATATATCATAATCTATTCCTTTATCTTTAAAAGAGCTGCTAGCATAAATTAAGTTTGAAAATATGTTTTAAAGAGGAAACGACTTTCATTCAGAATGGTATCCTATGAGAATGGTGGTGGGGGCTATAAATGACACACGCCATGAGTTGGGTTCAAAGAGTTATAAGACGCACATTCGTTCTGGTCTAATATGAATTGATATCGGTTCGTTGTAGATGTACTCACTTGTAAACCATTGCATTGTCGCATGTATCGTTGAATGCATAATCGAAGCGAAATTTGTGATTCTCGAGGAATTTGGTTAGATCGACTTTGTTGCGCGGCTCATGGACCATGAGCATATTCTTGCGCGGCACTGAGATGACATCGATCTCCTTGCGGTTGATCTCCTTGCGGCTTAGCGGCCGCTTGCGTACACACACAGCAATCTGATGGTCATCGACGACCTGGCCATCGAGCAGCGGCACAAATTCTAGCGTATTCTGATATTCACGTATCATTTGCGCCGTCTCCCAATTGGGATTGCCGGGATCCTGATTCATGAGTGCCACCTTCTCTTCCTTAATCTCGGCCTGGCGGGCACGCCGCTTCTCGCGATTCTCCTTTAGACGTTCCACCTCCTTCAAGGCATGGGAACGACGTGCCCCAGCTGCGGCTGCTGCTTGTGAATTATTCGAATTATTTGTGCTGGCTGCGGCAGACGCTGCTGCTGTTGCTGCAGCCATTGTTGCTACCGTTGATGATGATGCCAATCCTGCAGTCGGTCCTGTCGTTGCTGTCGAATTGTTGCTAGGCACTGCGGATGCAATGCGCGTCTGCTGTGCATTGCTATTCGCCTGCGAGGTGATTGTATAACGTGGACGAACCATGCCCAATCCGCCGGTTGGCTGACAATTGTTGCTGTTGGTAGTGCTGTTTGTGTTGTTGGTGGCCATGTTGCCCACGCTCTGACTGTTGCCCAACGGTGGTTGCTGCTGTGGCTGCTGCTGCTCACTGATTTTATTCCATTGTATGCTGGTCAGGGTCATGCGTGCCGGCATGCTGCCTGAGCCGGCACCTCCTCCTCCACTGATGGCCGATTGTGTGGGATTGCGTGATAGATTCATGGGCGCTGTTGCCGACACTTTTTTGGATTCGCCTGTTGCAGCAGCATTGTGCAACGGTGGCTGCTGCTGTTGCTGATCATTATTGGGCGCCAGATCGGGATTTAGCGAGAGTATTGCTTCCAGTTCAACCTCCTTGCCTTTGGTCTCGCCACGTTCATACCACTCGACAGTGATGCACAATGCGGATGGATTGAGTTTTGATACAACGGCACCATGGATCCGTCCATCGGTGCGTTTGATCTTAACGTTCTGGCCAATATTAATCGTATCCATTATTCGCTTGCTTTATTATGCCTATACTTGCCAACACTGGCCAGAGTCTCTTCGTCTCTCTCTCTCTGTTTCTACTATTGAATATCCTGATGATCTCCGCCAATTGTTCTTCTCCTTGTTGTTGTGTATATATATTCACAACTGTTTGGATGAAAAGAAAGAAAAAAATTTATCACAATTTGCAAATTAAATGCTTCGCCAACACTCCAAATTAAAATTGGGACTAATTTCTTTATATTTTGAAAGTCAGAACGATGTGCTCGTTACACGAATTATTAATAAAATGAAATGTGCTAGCCGAAAAATATCAAAGTCAAAAAAAAAAAAAAATCCAGCTGTCAGTGCAATCGACGCTTACTCAGATCACACTCAAACACAAAAAAAAAATATATAAATTTATATACATGTATATGTTGTGTTGGTTTCCAACAAAAAAAAAATCACAAATAACAACGGTCGAAACGCCAGAGAGCGAGACAGCAATACCACAAAATGGCTGGCGTTCAAGTTGCTGCCGCTGCTGTGGAATGACGACGACTGGCTTTGGCTTCTTCTATGTCGAGGTCGCAAAATACAAAAACCAAAAAAAAAAAAAAAAACTAAAATACAGTAAGACATTTACTAACGGCGTCGCTCAGAGCGCGTTTTTGCGTTGGTGTGTGTGCAAATTTAAATGCCCAACTGTCGCTTGGCGCTATCGATAACACAATTTCATCAAAATACCCGTACATATGTTAATAAAACGCTGAAGCGACGCGCCGCTCGCAACGCTTTTTTCCAATTGTGATTTTGTGCGCCGTTTTTTTATTATTTTGTTTTTGCATGCATGCATCGACAGTGACGCGCTGTGCAGCACTGTTTGGCGTATGCGGCACATAGCGACAGTCGCAAAACACACACACACACTACATACATATATTACATTCACACACACATGCACAAACACACATGTACATATGCTGGTGCATATAAGGCGTGTGTAAAAGTGCCAAAAACAGTGCTAATCAATGCCAACGAGCTTTACGTTAATTACATACACACACGCACAGATGAAAACACTTGCATATGTTTGTTACGCTGCTGTTACGCTTTACGTCATGCAGTGGCTGACGGCTTCGGCTCCCACATAGAAACACACACATGTGCACAGGCAGGCAAGCAAAAAGACATTTGCCATTTCGTAGGCATGAAGGCTTTCACACACAAACACACATACATATGAATATGCATATGCGGAAATGTAATTGTGCGTTTTTACAAACTTCTGCTACTGCAGGCAGTCAAAATAAATACAACGTGTAATTTAGGCTCACCTCGACTCGGACACTCGATGATTTGAACACTCGCGCTGCTTACTCTCCCAACTATTTGATAGCACAATTCACAAAATTACTAAATAGTTTACTTATTCTTTTTCGTTTTAAAATTTTTGGAATTAAATCACAACTAGTTATCACAAAGGTGTGTTCAAAATGTAATTTACAAAGCGACCAGATGTCAACAACAGAGTTTTAGTTCAGAGTTTGCTTCGCCATTGTATTTCTTTCTTTTTTTACTGACACTGCCAGCCAGTCAGGCCAGTTACGCGCTTTACAGCACTGCCCGCAAACACTGTGCCGGCCGCCGTTGGCAACGCATCATATTTGAAATGAATTCGTGAATTTGTTTTCAGCTTACAAAAATTGTATATAATTACAGACGTTGTATTAATATATACCAATCACTGTAAATAACGATGAAATTGACATAAACAAACGCTAATTAACGCAATGAGCTGAAGGCAAAACAGCTGCTTGACTCATGGGTACATTTGGTATTTTTCCCCTAACAAGTGCATTACAAAATATATATATCGATAGATCGATAATATCGATAACTGACTAACCCTGTGTGTGTTCGTGTGCGTGTTTGTGTTTGTGGTGGTTGCACTAAATTTGTTTGTGCGTAGAAGAAAAAAGGAAAAAGACGAGAAAAAAGAACAATTTGCGGAAGAGAATTTGGTAAGTGCATCCAAATAATATGTTAATATATATATATAAACATATATATATCGATTATAATTATACGAACAGCAGGCAGTCAGGCAGAATGGACATCATGGACATACAGGCTGTCGAATCGAAGCTCAGTGACGTCACAGTGACACCAATACCCCGCTCGCAAGTACAAAACTTCTACAATTATCAGCAGCAGCGCGAGCAGCGCGAACAGCAGCCCCAAATCCAAATATCCGCCATACATCATTCACGTGGCAGCAACAATTCAGCAAATAGCAGCAGCAACACCAGCAGCAACATCAACAACAATAATAATAATAACATGGTCGCTACCGATTATGCCACAAACAGCAGCAGCAACAGCGGCTTAGGTGTTGGCGGAGGTGGAAGTAAGCGTGACCGGAATAGTGCCACACAGAGCAGCGCCGCAGCGACAGCAGCGGCAGCAGCCGCCGTTGCCGCCCTGCAATACTCACCACAATTTCTGCAGGCACAGTTGGCGCTGTTGCAGAAACAATCGAATACAACGGCAACACCGTCATCGGCATCAGCTGCGGCTGCTGCAGCTGCGGCAGCTTTGTCGCTGGCCAACATTGCAGCCGCCTCGAATGGTGGACGTAGCAGCATCAACATCAACAGCATCAACAACATCAACAACAGCAGCAACATTAACACCAACAGCAGCAGCAGCAATCTTGGCTTGAATCTCACACAATCGCAGCTGAAGTACCCGCCACCGTCAACATCGCCGGCGATCGTTACCACACAGACATCGGCGAATATAACAACGCCACTGACATCCACTGCCAATCTGCCGACAGTTGGCAGTCTGTCCGTTGGCAACGGTTTGACCAAATATGCTCAACTCTTGGCCGTCATTGAGGAGATGGGCCGCGATATACGGCCAACGTATACGGGATCGCGCAGCTCGACGGAGCGACTGAAGCGTGGCATTGTCCATGCACGCATCCTGGTCCGTGAGTGCCTCATGGAAACGGAGCGTGCAGCGCGCCAATGAGAGGAGGAGTGCGGCATGCCGCATCTAAAATCGCCAGATTAAACTCTACTCCCCATCTCCACATAAATCGGGTGCATGGTGAATGCAAAATGTTGCACTTAAATCTAAACATCAGTATTCAAATTTGCTAATTTGAATTGCTGTTGAGCATTTTGGTTTCTTCTTGTTGTATTTTTTGATACCTTTGCTATATACATTGATCCCTTAAGGCTGTCCATACATATATATATATATATATGTTGTCAAAGATGTCTCCCTTCAAGCGTCCCACTCATTGCAACAAAATTATTCTTTTTTGTTTACATAAAAACCGGTTCATGTATCTATAACTATTTGAAGGCTGACAACACATCGGAATCAGACAAAACGCTCTTGTTCCCTACAATTTTTGAATAGGTCTAAATTTAATGTACACCAAGCGGAACTAAGCATTTTATGTTCCTGTTTCATTTGGTGTGTGAAAAATACTCTGTAAAAGTTCTTTAGTGATAAGTTGAAGTTCATATTGTCGCACAACAAAGTTAGTCTAATTGAACACTATATCTATATATATATATATATATATTTGAAATGTACTTATGATTTTCTTCTGATGTGATGTGTTCTCGGTCTTGATGTAAGCAATAATATTGAATAATACATTAATGCCACGATATAGGATCGTAAATCTGTCCAATACTTAAGCAATAGCTCTATGACTCATAGTTTAAATGATATGGTTATTCTAGCTGATATATCGCGGTACATTTAAGATATATCCTTCTCCCATCTGAAGCGTACTTAAATGCCACTTTCTACTTTCACCATGCACCACACACAAAAAACATGTATGAGACGAGTGTCGACGTTGACTTGCAACTAACTGTGCTTTCATTTATTTCTTAAGCTTACAATTTTAACATTTTTATAAAATATATTATATATATATATATATATATATATATATATATATATATATATATATATACAATAGCAAATTGTATTAATTTTCATTTTTTTTTTAAGTTTATTTTTTTTGGTTTTACTCTACAAAAAATAATTGGCAAATTTGTGCCGGCGGACCATAGTTAAAAAATGTTTAGACTAGCTCAGGTTATAAAAGTAATATATACGACATGATATATACATATATATATACATATATATATATACATTTATATATATATATATATATATATATATTTGAATATTGCAATATTGTGAAGCTTCAAATTTCATAGGCATAAATAAAACATTTATATGTGTATTTATATATATATATGTAATCTATGATAAGTTGCACCTGCCCTTTATATATACATATAGATATATATATCTATACATACGACGTCGGTTTAGCGTCGGGTTTTTTGCTGTGTGTTTGCATGTGTTCTAAACATTGTTGTTGTACAGCTTTAAGTAGGACACAGCTCCCAAAAAAACAATCAGCTCACAATGTATACTTTAATATACACACACACACATATATATATATATATGTATATATATATATAGATATAGTCTACTCGATTAAGAACAACAATTGAATACTGTTTTCGATTGCAGGCAGCAATTAGTTATTTTAGATAACTATACAAAAAAAAGAAGAAGAAAAAATATATATATCTATATATATATATATATTTGTATTTGCGTATGTGTTGTTATATAGAGGTCTAGTTAATCCACGCAAATTGAGAGACATATACATATACTAGTAAATATATATATATACGTATATATGTACCTATATATATACGAGCATATTGGCTAAGTTCAAGCATGTATACCAAACCAAAAAAATCCAATAAACAGATATTTTGGTCTTTATAAATCCGATCTGTGTATCTTTTGGGCCATGCATGCAGCATGCAACACAATTCGTGTGCTTTGCCACAGAAATTGGACCGTTGTGATCACACCATCATCAATCCCGTACTACCATATCATATAGCTGTCATCGGAATAATCGTTGGGTTTGTAATCTTCTTGATTTTTATATATTTATTCAATTTTTTCGATTGACATTGTTTTCAAAATGATTTTAATATTTGCTGTGGCTAATCAAGGCAACTAGTGAAGATTATTAACTGCTGTTGTTGCTGTTGTTGTTGTTGTTGTTAACGCTTAGTTAAAGCCTTAAATTATGATTGCCACACTCGAAACTGGGACAGCATTTTGGGTAGGGCAGTGTGACATCCTGGACAATTTTACAGGGCTGCAAACTGCTCAAAGAGGCGCAGCTAAATGAGAGATCAGATAGATAAGTATACATATATATATATATATATGTACTGTATACAGCAGTTATGTCAGATTTAAATATACATACGTTTTGCCAGAAATACTTCCGTCCGCTCCGCAGGTGTTTAGAACACAACGACCTGGTGGCTGATAAGTTTCACCCGGGCTAAATCTGCGACCGTCAATCAGGCAGTCTGTTGGATTTTTTGCATTAGTATATATACATATATATCAGTTCAACATAACCGACTGCGCCATACTCTGTTACTACTGGCAAACTTTGTTATCTTTAAGCTTGAGGGCAATAAATTGGTTTTAATCGATTAAAGATTCAAACCTCTGCCTCATCAGAGTATATATACATATATATATATATATATATATTACTTACCACCCAGAACCAATAGGGCATGGGCGCTCAGCACCAGCACACAGAGCACAAATATTGCCGCCTTCATTGTAATTGCCAACAAAATAAGAACGTTGCTCGAAAACAATCGAAAGCAAACTGAATGCTCAAACTAACAGCGAGTTCAGTATATAGCTGCCGGTCTAACTAATCAGATTTCATTTCCATATATATGACCTTCTGTGCCCAGCACACAGATTTCTCGGGGGTCACCTGGGGGTATCAGTGCCGTCTTATTGGGAAACTGCGAGCTAAAACGGAAACAAATAAGCTCTGTATAAATGAGACCTGTCATCCGACAGTCAGCGAGAGCGCAAGAGAGAGAGAGGAAAATGGAGAGAGGAGAAAAGTGCGAGAGAGAGAGAAAAAGAGAAAAAGTTGATTGTACAAAGGAAGTCGGATCTAAAACTGAATCGAATCGGAGGTTGTTTATGAAACAGAGAGAGAGAGGCAGAGAGAGAGAGGGAGAGTGAGAAGCACACCTTAGTTATCTGAATAGACAGAGAGAGAGAGAGAAAGAGAGTGGAAATACCTGATAAAGTTGATTGTACAAAGGAAGTCGGATCTTAAACTGAGTCAAATCGGAGGTTGTTTATGAAACAGAGAGAGAGAGGGAGAGAGCGAGAGAGACAGAGAAAGAGGGAGAGTGAGAAGGACACCTTAGTTATCTGAAGAGAGAGAGAGAGAAAGAGAGTGGAAATACCTGATAAAGTTGATTGTACAAAGGAAGTCGGATCTTAAACTGAGTCAAATCGGAGGTTGTTTATGAAACAGAGAGAGAGAGAGAGCGAGCGAGAGAGACCGAGAGAGAGGGAGAGTGAGAAGGACACCTTAGTTATCTGAAAGAAAACTAGTCAAATTTCACCGAAGTTTCACAAAAATATATATAAAATACATTTAATTGTTGGAACCAAAGAAACATAGCATTCGAGCTGTGATCCTCAACCGAAAAAAATGTACGTAAACAAATTAACAAAATATCAAATATCAAAAAAATTCAGCCATCAAATTATATATGCTGTATAACCCAAATATATTTATACGAATATGCAAAGAGTATAAGGAAAAAAAATATATATATACATATGGAGAATGAGAGTTGAAGATATCACTTGTCACTTGTCGCAGTCAAGTTGGGCACAGCAGTCCGGATAGGGTAGCGAGTAGTCGTTGCTTGTGAAAACACAGCCATTGGCCAACTGAATGCGGTCGCAGCTATGGATCAGTTAATATGTAAATGACACGTCTATAATATTCCCAGTGCTTAACTTACTGCTTGATCATGAGAACATAATCTTCCCGACAATGCACTTGGGCACAAAAGTGCGGAACATCGACCGGAAATGTGGTGTCATTAAGCCCTACCGCCAGATCCAGTTCCGCATAGTAGCAATGCTCCGGTATTGCTTGGGATATATATTATAAGTGAGATCAGGCGCATTAAATATATATCTATAGTATTCAGTTTTCAGTTTGATCTCGGCTTGTCTTCATTAGACAGCTCAGAGGCCAAGAAACCAATTGAGTTCACCCAAATTATGTCTGAGACTTACTTGGATGTCGGGTATTGCCACGATATTGGGTGCTGAAACCCAACACTGAGCCTGACAGCATCAAGCTGATCCATGCCCAAAACATTAGTTGTATTCCGCGACACATGCTGAGTTCCTCGACTGAGCCACACAAATGCTTCCCAGACAACGCACCTCATACTGAGAACCCCAACTTATTATCAGCTCTTTTTGTCTGTTTATATTTGTTTGTAAATTGCTGAAATTTCTTAATAAATATATATATTTGTATATACTTACATATAGTATATATATAAATCATACTCTCAGCGGGGCTTTTTTGTTTCGCTTCGATTTTATCGGCCAACAAACAAAATATATATTTTTCAATCCCAGCTGTTTGCCAACTTTTCTATTGGTTTATTGCTAATTATCTGTTTCAATCAGCACTTTCAACATTTCTTGTTACATATATGTTCTATGCATCTATTCGTATATCCTATATCCAACTTTATATTCCCTTACCGATTCTATTCCTAATCGTACACCCAAGCCCCATTCCATACCATATCGGTAGAGTATTCAATTGTGGTTAAGTTGTGTGTGTTTTCTTAGCAAACGAATAAAGACTCAAATGCTCCATGGGATATATAATTATGACTTATATTCTAGATGATAAATGGCAATGCATCATCCAAGCCTTATTTATTGGTAGGCGTATTTCTCCCCAAAACGTGTTTTCAATTGATTTATGTCAAAATACATTCAATATATTTGGCATTGGGTTCTGTCATAAAGTGCGTAAGATATTGATGGTGCAGTCTCCGATCCCATTAAGTATATATGTTCACTCTTGATCAGTACTGCCAATCGAATCGATATATCCATACATCGCATATATATATATATATATATATATACCCTAAAGATGACAAAAGTCATTAATTCTGCACAGGGTATGTTAAGATAGATATAATCCAGCAACATCTGTGAGCCCATTAAGTATACCTTACATATATATATATATTCCTGAGCAGCATCAACAGTCGACTCGATTTAGCCATGTGCGTCTGACTAACTGTAGAAACACGCTGATCTCAGAGACTGTAAGAGCTAGGCACTCTTTAACTTTAACTTAATCGATAACTGCAATCGATACAAATCGATTTCCAATGGCAATAAGCGAATATATACATCTAGCTTGTCATAATATTGATCATATGTAAAAGTTGAGAAACATTATATATGTGTAGAAGCATTGTTGGCTCGAAGATCTGAGACGTATACGTAAGACCTGTACAAAGAGTATCTGCAAGTCGAGCTCTCTCGACTCGAGCATTTTCACTTGCTTTTTTTGCAGCGAGACTCTCGATTTCAGGGCTGACATGGACTTAATTAATTCAAACTAGATCTAAAACGCTGAAACTGAACTGAAACGACGCACATGCCCCATATTTCAGATACATATGTACATACATATATACAGTGATGCAAATACGAATACAGATACAAAAACACTTGCCGAGTGTTGCAGATACACTTGACAGAAATATTGATGCAAACAATTGAACATCATTTTCATCAAGCGGAAACCGGCTGAGAAATCTTCGATTTTTGATGAAACTCACAAATGTGAGTTTTGTATCTTTAATCGAGTAATTGGGTCAACTGCACTTGATTTTTGTGCAGTGTACACCGCTTCATTATTATTAATTTTATATAAAAGCAACAACAATTAATTGTCATTGACTCAGTCGCACGTTCGACGCTCAAGCAACAAGGTTGCCACAACAACAAGCTGTTTCTTTCGGTCATTTTGCAAGAGATTTCGTCATGTGGATAATACCCATTAACGCTGGACCAGGTTACGGATTTGGAGGTCCGTTACTCTTGCTCTTCGCCCTGATCTTCATCGGTGTCGCGGCGGACTTGGGATATCGTGGCAATGCCATACATCCGGGTAAGTTACGCGCACACCGCGAGAGTAAAAGAGAAAGTTAATGTCAAATCCCATCCAGATTATCCCGGACAGTGTTACTATGAGGAACTGAAGCAGCCCATTCCCAAAAATCAGTCATATAAGCCCATCAATCGTGAGGGGCACTGCAAGTCCATCTTCTGTCGACCCGACTATGTGCTCGAGATTGGCTTGTAAGTTGAATTTTACCATACCATAACTATAACTACAGTCGAGCATCTCGATAAGAAAATATTAAGATTTGATTGATCAGTGTAGATCGAAGAAATTGAGTACTTATATTACTACTTACTAGTACTAAAGGTCTTACTTTAAGTAAGCAACTTTTTGACATACGAAAATATTTGAAAACCCCAAACTGGTTGTCAGTTTTGGAATGACAAAAAAACATTCTTCATGGGTAAGTTCTCAAAATGAATCAGTACTTGGTTCTCTGGTCTAGAATTTTCAACCTCTTCTTTCTTTAACATATCGAATGTCGATTCCAGTTATAAATTTAAGTTGAGTTTGGTTTCATTTCAATATCTTTCAGCTGTGGTCGTCACAATCTGGTGCCTACGAAGAACTGTAAAATTGACTCCGATATGCGTCGCATTTTCCCCCACTGTTGTCCCAAGCTGATCTGCCAGGGGCCGGAGAGCAATGACATCTAGCCACATCGATAACGTTGTAAAAGTTAAAGCCCAATAACTCTATATATATATATATATATATATATATATATAACCTTCCTTTCTTTTGCCTTAAACCATCTGTGGCTTTATAGCGAAAGACAAAAGACCAGAAACCCCTTTGTATAACATTTATATGTTCTTTTGTATTCAGTTCAAAAATCATGTCAAATATACTAAACACAAACAATTTGCAAGTGAGAATTTTATTATATAGCTTTATATTCTATAGCTTTATCTTGAGTACATGGGCAAACTTCTCATGCTCCTCATTCAAAATTCCATAAAACTAGAAGTACCAATCAAAAATCGAAATAAGACAACGATATTCGTATTTTGTGAACTCTATTTTAGAGTTTTTGAAGATGCTCGAAGACCGGAATATTTTGATGATGATCATTAAAGATTGTAAAAATCAAATTGTTTTATGGCCGTCAACATTGCGAGGCGAACTGAGCAGGAGACTAGTCGAAAAAGTTGAACCTAAATAAACATATACTACAGCTATAAGTAGGAAAGCTGAAGCAATCCACTTAAAAATGTTGCTGCCGGTACGGTCAACGAAAATAGTAATTAACTCAATCAACAGTAAGCAGAGAGCCCAGTCGAGAACTTGTGCTAAACAAGTGAACAATTATGCAATTAAAAGGCGAATAAACAGCCATCATTTCGACTGGCTCCAAACTAGTGGGCACTACGAATGCGCTACACAGAACGCCTGGAAAGGAGAACCCCAACCAATACGGTAGGGCATACGGCAAACAGTCGAGTTGGTTGAATGAACAAACAAAACAAACACATTAACGATTCACATTTGAATTGCAAATTTACGGAACTTGTGCGGGGGGGATAAGTCGATGATAGTCGTAGTTCGAGGTAGGCGTATAAATAGCAAACTGGTTCAGCTGGCGGTCTTCAGTCGTACAGATCCGTTCCCAAAAGATGCGCAACTTTTCACATTCACTGATCGCAACAATTGCGTTGTTCGTCATAATGGCGATGATGATCGGGACGAGTGAGGGCGGTGAGTGTTGTGTGTTATCTAATCGAATCTGGGCATATTTCACACAATATATCCTTTACAGTTAGCGAGCCAGTGTGCACCTATCGCAATGCCGAGGATGAGACCATATTTCTCAAGTATTTGCCATTGCTAAAGAAGGGCCAGGACTATGTGGATTTTGGCAAGGAGGGCAAGTGCCTAAAGCGCGCCATCTGCACGGATACATTCAAAACGATTGTCGAGGAGTAAGTACCCAAAATTCCCTACCCGAACGGTGGACAGTTAAATAGTCGACTAATGCATGTTCATAAATATGGGTTCGGTTCAAATAATGGGTTCCAGGCTTAAGGGGATATGAAGTGACGATAGACCCTTAATAGGAACAGAATCGAACAGAAAGCACAGAATAAGGCAGACATCCGAGGGTCATCAGTTCGCAGACAAACCAAATTTAGGCAAGTCATATCCATGGGTATGATATGGATAGAAGACTATGAAGTCATCCAACTAAAAGTTGGTGCAGTCAGCAATGGACTCATGCAGAGGAATCCTCAAAGCACATCATGCCAGCAAAAGCTAAGAAGTAATCCTAGACAAACAAAGATTCTTGGATTCGCACATGAATCAGGGATTGGTATAGCTATATATATATATAGTACATCTACAAAAGTAACAAATCTTTTTCTTTATATTTTTGAATAGCTGCTCCGAGCACAAAATCACCTGCCAGAATAAACCCCGCTACACGGGCGTCTTTCCCGCCTGCTGCATCAAATGCTAGAATCCGGCGAGTGCGCAAATATATCGTAGGATATATATATATATATATATCTACACACATATAACATATCCATACATATCTATATAACGAAATTAATCTTAGCGCTTAGTGAACAACAAAATCAAAAAACACAAATTTAATAATAATAATAAAAAAAATGAAAACCACAACTACAAATTTGTAATTCATTTCACTTTTCCTTTAATTACGTCTTAGCTTTTTAATATTTTCCTCTTTAAATCGCAATACATAACTGTATAATTTCTTGTAGCCTTTGCTGGTGTTGTTGTTGCTGTTTTTTGTTGTTTATGTCCACAGAGAAAGGTTCTTTTTGCTAGTTTTATTTCCTTTTGTTTGTTATTCAATCAAATTAAATACTATAAATTTTGTGTGTGTGTGTGTGTGTGTGTGGGGTGTGTGTGTGTGTGTGGGTGGGTGGGTGTGTGTGTGTACACCCACTCACAATGCACAACAAATTATTTTTTTTCTTTCTTAATTTGAATGTGTGTGTGTGTGTATGTTTGTGTGCGTGTGTGTTTGTGTGTGTGTTGTTCGATGTCAATCCTTGCTGTTGTTCTTGTTGTGATCCTCGCAAAATCCGCCTTTTAACTGTGTAACAAATTGCCTTGCGCTGTTGTTGCTTCTGCTTCTGCTTCTGTTGTTTACGCCTTGCTACCCCGTGTTCTGCACTTTTTAATTGTTGTTGTTGTTTTTGTTGTTGTTTTGTTGTTTTTTTGTTGTTTTTTTTGTTGTTGTTTTTGACATTTTTGTGTTATTTGGGTGTTATATGTAAACTAATGCTTATAGATCCTCATCCTCATCGGGCAAGGCGGTCGCCTGCGCCTCCTGCAAGTCCCGCTCAATTTGCAGCTGCCAGTCCCTGTCCATTTTTACCTCGGGTGGCAGCAGCGCCGGCATTGCCACAAACTCCAGGTTTGGATCGCCGACCAATTTGCGGGCGAGCCAAAGAAACGGTTTCTCGAAGTTGTAGTTCGACTTAGCAGAGATGTCGTAGTACTATCGAAACAGCGATGAGAGAACAATTAATTAGTTAATCATTGTAAAATTATCAATGTTAAATGGCGCAATTTGAATTTAATGTTTGTGGAAGCAAACCCAGAATCAACAGTTTCTTTTGTAGCTAAACAAGTTATAGTTATAAGCAGATGTAACTGACTAGCCCATGATCTAGTAGACAACAATTACTGGGTAGCACCACTTCCATTTCTTCCATCTATCTCTCTCTCTTTTCATTCGATGTCTGTCTGTCTCTGTCTCTGTCTACCCATCATCTCTGTCTAATTCGCTATTGATGCACTTAGTCCTCCCCGCGCCAACCACCCGCAACTCTTTTTCAGACTCACCTGCAAATTTTTCTTTCGGTGAAAGACAATGGTTTTGGCTTTGACCTTGCGGTCCTTGATGTCCACCTTATTGCCACAGAGGACAATGGGAATGTTCTCGCAGACGCGGATAAGATCACGGTGCCAGTTGGGCACATTCTTGTATGTGACACGGGACGTCACATCAAACATTATGACGGCACACTGGCCCTGAATATAGTAGCCATCGCGTAAACCGCCAAATTTCTCCTGGCCAGCCGTATCCCAGACATTGAAACGAATGGCTCCACGATTCGTATGGAAGATCAATGGGTGGACCTCAACGCCCAATGTGGCCACATATTTCTTCTCAAATTCACCCGTCATGTGGCGTTTGACGAATGTTGTTTTTCCAGTGCCACCGTCGCCAACCAATACGCACTTAAAAGTGGGCATATCCTGTCCTTCCTGTGCCATCTTAGCTGCTGTTGTTATGTACGTATGCCCTTTACAACACTGTTGTTTGCTGCGTTGCTGCTGCTGCTGAAAGTTTTAAAAATTGATTTTAGTTTAATTTCTTTGGAACTTGTTTATTGTTGTTTTGCTAAATAATGCGTTGCTCAACGTATGACGTGCGCAATGCGAATGCGAATGTGAATGCGAGCGCACGCAGAACGAGAATGGTAAAGGTCAGCAGAAAAAGGAAGAAGGTAAATGCCAATGGCGGTTGAGCAAAGCGCGCCAAAGGACAACAACAGCTGTTGCCAACCTCCGACACTCTATTGAG
This sequence comes from Drosophila nr. medialis 2 BK-2023a, assembly GCA_035044325.1. NCBI lineage: Eukaryota > Metazoa > Arthropoda > Insecta > Diptera > Drosophilidae > Drosophila > Drosophila nr. medialis 2 BK-2023a. The sequence goes on from JAWNMH010000388.1 coordinate 9,559,447, forward strand.
AACGCGAGCGAGAGAGCGATATACAAGGCAGTCAATGCAAGAGAGCGCAAAAGTGCAGCTGCTGTCAGTGTGTGAGTGTATACAGGCAGGTAGCATGCGGCAATGCCATGTTGTTTTTGTTGTCTTCTCTGTCTACCACTACTGCTTACTGTATGTGTAAGCGAATTTATTTGTGTGAAATTCAACCCTTTCAAATTTATCTCTGCAACTTTTTTTTTATATCATTTTGATTAAAATAATAACATACTCTCAAACATTCTTAACTTTAACTGACTCTCATTTAAATCAACATAATAATAAATAAATATTGAATCGAACATTCAGGGCAATTCAATTGTTAAATCAAAAAGGGTGATTCCAGGATAGAAGCAGAAAAAAAAACAATAAATTTGCAGATATTGTTGAAATGCGTTTAACAGCTGAATCAGCAGCACTCACACAAATGCATGGACTGCTGTGTGTAGCTACAACATACGCAAAAACAACAGCAACCCTGCGAGTGCGAGCAAATGGAGAGAGAATGGGAGAGTGGCCATTGCTGGTAGACGCATGCAAAGCCCGCCAAAATGCATGCGAAACATACGAAGAGGAAAACAGGCCAAGTGCAATCTACCTATTTTCACATAAAAACACTGAATGCGATTTCGTCTTATTAATAAACACACAATAAAATAACAAATGCTAACGCATAGCCCAAAACACACACAAGTACACACACAAACACCGATTGCCGATACACACACACACACACACGCTCAGACGCCAATACACGCGCCACTGTCTGAAACATGACGCAAATTTTTTTTCCTCCACACTCAATTCGGATTTAACCTCAACAAAATTCCCGATTGGCCGCTGTTGGTCTGCAGTTTTTTTTTGCATAAATATAAAACGTTGTTAATTCACTTAGCAGGCATGCAACTGATGTATGTAGGCAATTATATATTGCCATTCGAACCCCTGCGAACAACACGCGGCACGCACCACGTCGTGCGACGCCGGCCTTCTCTAAATAACGGTGCCCCGCATCCAACAACAACAATCAACTCCATTTTTCTCCATTCTGTAGCAACAGATTGTATTGCAAATTAGAGCAGCACATATATATATATATATATATATCTGCACAATATATACATTGTATATAATATTTATACATATATATAATGTATATATATGGAAATGCGCACATTTGGAGCATCAGCAGACGACCACCTACAGCTACTAAAGCTGGAATAACGACGCCGCCATCAAAGGCATTGTCACATTTGAGGCACATTCGCAAAAAATTTACCACTAATTCGGTGATTTGGTTGTACTTACTTGCTTACTGGCTTTCTCGTTTGTTATTCACCAAATGTTTGGTACAAAGATTTAATGTTTCTTTCAACAGCACGGACAGAGAAATGACTCCCGAACGTATTTGGCTTTTCTTGTCAACTTTTTGCCTGCAGCAATCTAACTTTTGTCGAGCTCCTGTTCACAACTAGTTCCCAATGCCGATACGACAATGAAAGACGATAATTCAACGACATTGCTTCCAACGATTGCTACGATAAGCACTAAATTTGGCCAAGGCTACCAGATTTTTGTGCATAAAATACTGACAAGCAGCAGAACATGTTGTTATCGATATATAGTGCATGGTCTAAATCGATATACTGTCGGTATCGATATGAAAATGCTAGGCGACAGTTCGACGTTAGTGTTTGCAAAGCTTCGGTTCTACTAAACACCAAAATGGCCAAAGATAGTAGTTTCTTGGGCATAAAATACTGACAAAGAACATATTGTTATCGATGTATCGCGCAGAGCTAAATTCGATACACTCTCGTTCCTCATTTTGATTTCTTAACATCGCTAAATTGTACTGTTCAGCCGCAGAATACTCAATACGATTATTATCAATTAAAATCAACATTAAATTGTAAATTATCCGTCTTCAGCATAAAGATGTCGACACGTCGCCAAGCCATCACGTTGTACCGAAATCTATTACGTGAATCTGAGAAGCTGCCATCATATAACTTTAGGTGAGTGCTGTGTATGACATATTGTGAAATATCATAACATAACTGAAACCATTTGTTGTTGATTTTCTACAGAATGTATGCGGTGCGCAAGATACGCGACACATTTCGTGCCAATAAGGTGATCAAAGATTTCAAAGAAATCGATCGACAAATGGCCAGCGCCAAAGAAAATCTCGAGCTAATACGGCGACAGGTGAGTTTCGAGCTTTGAGTTGTCAGTTGTCAGTTGCCGCCGGGTCAATAACTTGGCCAAACAGCTGTAGATCTGCTGTAGGTGTGCATGTGAACGCCATTTACGTCAGCATTGTTTACGATAACGCATTGTTTCTCTTTTCACATCCTCTCGCACATGCAGGTAATCATCGGCCATCTTTACACGACGGACAAGCTGGTTATCGAGCAAAAAAAGACGCTGCACCCATCTGATGACTGATGCAAGTGTCACAGTTACATTTCTAGCTCACACACTCATACTCACACTCACACACACATACACACACACATACACACACACATACACACACACATACACAAACCAAGGCTCAGCCAACAGCGGCCTTAAACTAGAAAAAGTTCGTTAAATTTGAATATCGCTTGTTGAACAACAAAAACAAACCAAACAAAAAAATACAAAACAAAAAAAGTAAAAAAAAAGTGTATGAAAAATACAATTGTAGACTAAAAGGCCCCGGAGTATATTGGATATAAAGAGGTATACAGACTGTATACAGTGTTCGCTCACTTTGATGATTTATATTGATCAAGAATTGGCTTACATTCAAATAAAGTTAATTACACAAAAAAAATAATAACTAAAACTCGATAAAATCCAGAGAAAAAAAACCCATTTAATTCAAACTTAATTTTGCAAGTTGCTGAAATTAATTATATTTTTGATATGCAAAACTGCAACGGATGGAGATGATTTGATTGTATTCGAAATTAAATGAAATTTTTTTTGAAAAATTCGAAAATAGAAACATTGAAAATATAAAGCTTAGAAACAAACGCGAACATTTGTCAGCATTAAATAAACAAATTATAATATTGTGAAGCGATGATCACCGTACTAACATATATATGTGGAATGTATGCTCTAATGTGTATATATATATAGAGTATATATATATTTTCATTTTCGTAAAATATATATATTTTTTTTTACAGTTGTCATAACTAAAAAATTAGTGCTACGATACATCGTTTTAAGTTTTAATATATATTGGTGTATGAGGGCCCAAACTATGCCTGATAGGTGCTGGCGGAGACGTTGCCACCGGTGCCCGTCCAATTGGTATGATGAAACTGTCCCTCCTTGCCCAGCAGCTCGTAGGTGTGGGCACCAAAATAATCACGTTGCGCTTGCAGAAGATTCGCCGGCAACTTGGCCGTGCGATAGCCATCATAGAAACTGAGTGCGGTGGATAGAGCCGGCACAGGTATGCCCCAAAGGAAGGCATTGGCGACCACCTCACGCCACGACTCCTGACCCTCTGCGATGGCCCGCCTAAAGAAATCATCGAGCAGCAGATTGGAGAGCTTCGGCTGTCGGGTGTACGCATCCTTGATGTTACCGAGAAAGACGCTGCGTATGATGCAACCACCGCGCCACATCAATGCGATGCCACCATAATTGAGACTCCATTTATTCTCGCTGGCCGCCTCGCGCATCAGCATAAAGCCCTGCGCATAGCTGACAATCTTGGCACAGTACAGCGCATGCTTGAGGCTATTCAAGAACTTCTTTTTATCCACGGAGCCCGAGTTTTTGACGGGTCCACCGAGCACAGTGCTCGCCCTGACCCGTTCATCCTTGAGCGCCGAGAGGCAGCGCGAGAAGACGGCCTCGCCGATGAGCGTGACGGGCACACCATATTGGAGTGCTGCGATCGCTGTCCATTTGCCGGTGCCCTTTTGTCCGGCCGTATCGCGTATACGCTCCAGCAGATGGCCATTGGCGTCCCTGTACTTGAGTATATCACGTGTGATTTCGATGAGGAACGAGTCGAGTTCCTCGCCATTCCATTGGCCAAACACCTCGGACATTTGTGGCGATGTTAGGCCCAAAGACTGCATCAGATGATAAGCCTCGCAGATCAGTTGCATGTCGCCGTATTCGATGCCATTGTGCACCATCTTCACAAAGTGGCCGGCGCCCGCATCGCCCACCCATTCACAACATGGTTCACCGTCCGCTTTGGCGCAGATCGCCTGGAAGATTGGCTGGATCAGTGGCCAGGCGGCCGCATGTCCGCCGGGCATTAGGGATGGTCCGTGACGGGCGCCCTCCTCACCGCCACTGACGCCGGAGCCCACAAAGAGAAGTCCGAGCTTCTCTAGTTCGTCGCAGCGACGCGATGTGTCCTGATATTCAGAGTTGCCGCCGTCGATGATGACGTCGCCGGGCGACAGCAGTGGCACCAGTTGGCCAATGAAATCATCCACAGCATTGCCAGCTGCGACAGAAAAAAAAACATGTTTAGGTCAAGCCGATTAGAGGTCAAGTTTGCTTAGAAAGTCGTTGCTGGAGATGAAAGCGTGACTGGCAGCAAGGCCAACCATGTAATACGTGCCTTCGTAGTCTTTCTCTATTATATATTTATTTCTACGTTATATTTAAAGTCAGCGTGTCACGCGCTCATCTCTAAGTGGTCAAGTGTTGCTTACGGTTGACCTTGAACTAAGGTTAGCCCAAAGTCGGCCAATCACTAATTTCTGCACTCTAGCATTCACAATTAAATGGCAAAAAACACTTTGATAACAATTGCATGCAGAAAGTAAAGTGCTGAGCCGAGTGTGTGTGCGTGTGTGTGACCTATATTGAATGTCAGAATGTGTGAATGTCAGTCACGCAAAATGTAAACAAAGCTTTGAATTCACTTATCGAGCTCATTAAGCTGAGGCTTGAGCTGAAGCAATAAATACACCAAAACCTAGAATTATCGATAACTGTAAACAAAATCAAATTAGATCCAAGCTCTCTCTTTAGCGGTTGTTGTTGTTGTTATTGATAGTGCACGTTGCAATTTTTGCCTATGCATGACTTTGCTTTGACTTCCACACACACTCACTCACACACACGTATATGGTGCGATCACATCACTTCACGCCACTCCACAACAACAACAAAAATAAAAACTTACCCTTGACAAGCATCATTATTTTGCGTGGCGTTTTCAGCTTGTTGACCATGTCCTTCAATGAGTCGGCGCCAATCACTTTGGTGCCTTTGGCCTCGTTGTTTAGAAAGTCTTGAACCTTCGATGTGGTGCGATTATACGCACACACCACAAAACCCTTCTCGTCCATGTTTAGTATTAGATTTTGACCCATTACAGCCAATCCAATAAGCGCAATATCAGCTTTCCTGCATTTAACACAATAAAACAAAATACAAAAATCAAATTGAGCACACACAAATGGAGCAAATGCTAAAATTGGCAAATTTATGTGGGTCCGTGTGTGAAAATTGCTTACCCGCTCATTTTGGACTTTAAAAAAATATTTTACGCGAACGAAAAACTCGTTTTCAATTATTGTCGATCTTGTCACTCCGCTGCCGCCTGTTAGCTGACTGACTGTTTGCGTTCGCCGACTACAACTAACACTGAATTTGAAGCAAAGCAAAAACGATAAGTGTCAAAATGCCATAAAAAGCTTTGCGTTAGATATAAGCGCGTGTCACGTCAGCTGCATTATGCGTGTCACGCAATCGCAAGGCTGGAATCCTTGTTTATATTGTCACCCCAAAATATGTTGAAATTGTCAACTACCTTTATGAATTGTTATTCAAATCCAACATTTGTTTTAACCTGCCCAAGATTGTATTCAAAATCGTTGCAATTTTTGATAGAGTGCAACTTTCGTGCGCAGCCAAGTTGACGTTGTGCTCATCTCTAGCGGTGCTGAGCTTTTGGGCGATCAGCGCAATGCAAATGCAAGCATGTGTAAAGTAAACAGACAAAAACAACCATTTGACGTCACCTTGCTGTGCCCTCTATACTCTACAGAGAGCGCAACGCTAACGCAGCTTGTCAACGACAGATGGCGTTAGCAATCTAATTAAAGCTGCGCTTAAAGTTTAAACAATCAGTTTATTACATTTATTACAAGCTTTACATTTTTAAATTTAAAAAAAATAAAAATAAACAGAAATATTTAGTCTAGCGACTGGTTGCGATTATTAATTAAGCATTTTGTAGGGATTGAGTATGGCATTGGGATCGAACATTTTCTTCATGTCACGCATCCAATCGATGGCAGTGGGATTTTTCGAATAGTGGAGATAGTTCTTTTTGAGGAAACCAATGCCATGCTCGGCACTGATGCTGCCCTTCAGCTGTGAGGTGTACTCGTAAACGAAGGGCTCGATCCGCTTGTGAATTTCCTCGGTGTACTGTTTGCAGGACACATTCAGATGCAGATTGGAGTCACCCAAATGGCCATAGCCGCAGACGATTGTCGCCAAGGGACCGCAACGCTCGCGCAACACATCGACAATGCCATAGAAGTCACGGAGCGGCAGCGAGATGTCATACTTAAAGCAGAAAGTCTTCTCGATTAGGCCGAGTGGGACCATCTCGCGGATTTTCCATAACTCCTGCACCTTGCCGGGATCACCGGTGACGGTGCCATCGATTATCTCGCCCCGTTCCATGCCATCGCCAATGAACTGGTTGATCTTCTCCTCATCGTGCGTTGCATTGCTGCCCGACGTCTCGATCAGCATGTAGAATGGGTATCCACTAATTGGGGAGCTACGAATACACACAGAATGGATGATCAACAATTAGATATACTCGAAAATTCGTTATTTTTCCTGTGTTTACTCTGAACTACACTCTGAGAAAAACGGATCTTAAATTTTAACCATTTTTAAGGTGTTTTTTTGGAGAATATGAGAGGGTAGGGTATTAGCTAGTTGATCAAAGGTACTCACTTGAGGAACTTGAAGTGTTCGAGGGTATTGTTGAGAGCAAGATGATCGATGAGTTCGCAGGAGCTGAGTATTTCGCCGAGATTGCGTTTGGCACTGACGTACGTTTTGAGGACATCATCAAAGGAATTGAGGCCAAGGAAGGCGACACTCACCGACTTGGAGACATGGGGACAGAGCATCGCCACCTTTGTGACGACACCCAAGGTGCCCTCGGAACCGATGAACAGATGCTTCATGTGATAGCCGGTGTTGTCCTTTTTGAAATTCGACATAAGATCAAGGACCTGGCCACTGGCCAGTACAGCTTCCACGCCCAGCACCGAGCCATGTAAATTGCCATATCGAAGGACGCGAACACCGCCTGCATTCGTTGAAACATTGCCACCAATGTGGCAGCTGGCCTTGGCGCCCAGATCGAGGGGTACCGTCAGACCCACATCTCGGGCACGTTGATCAAAGTTCTCCAAAATGCAACCGGCCTCGACGATGGCAATGCCTGTCACCTCATCCACCGATATAATCTTATTCAGTCGCTGCAGCGACAGCACAATCTCATCACAAATCGGCGTAGATCCGCCCACCAGGCCGGTGTTGCCACCCTGAGGCACCACAGCCAGCCGTCGCTCGTTGCAGTGGCGCAGAATGGCGGCGACCTCGTCGGTAGTGCCCGGCTTGAGCACCAGTTTGCTGTTGCCTGTCATAGATTAGATTACAACTAGTTATTCAGCTTCAAATGGATTTAATTACTTAAGGTAATTTCTTGACAGAAAACCAAACTGATATAATATATAGAATAAACCGGAACCGTAACCGTAACCGTTAACCGCTTGACACTCAAAAGCAGATCGGAAACCGAAACGTCGAAAATCGCTTTGATTTCCTGCTTAAAATTAAAAATATGTTGACTTTAAGTAAATTTAATTTTAACTTAAGTTAATTACTCTTTTTAGCTTAACTTAATAACTTGAAATACTTGCCGCGTATGCGCTTTTGGAAGCATACATTGTAGCCATCCAGTTCCTCGGTAAGGACATGATTTTTGCCCAATAGTTGCTCAAAGTGCGCCACATCCTTATCGTTTAGCTGTGCGTAATTGCCACGCTGCACCTTGTCCGTTATCTGTGGTGCCAAAAGGAGGTGAAGGATTGGAAATGTGATTTTTGATTTTCAAAATACTCCAAATTTAACTATTACGACTTGGCTACATTTCTCAAGGCTTATAATTGCAACCTACTGAAAATGCACCACAATCCTCAAATCAGCGGAAAATGGTGAAAACAAGGCAGTAAAATGTTCATCCAACCACCATTTGCAATAAAAAAAAACAAAATGTATAAAAAAAACAAAGCGCGTTGCTTTTTGGTCGGCAGCGATTGGGCCACTGCAATGACACAAATTCACCACAAACTCAACTCTCTCTGTCTCTGTCTCTCCCTCTTACCTGTGTGAGTTCGGGCAGCGGCGATGCGCTGCTCGCCAGCGTGCGCACCATTGTGTTGGTGTGCGTGTGCATGTGCGTATGACTGAGGGTGGCGGCAATCGTCGTCGCATATCTGCGCAATTGTACGAGTCCCTGTAAACGCATCATGGCTGTGGTGACTTCGACTGCAACTGTGCTGGGGATGTGGTGGGATCTGTTGTGGTGTGGTGTGTTGTGGGGGTGGGGAAGGCGGCAATTAAAACTAGTTCAACGTGGAAAGTCCCGTTTCTGGGCAAGCTGTAACGAAGAAGAGATAAGGGGTTTCGGCTTCGAATAACAGTTATTATGCTCGGTCCTTCATCAAGCACATAAATGGGAATAAACATTAAAAGGCTTGTTAACAGCAGTTTGGTCAATATGAAGACACGTTTCTTATGCGATCTTAGTGCAATTTGTAGGATTGATCAACTATATATCGACGATCAGGTATACAAATAAATAATAAATACTTAAATTAAAATTCCATAAATATATATTCTATAAATATCTATTCACATTTTTTTGATGTTTTTAAGCTGTTTGCATTTCTCTTTATGCATGCATTCGTAAACGTTTTTTATTTTCTGTGTATATATCAGACATTAACATCAATTGAACTGATTATAAAGCTGATACTATCTTCCCACCTGTCATTTCCTTATCTTTTTTTTTTTGGTGTCACTAATTCTAGTCTTGTGTGGCACAAACCTCGGACGGTACTGATAGATAGCATCCAGATGGAACCCAAAAACTACATATGTTTGTATCTGTATATATATAGTTTATATAGTGTCTCCATAATCTTGGGGTAGACAACACTATCAGTGCGAAAAAAAAAAAAAAAATAAATAAATAATAAAAGTAACTGTACACGACTTTTTTTTAACGGTTTGCTCAAGAACCTTTTGTTATGCAATTATTCGAAATAGTAAAATAAAATAAATCGTTTTCCGGTTCTGGTTCCGGTACTTAAAATGTTAAGATTCTGATAAAGGTTAATAATTGGTTCACATTTTTTATCCCCGGTATTCGGTTATAGTACTATATGGACCAATAATGTCGGTTTACAGTTTCGATTCCGAAATGAAATCGATACATATTCGCTTCCACTTCCGTTTGAGATGAGCTTGAAAAAGTTTGCTCGAATATCAATTTAAGCTGAGTTTGTCTTATTTGAAGATGTAAGTAATTGAACGAAGAACTAAAATCTCAAAATGTAAGACTGTTTTGGGAAAGGTACGTAAGACAACTTCTCCCGTTCAGAAATGTGGTTATTAAATACCCCTTCTAAAATAAACACTTTGATCTCCAACATTGACAATATTTATGCTTTATGTGAGTGCAAAATGTTATTTTTATTTCAAATATGCTTTTAACAAAGTTATTTGGTTTAGCGGTGTAGATGGGTTGGATAGGCGGGGGTGGGTAGAGGGGGCAGAGACAATGGCAAACGGTCCCACGGTCGAGATTCAGGTGAGCAGAAAAGAAGTCGAGTTAAAGTCAATATTTTTATGACAGCGACAGGGTTTGCTTTGTCTATATGCATAAGCACACAAGCATACATATGTGTGTGTGTGTGTGTGTGTGTGTGTGGTCAAAAGGTATTTCAGGTATTAAGCCAAATGCAGAAGAAGAAGAAAATGCATAACCATAAACTCATTTACGACAATCTTTCATCAACAGTTAGTTTTACCTGCCTCGGTTTTGGCAATTGTTTTGGTCGATCTTTTGTGGGTTTTCGGGCTGAAACTGAATCGAAAGAGAGACAGAGAGAGGTAGAGCGAGAGCGAGAAGGTTACAAAAGACACGAAGTTTAGCAAAAGTTACAAATTCCATACCTACAAAAATTGCATACGATTTAATATTTCATTTGCATTTTCGACTTCTCAGTCTCAAACTGCTCTACTCAACCGCACTCAAACTTGGCGTATGACAAACATGTTTGCAAGTGTTCGCAGCGAACTTAACAGAGACAGCTGGAGCACAACTGTTCTAGACGTAAATATGTATGTAGTTTTCTATCTTACTCGTTCGCATGCGACGCGCTGGCTCCGTTGATCGCTGATCTACGCATGTATGCATGACAAACATGTCTGAAGTTCAAATTACAGCTACAGGCAGCAAGCAAGGAGCTTTTGAGTGCCAACAAAACGGTTTATTGTTTTTGTTTACATCTGCCGTCTACCATATGATGTGGGTGCGCCGGTGTGTGTGCAAATATATATGCGTATATGTAAATTTGATAAGCGGAATCTTTTCACGCAAGTGTGCTAAAAAGCGATGTATGTATGTATGTTTGTGTGTGTTGATTTATATGTATTCAATGGCGTCACATATTGTCCATGCGCCTTCCACGTACTCATATCAGCCAGACAAATATGCGCCCACACACACTCACGCACACAAAGACAGTGCGCGAGCATATAATTTATTTTTTCAAATGCACTTCACTTATTGTTTCTTATTAATTGTATATGAGAATACGCACCTGCCGTAAGATGTATAATATTAAGATTAATAATGATAAAAGTCGATGTTAATTGTCGCGCGTTTAACACGCAAAAGGCAATCAAAACAAGACTAAAACTAAAACGAAGAAACGAAACTACGAGAGAAGCCCCCAAAGAAAGCGAAAGAGAGAGAGAGAGAGCGCGAGCGTAAGCAAAAAGCTATTGAGCGCAAAAGCTTTCGGTAGCGCTTTGATCAGCTGTTGAGCTTTGCGTGCTTTCCAAGGCAGTGGCTTCTAAACTGTAAAATATAGTTTTCGCAATTTTCGTGAGTGAAATTCATTCGAAAATGATCATAACGAAATAAAACTAATTAAACAAAAAAAATGCCAAGAAGATATTTAAATTTAAAGCTCTTGTTAGATCTTCGTAGACACTCCGATAAAAATAATTCAGTAAAAAATCAGAAAAGGATTTTAATTTCATTAAATAAATTAAATTAATCAATTGGTTTTTTTTTAGATACAAGAAAGAAGCGACAAAAACTACACTTTTACGAATTTATCATAATTTAAAATGCTATAGAATCTCAAAAACAAAAATTAAAGCAAACCCGAGCTGATTAGTTACTAGTGTATATACGGCCAAAGAATACTCTTCTTAGGAAGGAATATATTCAAAAATGTATATATATATATATATAAATAATGTCAAATGTTTATGAACAAATGCAATGCATTCAAATAATACAAAGTTCAAAAATAAGAAATCCAATTTATTATTTTTTATTATATTATTATCATTTTACACAACAATTATCATCAAACATTTTTTAATTAGCTTAACCATTGAAATGTTTATTGTTTTTTGTTTTTTTAATTAAATTTTTTTTTGTTGCTTCATGCACAGCGAAAAATAATATAGCATAAATATATATACATATATAATTATTATTTTATATTATGTATTGATATTAATATTTTTTTTACAATTCAAATTTGCTCTTAGCAAGCAGCAAATATTGTCAAACAATGCATTAAATTTCGTAAGCAGTTTCAACTGTTATACTAAACGCTCACCATGTTGAGGCTGAATAAAAACTCACCACGGGCAACGCCCATCGATTGGCGAGCACACCACCACCAACAGCAGCAGCAGCAGCAGCAGTAGCAGCGTCATGTACGTATGGCCATCTCGCTCACGCCACTTGTCTAGCGTTAGGTTGTTGTTGTTTCGCTGCTGCTGTTGTTATTGTTGGCTTTAGTTGACACCCACCCCAAAGTGAGCGAGTAGCGCGCCCATTTTTCGCCGTCGGCATTTTGTATTGGACGCAGCCGCCGATGCCAAACTGCAATTAGACAGCGGATAGCGACAGCGACTCGGCGAACAGTTAAACAAAACAAAATGGCGTCACGCGTGTCTATTTGATTTAGTTAACTGTTTTTACAGTGCAACAAGCAAATCAAATGCACGCGATTGGTCAAATCACACGCAAAGTTCAATGTGAAAAATAACTAAAGGCAAATTCCAAGTGCATTCCAAATGTAAATAAAATAAAATAATTTATTAAATAGTTTAATCGGTAATTGAACATTTTCGAAAAGCGGAATTGGAAAAGAAACCGAAAAACGTTATACTTCATGCAAATAAAAATCTGCGCAAATATTTCGATGGGAATTTACTCGAATTTTCCAATCTTTTCTATTCTCTTTCTCAAAACTAGAAAAATATTGCTTAGATTAAGAGCAAAGATCAAGTATGGAAATTAATAATGAAAAATATGTTTATCATGTCAAGTGCAGCTTCAAGTATTTTTTTTTTAATAATTTAGTTTTTGTGTGCTGATAAAAAGTTGAGTTTGAAATAAATTTCAATTGAGCATTGGGCGATCTTTAAAAAATCACAAATTTAATTTAAGTATATTTTCTGCTTAAGTCAAGATTGTGCTTAGTATCCACAAGATAATGGTTTTGAAAATCGGTCTAGTGTTAAAGGAGTTTATCTTTCTGCCTATAATTCCCATGACAGGTTTGTGATATAGAGATCTGATATTGCTACTGACAACAGATATATGGTTATATTCCAAGTTGCATCTGTTTTTAAAATAAACAACATATCGAAACAAATATTCAATATTAACTTTGATCAATTAAAGATATAGAGTGTCAGAAAAAAGAGAAACTGTTACTTTGGGGTATCTATATCGGTTGATCCTGATCAAGAATACATATATATACCTTAAAGAGAGTCAGCTGCGCACTTATTTTTCAAGATACCAATACTTAGCCGAATAATACACTTAAAACAATTTTTATACTACACGTAAAAAAATTAGAATCGGAATTTGAAATCCATTGTGGTTCAAAGTCACTGATTAAAACTATTAAGCAAAAAAGTTGTTCACACGAAATCGGCTTTCGATCGATTGTTCTTATGGCTGCTGTATGATATAGTTAATCGATCCGGTCGGCTACAGCAAAATGACGGTTATATGGAAAATTTCATGAATTTCATGATTTCAAAACTGAGGGAATAGTTCGCTTAACAGCAGACATGGCTAGATCGGCTCGGCTAGCGATGCTGATCAAGAATATATATGCTTTGTGGAAGATGTCTCATTGAACAAGTTACGAACTGCACGACAAAACTAAAATACCATTTGCAAAGGTATCCAAAATAGAAATGGAATACTAATATAAGAAAAAGTAAAATTCAGGATCCCAAACTGAAACGTATTTCGGATCTGGTTCCGGGTTCCGTACGAAAAGTGTAAAGGTTCCGGTAAAGGTGGGAGACTCAAATATTGAGTCTTATAGATTTTAAGGGTTTTGGATTCCATAGTTGATACATAAAATGAAAATCTACATTTAAGATATTAAAATCTAGTACACATATAGCTGAGTCAGGTTAGATTTGGAAAAAACATTGCTTTAAAATCGGAATTTGAGTAAGTTTTATTATATATACATATTATATATATAAGGTTAGGTTTCAGTCGAAGATTAATTGCACATTTTTCGATCAGTTTGTTGTGAGTTAATCAAAGTTGAACAAGGAAAAAGACGCTATATATAATTTGATTTATGATCTTTCGAATTGATTGTTGATCTTAAAATCAACCATAAGATCGACAAGTTATAATCCCTTTATGCGCGGGAGTTGCGATCTTAGTGAAATCTTTACAGTTGATCAATAGTTTGTCTGGCTGTATTAATTAAACTTTGAATTTATTGCTATCGGAAATCGATTTGTATCGATAAGTATCAAATTTGATCTGCGCTGAAAGTCTCTAATAGTAGCTTGTGCATATAGACGGACACGGCTAGATCTACTCGACTGTTGATGCTGCTCAGTAATATATATCTCTTGGCGTAAGAGATGCTTCCTTTCTTCCTGTGGCATACTTTGCACAACTTTGTTAGACCCTTAGACCCAAGTTTTAGTTTTCAATCAAAGAATTTGCAGTCTAGTTAATTCTAGCAGATCAAATTGCTGTCCTTCAGCAAAGTGGTTGATTTTGAAACAGTTTCTAATCGAATTAAGTAAAATTTTCTTTAGTATTTTTCAAGATTTACTGATATATAAATATATATGTCAGATATATATGAATAAATATATATATATGGTTTTGTTATTGGGTTGCTTTGGGCTTGATGTTGCCTTCGAGGATCGCAAGGTCAGCATGCCCACCCTTAGATGGTAATCCCTGCCATCCCCCCACCCTTAAATGATGGCTAAGCAAAAAAAAAGATCGTTGTCGTTGTTGGAATAGCTCTTGTGTCGCCGGTCTCAACTGAGCGAAAACAGCCCTTAGCTTGTGCTTAGGGGTTGAATTCGCGCACACACGCACACATTCCACTTAATCGCTGCAATTTTGGGGGTAATTGTTGAATATTTGCTTTGCAAATGCATTCGTAAGACGGTGCGTAAAATGGAGACACAAAAGCAACAACAACAACAATAACAAACAAAAAATAGGAAAAGGGTGTGCGTTGTGTCTGCTGGAAACGGAAATGGGGTTGGGGTGTCGGGGTGCCGGGTTTTTCGTAGGTCGAGGGTCGCCACAACTGAAGCCCCGTTCCTCGTGTACCAAAGTTCAACCCTTTGCGGAACGGCCCAGAGGCACTCTGACTCTTGACTAACTAAATGACGAAACTACCCTTCCCACGGGCCCGTACTCGGGTGGACCGTCAGCCCGTTAGGCCTGGTAGTACCGTAGTACAGTTCGTACATGTCACTGGATGGGTTTTCATGAATTCTCAAGAGGGTCACCGACGAAAATTACTTGACGGGGGATTTTTTTCCTCTTATATTGGTGATTTTTAAAGACTGCACCGGAAATGTGAAGCGACATGGTTGGTTTTTTTTTTGGTAGTTTGGAGGTGTTTTAGTTTCGATATGTAATAGTTTTTGAGGTTTTTGTATATTATTGTATTAATTTTTGAGGTTAGACTATTTGCCTATATGAGTCTAGAGTAAACAACCTAATCTAACCCACATATATTTTTATATATATACTGTTTGGACTGGGATCTATGTATATATATTTCATAGATTTGTGGTTAATATATATTTGATATATAATTGCCTTTTAAATAATAATAATATATGATTTACTTTGCTTTAAAAACATCATTTGCAACAACATTAAACCAATAATTGTGGTTCGCTTTTCAATGAATCCAGTGACCCAAGTTTGAGAATTGATTGCAGCGCATGCAAGACTCACCCTGGCCGACTGCTGAACACGAGAAACCAAACACAAAATTTCAACCTGAGTCCGAGTTCACAGTGCGTGCGAGCGAGCGAGCGAACGAACGAACGAACGAACGAACGAACGAGCAAACCAGAAACAACGACTGCGTGAGTGCGCTACACACAGCTAGGCACACACACACGCACACAGAGAAAAGGAAACTGGACCTGAAGGAAACTTCTTCGTCGAGGGTTCGTTGGCAATGGCATAAGTCGTGGGCATTATGCGGATGTGTGTGAAATGAGAGAGAGATTAATAAGCGGCAAAAGATGTGCAAAAAAGATTGCAAACTTTTGCAAGTGGAGTGAGAGAGCTTATCGTTGTTGTTGTCATTGAGAAATTTCGTTAAATTCGTCAAATATTAACCGAACAGGTGGTGGTGAGCTGACCACGCCTTTGACTTCATTACAGTTGGAAGGCAAAAACAAAGCAATAAAAAGCAACCCATTTTGATAGTTGTACCAAAACACACACACATATACACACAAACACAAAGCAATGACACCCCAGTCAGGCATGTGTATGTGTGTATGTATGCAAATGTTGATAATTCCCTGGTTTTTTTTTTCAAAAATGGTGTAGGAAATTCTAACAATTACAAAAGCAACAGCGAACAGCAAGCGAACTGCGATAACAATGCTAATGTGTGAGTGTGAGGCAATTACAACACACACACACACATATTAACATGCACATGCAAGCGCTGTGCTAATGAGCGCAAGTGAGACAGCCGAGTAAGCAAATTGATGCCAGTGGAAAAAAGCACGCGCAAAGCAATTTACGCTGATTATACATTTGTCATTTTTGTTCGAAATATACAAAAGCACACGAACACACACACACACACACATGGGACACACACTCGTGCGCTCGCTCACACTGCGGCGCAAAACGACAACGACCCCCCAACAACAAAAACAACAACAAGAGTCGAAGACCAAAGCGAGTTTGAGTTAATAAGTCCAGACGATAAAAAAAAGAGCGCATGCTCCGCATGGCATTTTTGTACAGTTGAATATTATATGACACACAGCACGAAGAAGAGTGCCGCAACTAATAAGAAAAAATACGTACACAAAATACAAGCGAAAAAAAAAACACATTCAAAAGTCCAACCATAAAAAATCCAATACACACATACAAGCACACAAGTGGTGTAGCCCAAGATGAAGCCGGATCAGTGCACACAGATACACACACCCAAGCACACACAAGCGGACCAAATAAAAGGCATAATATAAAAGAGAGAAACAGCAGGCAAAAACACTTAACAAGCGTAAAAATAATATGGCGGCAACAGCAAAAAAAAAAAACGAACGAACGATACACGAAAATGTTTCGTGCCTTCGTTCATTCGGTCGGTTCGAACAACGAGTCTCACATCAACAACAACGTTGCCTGTCATTGCCAGCAGCAACGATGGGACGAATATATATCTACAAAAGCATAATGATGAGAATTTGTGACTGTCGGATACAAGAACAGCCCAAAGCGGCGCACGCACACAGATACACACATACAACTATGCACGGGGGCAGGCAAGCAGGCAACGACAAAATGAAAAATGGAATGCTAGAGCGTCTGACAACGCACAGTGGTGCAAGTACATTGTATTTGTGCACATATAAAATACATATTTCAAATGGATTGTGTTTTTTTTTTTGCAGCCAGTGTGATTTTATATAAATAAAGCAACTTATTATATTTTTGATGGCTCATTACTTTATTAAAAATTAATATAATACGTATAATTCTCAGTCTATGTCAAAATAAAATATATCATTTTATTAATAAATATGCATATTTTGAATATTCTATGAAAGCACTACATATTGAATGTGTTTACAAAAGGACAGAATAAATCTAAATAAATATGGAAATTTAACTTAAAATATAAATTATTAGTTTCTACGTTCTTTAACGTATATTAAAGTTATCGATATACAAATCAAATCATCGGTAGAAATTATTATATATAAAATGTAGTCATTTTTGTTAAGCAAAATAGGATTTAAAAAATTGCAATTCTTCATCAAATAAAATCAGCACTTCAAGTAAAAATTATAATTTTTTTTTTTTCAACATTTTCGTTTGATATTAACAGTAACAGTGGACCGACCACTGTGCGTGCATGTCAAAGGCAAAGACCACGCCAACTGCAGCAACACGAAAAAAATGCAGCAGTGGAGCACAATAAAGCAACGGGAGACATTGTATTGCAAATGGAAATGGAAATACGACAACAACAACTAACTAAAAAATAGATGAAACGCAAAGAAAATGCAATTCAAATAATCATAATGAAACGCATACCACTGTACGAATGAACGAACGAACGAGCGAAAGCGAACGAATGCGGTCTGCCCGCACCCCATCTTCTCCCTGCACAAGCACAAACATACCCATTCTGAGGCCGACAAGCAAAAACTAATAATAAAATAAAGCCGCTGTGTCGATTGCCAGTCAGTTCAGGTATGTCTGCCTGTCTGTATGTATGTATATATTTATATACGTTTGTTTGCATGTATTTAATGGTGGTGGTGGTGGCAAATGCGAAATCGAAAAAAGAAGATGAAGTATAGCAAGCAAGCAAGCAGGCAGGCAGCACACAACAACCACAACGACGACGCTGAGGCCGACATTTGAGTGTAGAGAAAACCAAAAACGGGTCTCTCGCTCGTTGACGAGGGCGGCGGTGTTCGGAGCAAAGGGCAATCGACAGCAGGCAGGGTGGTTGACAGCGCGCATACATAGATACACACATACACATAAAAACATTACAACGGGCGCGAAAGCAAAAGCAACACACACACACACATGCCCGCCAGCTGTAGCCTCGTTTTTGTTTTTGTACATTTCGTTTATTTTTTGTATCTTTTTTGCTGCTCGTACACATACATTTTTTCTTTCGTTCGCACACACCACCAATGCCCATTGAACAAAACACAACAGCACACGCAGTGTGGCTATTGCTATCGCATTCGCACCTGTTATCACTTGAATGCGATTCGCTATTGGCATCGCATTCGCACGCCTGCATTTCGTTATAGAGAAATTTTCGTTTGTCGGTGGGTGTATGGAAAACTGGTTTTCCTCGCCCAGCTGCCTGCCAACCCTCTTCAATCGCTCGCTCTCTCACACACACACACGTGCGCTGGCTGCTTCATTTTGTTTCGGCAGAGTTGCCGCCGTCTGCGCGCCTTTCAGTCTGAAATTTAAGTTGGCGGCGTACGGATTGTGTTAAGTCCGAACTCGCATCCACGCTCGCGCCGATCTCGACACACAGATACACACACGCACGCAAGACAAATCGTGAACGGATTAACATCTGCGATTTCTTAATATATATTTTTTATATTTATGTTTAAAGGCTGTAAGAAAAAAAAGCCAAAAAAAAAGCTTAAAAAAAGATACATGCTGCAAAGTGAAAAATTATGCTGCCTCCGTCGCAGTCGCCGTTGCTGCCGCAGCGATGCGCAGTGAATTTGTGCCGCTTAACAAAAAATATGTTGCTAGAGTTGTCGCCGCGTTTTATGTAAGCCGAAGCACAAGAAGAAGAGCACAAAACTCAACTTTCCCTCCGCCCCCTCAACCCCTAACCTATCACGTGTACAGGTGCTTAATAAATAATAAAGTTGAAAATAAATATATTAAAAAAAATACAAACTCAAGTTTTGAGCCGTCGTCGTCATCGTCGGACGCAATTGCTGCAGTCGAGTGGAGTATGTACTAATTATTGCTCTCCTGCACGAAACGCTCAATTTACACGCCTCAGTCGCAGTCTCACACAGACACACACACCCAAACACAAATATACCTACACAGATACACACATACACACTAGCACGCACGCATACAACGACACTGACACTGAGGCTGACGCTCGGCGAGACACTTTTTTTTCCGTTGTTGTTGTGTAAATTTTTATGTATGTTTTCTTGTGTTGTCTGTTGTGTTTTACGTTATTTTGCCTGTTTGTATATATATAAATATAGATATATTGTGGTGTGTGTATCTTATTAAATGTAAAACATGGAAAATAAACAAAACTTAAACTAAATTAAAAAAAACGCAGCAGCAGCAATATGCTGCCAACAACAATAAAAACAAACAGCAGTCAAAACAGCAGCAGCAGTCGCAGTAGCAGCACAGTCGCAGTCAACGTCGCCGTAAAAGTAATAGCAAAAAGCAAGAGAACATCGCTGCCGTCGTCGTCGCCGCCGTCGCCGCTGACGTCGTCGCATGCATACTATTAATTTATTATACAAATTGTTTTTATTTTGAATAATGGATCGTCGTGCATTGAAGTTTATGCAAAAAAGGTATTATTATTTTCTTTCGTTTTTAGTTTTGTTTTAGTTTTTAATCCACAATATTGCATTTGCAGATACAATGCATGTGCGTGTGTGTGTGTGTATGCATGCATGCATATGTACGCACACTTACATGTATATGTGTGTCAATGCACTCGCGTTTATTATTGCTTATTACAAAAAAAAACATTTTCCTTTTTTCCTGCTCTCTTTTCTCTCGCTCACTCTCTCTGCGTGTGAGTGCACTCTTATGCTATTTGTATATTTGTTATTATTACATTACATAGGAAACCGCGTCTCAGGTTCGCCGCAAGTGTGACCATCGTTGGCATTGAAAATATTCTCAATACACACACATATACGCATTTTTCTTATTTCGCTCTTCTATCACATTTTATAGTTTATTGCAGCATTTAACTTTGGCGCGA
This sequence comes from Drosophila nr. medialis 2 BK-2023a, assembly GCA_035044325.1. Lineage (NCBI taxonomy): Eukaryota > Metazoa > Arthropoda > Insecta > Diptera > Drosophilidae > Drosophila > Drosophila nr. medialis 2 BK-2023a. The sequence goes on from JAWNMH010000388.1 coordinate 9,579,822, forward strand.
ACTTCAATTATGCTACGTTAGTCGACACTGCCGAATAATGACAAATGTGCACAAATTAGAAAAACATGTATATAAATATATATATATATATGTGCTCTTGTTTGACGTCGCATCATAATCGTACTTGTACTTAAAATGCTCTTCTCTGCTTCTCATGCACACAGCGAGCGCAAAATTCACAAGTCCCAAACGAGTTTTGTTCCCCATCTGCTTTGCAACATTGCAGTCGAGAGTCTCGAAAAACACACACACTCACACAACAGCAAAATTTCGCAATGCACACCATATGTATGTGCTTGTAATTTTATTTATTTTTTATTTTGGTGGTTGATTTTTCTTTTTGCTTTTCGCAGTATTAAAAAGCAAAAGTTCTAAACCAAAAGTAACATGTTTTTTTTTGCTCCTAAACTGAAACTGCAAGCGACTTTTAGCAGCAGCAGCGGGAGCAGCTTACCAAGAGCAGAAGCCAGGAAGAAGCAGAAATAGCAAGAATAACAGTGAGAAAGCAGCGAACGCTCTCTCTCGTTCGTTCGCTCGCTCTCTCAAATCGCGCGCGTGGGATCCCAAATACAGTTCGAAGTAAACAAAATTCGAGGCGGATGCATAGTGTTGCCATCTGTTCTTTAATTAGCAAATAACGCATTTCAACATTGCTCATTGCTGTCATGTAATTTAGATGCAAAGTACATATATATGTACATATTAATATTTTAATACACATTTCAATGCTCTTGTGCAGATCATGTTTAAGTCTTATTTTGTTTTTATATTATTAATGACTAGTAATATGTATGCATTTATTTAACAGTCGGTTGGCAACTCTATTTTTACATGCTTGCGCTGTCATGCATTTGTGTGTGAGTGCCTGTTTGAGCTGCGCTCGTCATTTGACCAAGCAAGCATTGCTGACTCGCTCACACTTTTGGGCATTCGGCAACGAGACCGACAAGGGCGACACAATAGCGCTCACTCTCAATTGTTTTGTATTCACATGGGCATGTGTGTGTGCATGTGTGTGAGTGTTATTGTTGGCTGTGGCTAGCATGCAGAAATAAAACCCGTTCGTATAATCAATATGTAGTCATCTATTTTCAATTCAATCCCCTGCCCCAAAAAAAAAAAAGAAAAAAAAAGCCCGTGCAGGTTTAATGCCCCAAAAACCACCACCAAAAAGGAAATTTTGCACGCATGTTTCTTGCAAACAAATTTGAATTTTATGTTCCTTTGCCTTGTTGCTGTTTTTGTCGCTCTCTCTCTCCTTGGCATACTAGCTGCGCGCGCTCTCCCTAACACTATCTCGCTCGCACACACTATAAACACACACACATACACAGTCATTCTCTCACTCACTCAGCCTTTCTTTTGCTAGCTCGTTTCGGCGCATGCTCGTTTTGTTTGCGTGTTGGCATTGTTATCAATCTTGCTGCTTGCAACTCAATTTGGTTAGAAGCGAATATAAAATTAATGTTCGCTGTGTGGCAGTCTTGTTGTTGCTCTTCTTCTTTTTGTTTTTTGATTGTTAATGACACTGATGCGGCATCCCGCAGGCCAGCATAAAAAAAAACGCAGTCAACAACTCATGCTCTGTCTCCGTCTCTCTTTATCTCCTTTGCTTACACACACACACACATAAGCAACACAAACCAGTCTTGAGCTGCAAGATTTTGTTGCTGCTTGACGCTGAAAAGGATGCTCTTACTGCTCCCTGCTTCCATAGTCTGGCAACATGTCTAGTCGCCAGTAAGTTTTTTTTTTTCCCCTGCTAATTTTTTTTTTTTTTAGCAGCTTTCGCTTGCTCTTTGCCGGTCGCTTGGTGCTCTGGCTGTAGTAGTGGGAGAGGGGAGCGTGCGTGCGACCTTTGCATACCCAGCTGCAACCCTGTCGCAGGCAATCAAGGCATGACACCCCTGACCGATTTCATGCAATGCCATGCAAAAAAAATAAAAAGCCGCCCACTGTTTTTCTGCAATTGAGTTGAACTCCACACATATACACCCACGCTCACGCACACACACACTAAACACCCAACCACCCACCATGCACCACCCTCTGCTCTGTACCGTTTGTTACCAGGGGTAACCCTAATGCTGGCCGTCTCCAATATCCACTGTCTCGTTTCGCTTGTAGTTTCCTTCTGCTCTCATACCGTGTAGCCATTGAAAATGCCTAGAGTGGGTATGACGAGAGCAGACATAACTGATTCTATATGCTATATACAAATTTACGTATATATTCTTGTCTTTTAAACTTTGATTATTCGTAATCGATAAGTATCGTAGCTTACATTCCCAATTCACTCTCAAAACAAAAGAAAAAACACAAATTGTTAAGTGCTTAACTTTTAGCAATCCATTTTATACTTTGCAAATATTATAATACAAGGTATTTCCCCGTCGGACAATCTTGACTATTTTGAATGTGGATCCTATTACTTATTTTTGTATATGTATCATGCCTTAAGGGTCAGAATTGTATAACTTAAATAATATATTGTAGATATGCTTTAAGGTAATTGCCAAATTTCACATTTATTTTCATAACAATTCCTTCTCCCATTTGTAAACTTAAAAGTACTCTTCATGTGAATTTACTTAGAACTGTTATTTGTGCTTTAAGCTCTCTCTCTCTCTCTTTTTGGCATGCTTACTTTACTGTTGCATTTCAATAACTGCAAATATGCATGCATCCCTCCCGCGCACAAACACTGGCTCATGCTCTTCCTCTCTGACTGCCTGCGTAGGTGCGTAGGCTGCTCTCACGCTCCCACGCATGCTGTCTAACTGCATCTCTCAATTTATGTTCACAACTCCAGCTGCTGAAACGAATGCTGTTTACTGTTATTTACAGTTTGGCATTAATAGGTGAAATAAATGCATTGATGTATGTGATGTATGTGCAAACATACAAATCCATATATGTGTATGTATTTCTATATATGGGACTTTTTGCTGCTGCATGGCTCTCCCTGCTCTCCTTTAAAATGACCTCTTTCGCTGTTACCGTTAGTTACTCATGCAAGAGCACATGTGTGTGTGTTTCAAATTACATGTAGCACATATTTGGCATTAGTGGGTCAATTAAGAGTTGCAATTGGCCGCCAAATGACTTTATAAATCTAAAAAATGTGAAAACTATGCGAAAATCAAAGTACTTTTAAACTATATGGTAGTCAGCGGGCTATTGAAAATCGGCTCATAAACCTACTAAATTTGTATATAGATATTATTATAGCAATTTTAAATATTAACTATTTGTATTTTTACTAAATTTGTCTATAGTTACTATTATATTCTTAAAAATTATTGTTATCTATTTTGATTTGATTTTGAAGTTAAATACTTTTCGCTTTTCAAATTTGTAGCTATTTAATATTAATTAATAATTAATAATTCAAAACAAATAACTATCAAGAAATATGTATGAATGAATGATGTTGGCATGAAGTCTTGCTGAATTTACTCCATCTCTGCTTGTTGCTCCCTCTCCCCAACTTTCTCTCTTCTCTGTTTGCAGAGCTTTAAGCCTCAGCTGAGCTTACGCTGTTGCTGATTTGCATGCCATTGAGCAGAGCTGTCAGTCTGTCTGCCAAAAAGTTTGCACTGCATTTCTTTTTTGCGTTCTTTTACTGCAATTCCATTGTCTTACTTTTTTTTTTTTTAGTGTTCTTTCTCTATTTGACTGCGCTATTTGTTTTATTTGTTTATATTTTTGTTTTTGCAAATTCCAAAATGCTGCATGCCTCATGCCGACGCAAACGCTCCAAGTGTGTGTTGAGTGCTTATTTGGTTTTTTTTTTGTGATTTCAACTCAAGCAACAATTTTGGCTCACTGTCTGCCTTCTCTTTATTACCCATGCAGAGCGGACACTGAAAGCGATACAACAGCAACAACAACAACAACAGCAGCAGCAACAACAATCAGCACTTTGACAACAGCAGCAACAGCGTTGGCAACAACTGTGACATCAACTGTGACAACAACAACAACTGCGCTACCCTTGAAGGACAACTCGAATATACGCAGCACCAGCAGCAACAGCAGCGACAAGTTGCAGCCAGCAACACAACAGCAGCAGCAGCATCAGCAGCAGCAGTTGCAACAGCAACAACAACAGCTACAACAGCAACACAAACAGCAGCAGCAGCAACAAAGCGTTGAGCGGCCTTTAAAGTGTTTGGAGACATTGGCACAAAAGGCGGGCATTACTTTTGACGAGAAATACGATTTTGCGAGTCCGCCGCATCCGGGCGTAAATCCCGCCACGCCCACCAACAACAACAACAATAATAATAATACTAATAATAATAACAACAACAATAATAATAATAACAACAACAATAATAATAATAATAATAATAACACGCAATTGAACAAAAACGTGCCAGCAACAGCAGCAACAACAACGGCAACTACAATCACAGTTGGTGCACACACGCCGCCAGCAGCACGACGCACAGCAGCAGCATCAACAACAACTACAACACCCAACAGCAACAACAACGCGGCACGTTCACGCAGCGTATCACGTTCCCGCTCACGTTCGAGCACGCCCACCTCACGTGCAACAGCAGCAGCAACAGCAGCAGCAAACGCAGCAGCAACAGCAGCAGCAAACGCAGCAGCAACATCAGCAGCAACAGCAGCAGCAACAGTTGCTGTCAGTGGCACACTGGAGAAATCACAGAGCCCCGCCCAACAGGTGGCATCCGCTGCGGCGGTGCCACTGCAAATCTCACCGGAACAATTGCAGCAATTCTATGCGAGCAATCCGTATGCAGCGATACAGGTTAAACAGGAGTTCCCAAATGCCAACAACAGCAACAGCGGCGGGCACAGCAACAATCCCAACACTGGCGCCAACACCAATCCCAATAACAGCGGTAACAATCAAATATACAACAACAACAACAACAACAACAACAATACCACAACTAGCATTAACAATGAGCTAAAACATGCAATCAATTTATTAGATGCAACACAGACGACACAATTGCAACAGTTGCAGCTGCAACAGCTGACGGCGGGTGATGCAAGTGGCGCTGTTGCTGTTGCTGCCGCCAGTCCAGCGAATGCGCAACAAAATGCACTGCAGCAGCAGCAGCAGCAACAACAGCAGCAACAGCAACAACAGCAACAGCAGCAGCACTCAACACAACAGCAACACACGACAGCAATCAGCACAATGTCACCAATGCAATTGGCTGCCAGCGGCGTACCAGCGGATTGGGCAAATGGACGCACCGTGCAACTGATGCAGCCACCAGCAGGTATGCATAGATAATAGCTAATTAAAGATAATAGATGACTATAGATAAATCTATAAATAATAAATATTGACTAAAATCTCGTGCAATCAAAAACACCATCAATCGAAGCTCGAATCACAAATTGAAGCAGCTTAAACGTTATTGATTTAACAATCAATCAATCAATCAAAAGTAATATACTAAAAACTGACCCAGTCTTAGCTTTATTGATCAATCAATCATTAAACTCTTTTCACAATCAATCGAAACAGTCTAAATGTTATTTATCAATCAATCAATCAAGCAATCAATCGAAACTCGTATCACAATCTGTGCCAGTCTTAACTTTACTGATCCATCACTCAATCAATCAATATTAACCGACCTATTTGATGTTCGCTTACAGGTTTCCTCTATCCCCAAATGATTGTGTCTGGGAATCTGTTGAATGCCGGGCTGGGACAGCAGCCGATACAGGTGATTGCCGCCAGCAAGCATTTCCAGAACAGTGGACCCCAGATGATAACGACGACCACACAGAATGCCAAGCAGATGATTGGGGGACAGGCGGGCTTTGCGAGCAGCACATATGCGATACCATCGAGTCAGTCGCCGCAAACGTTGCTCATATCGCCGGTGAATGTGATTTCGCATTCGCCGCAGCAACAGAATCTGTTGCAATCGATGGCGGCGGCAGCGCAACAGCAACAACAGCAGCAGCAACAGCAGCAGCAGCAACAGCAGCAGCAGCAGCAGCAGCTGACGCAGCAGCAACAGCAGCAATTGTCACAGCAGCAGCAACAGCAACTGACACAGCAGCAACAGTTGACGGCTGCTCAACAAGCGGCCGGCTTGGCCGTTTCCAAAGTGGGCGTTAATGTGGGCGTTGGCGTTAATCTAACCGATGCACAGGGCAATAAATTGCAACAGAAGGTTGTTCAGAAGGTGACAACGACAACGAATACGGTTCAAGCGGCGACCAATGCAACGGTTGCCGCCAATGCCCAACAGCAACAGCAACAGCAGCAGCAGCAACAACAGCAGCAGCAACAGACGACAACGCAACAATGTGTTCAGGTCTCACAATCGACGATGCCCGGCGTGAGTGCCGCTCAGGCGGCCCAACTAATCAGTCCATTGCAGAGTGCTGCTGCGGGTCAGCCGCAACAGATGCAGATTGCTCCATGGTTCTGGCCCAACTTCGGCCCGAATCCGATCATATTGCGCAATCCGCCGGATCACACATCCGGCATGTTCATCCAGCAGCCGGCAACGCATCAGGCGCTGCAAACCCAACAGAATCGTAAGTGCATATATCTATATATATCTATATATCCATATATCTATATATCTATATATCTATATACACACCTGAACAGTAAAATGAAAATCACAAGTCTCCTATTTTAGTGTTCAGATGTGTTTCGATATATATATCTATATATATATCTATATATAAAACTGAAGCTAATCCTGATTTTCTTTTGTAGAGATAATTCAGTGCAATGTGACGCAGACGCCGACGAAGGCACGCGCTCAACTGGACGCACTGGCGCCCAAGCAACAGCAGCAGACACAGCAGCAGCAACAGCAACAGCAGCAGCAACAGCAGCAACAGCAGCAGCAACAGGCGAATGCACAACAGCAACTGGCGACACAGCAGCAACAGCAGGCCGTGGCAGTGGCAACCGCACAATTGCAACAGCAACAGTTGACCGCACAGCTGCAGCGCAGCGGTGCACCCATCTTGCCACACAATGGGGCACAAGTGCGTCCCGCCAGCTCCGTATCCACACAGACCGCACAGAATCAGAGCCTGCTAAAGGCGAAGATGAGGAACAAACAGCAACCGGTGCGGCCAGCATTGCCAACGCTCAAAACGGAGAACGGGCAGACGGTTGCCACTGCGGTTAAGGCAGCCAACAGCAATGTGACAGCAACGGCACTCAGTCAACATCTGGCCGTGCAACAGCAGCAGCAACAGCAGCAGGCAGCTGCCAATTTGCATCAGGTTGTCACCACGGCTGGCAATAAGTGAGTTTCGCTGATTATTTCACTGCTTTTCCGAGTGATTTTCATTTATCCAAATTGGCCTTTCATTTATGTGTGCATTTTCCTTACAGAATGGTCGTGATGAGCGCCTCGGGCACGCCAATAACGCTGCAGAATGGCCAGACATTGCAGGCGGGCGTCGATAAGCAGCAGCAGCAGCAGCAGCAACAGCAGCAGCATCAGCAACAGTTGCAGCTGATGAAGAACCACCAGTTGTTGCAGCACCAACTACTGCAGCAGCAAATACTGCAAATACAGCAGGCACAACAGCAACAGCAGCAGCAACAACAGCAGCAACAGCAGCAGCAACAACAGCAGGTACAACAGCAGCAGCAGACACAGCAGCAATCGACGCTGACAAATGCAACAGCTCAGCAAATATTGCAAGTGGCGCCGAATACATTTATTGCCTCGCAGCAGGCACAACAGCAGCAGCAGCAGCAGCAGCAGCAACAACAGGTGCAGCAGCAGCAGCAGCAACAGGCGCAGCAGCAACAACAACAGTTGCATAATCAATTGCTGCAACATCAGCTGCAGCAGGTGCAACAGCAGCAGCAACGCGAGCAGCAACAAAATATCATACAACAAATTGTGGTGCAACAATCGGCAACGCAGCAGCAACAGGCACAACAACAACAGCAGCAGCAGCAACAACAACAACAACAACAACAACAACAACAACAACAACAACAGGTGCAACAGCAGCAGCAGCAACAGTTGCAGCTAAGCGGCGTTCCATTCTCAGTTAGCTCAACAACAACACCCGCTGGCATTGCCACATCCAGTGCATTGCAGGCAGCATTGACTGCCTCGGGCGCCGTCTTTCAGACGACAGCAAAGACGAGCAACTCACTGCCCAGCAGCAGCATTGTCAGCATCAGCAATCCAGGCGCCGGGTCGCTAGTCACCAGCAGCACGGTGGCAACACTGCAGCAACAGGCGCAACAGCTGCAACAGCAGCAGCAGCAGCAGGCTCATCAACAACAGCAGCAACAACTCATTTCAGCCAGCATTGCAGCAGCTACACAACAACAACAGCAGCAGCAACAACAGCAACAACAACAACAGCAACAACAACATCAGCAGCAGCAGCAGCAACAGCAGCAGCAACAGCAACAACAGCAGCAACAGTTGCCAAGCACAACGCCGACACAGAATCCCTTATTGGCCATGACTTCAATGATGAATGCAACAGTTGGATTAACAGCAGCAGCAGCAACAACGCCCGCAGTTGTCAGCACGGCACTGGTGACGCTCAGCAATACAAATAACATTAGCTCCCAGCCAGCCACGCCCACAAAGGCAACAACAACAGCAGCAGCAGCAGCAGCAGCAGGAGCAGCAGCAGCAGTTGCAGAAGCGAACAAACAGCAATTGCAACAGCAGCAACAGCAGCTGCAGCAGCAACATCTTGCAACAATTGCAACATTGGTGCCCATCGATTCACCGCTGCAAGCTAGCGTTGAGGCCAGCAGCTCAACAACGGAAACGCTGCTCAATGGTGATGCGGGTGCCGAGGCAAAGTTGCCAACAACAACAGTTGCCGCCACTGTTGTCAAGCAAAGCAATGTTGTGCTGCCCAGCAGCAGCAGCAGCAGCAGCAGCAGTAAAGATGACAAGAATTGTAGCAGCAGCAGCAACAGCAACAGTGCCACTGTCAGCAGCACAGCGGCAATTAATGGCATTGCCAGCAATGCTTTGCGTGCCAATAACAACAACAACAATAACAGCAGTAGCATCAGCTGCACCACCACCAGCAACAGCAGCAGCAGCACAGCAACAACCACAATTACAACCACCAACAGTAGCAGTAACAGCAACAGCAATAGCAACAACAACAGCAGTAGCAACAGCAATGGCAAAGATCTGCCCAAGGCAATGATTAAGCCAAATGTTTTGACCCATGTCATCGATGGGTTTATCATCCAGGAGGCGAACGAACCATTTCCAGTCACACGACAACGCTATGCGGACAAGGATGGCAACAACGATGAGCCGCCAAGTGAGTGCAGCAAACAATTTATTTATTTTTTTAATTATTTATTTATTAATTGGTTTATTTTTTGCAGAGAAAAAACAAGCAATGCAGGAATCAGATATCAAAACAGGCGTCACAGCGGCAACAGCAACACATGCAACAGTAGCAGCAGCTGGCACAACAACGACAACAGCAACGGTTGCTGCTGTTAGTGCTGCTGCTGCTGGTGGTGGCAACTCATTGATGGGCATTGCAACATTGCCAGCGGATATGGTTGCGTGTGAACAGTGCGGCAAACCGGAGCATCGCAGCAAGCTGAAGCGGAAGCGTTATTGCTCGCCGGGCTGTGCGCGTCTGGCTAAGAACGGTGGAGGAGCAATGGGAGGAATAGGCGGTAATAGCAACGGCAGTGCCGTGGGCATGGTTGCTGCCGATGCTTTGGCGCTGGCCGACAAACTGGATGAATCGCTGGCCGAGGAGAAAATGCTAACGGATGCAGCAGCAGCCGCCGCAGCAGCAGCAGCCGCGGAGCAAACAGCAATGCTTGTCGCCGATCTGCCAGCAGCAGCAGCGACGGCAACAGCAACAACAGCTGCAGTTGCAGCAGTTCCAGTGCCAGCAGCAACTGTTGCAACACCCACAGCGGCAGCAGCTGTGGCAGCAACAAGCACCAGTCCCTCAATCTGCAGCTGGAGCGTGGATGAGGTGAGCGAGTTTATACGCAAGCTGCCCGGCTGCCAGGACTATGTGGATGACTTTGTGCAGCAGGAGATCGATGGGCAGGCATTGCTGCTGCTCAAGGAGAATCATTTGGTCAATGCAATGGGCATGAAACTGGGCCCCGCACTCAAAATCGTTGCCAAAGTCGAATCGATGAAGGAGGTGGCAGCGGCAGCGGCACTGCAGGCCATTAACGATGCCGGCAAGGAAACGCTCGCCACGCAATAGTGCATAACTAAGCCCAGGTGCAGCAGCAACAGCAGCAGCAGCAGCAGGAGTAGCAGCAGCAGCAGCAGCAGCAGAAGTAGAACCAGCAGCAACAGCAGCAGCAGCAGCAGCTTTGGCAGCTCAAATTCGCCGGCGATGTTGTCGCCATCGTATTCAATAACGCCGCCAATCTATTCGCCCGTGTTGCGCAACAGCAACGTAGCAGAGCCTGGACAAACCACTGTTGCAAAAAGAATGTGATTCACAGCAGCAGCAACAGCAGCAGCAGCAACAGCAGCAGCAGCAACAGCAGCAGCAGCAACAGCAACAGCAGCAGCAGCAACAGCAGCAGCAGCAACAGCAGCAGGGGCAACAGCAACAGCAGCAACAGCAGCAGCAACAGCAGTAGCAGCAGCAGCAACAGCAGCAGCAGCAGCAACAGCAGCAGCAGCAGTAACAGCAGCAGGGGCAGCAGCAGCCTGAAGTTTGCCATTCATTCCCTATATAAATCACCAAACTGCGATATAATAATAATCAAGTAGACGAAAACGGTGATTCCAAGAACAAGAATTTAACAGCAAGCAATCAGAACTCAGAACTCAGAATTGATCTTAACTTTGATCTATTGTTCAACGAATTGATCTTTAAACTGTGAAGCGGATCTCAAACTTCTGATTGTTTCGATTGTTGCTTCCAGCATTTTCTTCAGCTTAACAGTGAATACCTGATTATTGTCCTTAAAACAGCCAAGTCAGTTTGCGGCTCCTTTTCGGCTTTCATCAGATCCATCCATTGCTGCACAGTTGTCAATGTTGTCAGGTTCGACTGCCCCACCAAGCAGCATTAATGGAAACTTGAGAGTTCATAGAGCCAATCAGCGGTTCTCTGTTGAGACTGCAACTTAGGAGCAATGTATGCTCTCGAAGTAATCGAAGGATATCCGCGATAAACGCTTACGAAGAAGTGAATGGATCTGATGAAAGCCGAAAAGGAGCCACAGACTGGCTTGGACAATAATCAGATATTTACTGTTAAGCTGAAGAGAATGCTTGAGGAAGCAATCAAAACAATCGGAAGCTTGAGATCCGCTTCAACCTCTTCGTGGCTTGAGGATCAACTCGTGCAACAATTGACATTTGATGAGAGTTGAGAATTAATCAGGTCGGCATCACCACGACCCAACTCTTGGGATCAGGAGTAGCGTGTCCTGGTCGATTATTGTATCGGAGTTTGTGATTTGTACATTGCACCTTCCCGTCAACCCGCCTCCCCCCCTCCTCGTCTGTCCTAGTTCGTATTTGTAATTTTAATGTAGTTTAAAATTTGTAAGGCCAATTGTATGATAATGATTTCAAAAAACAAACACAAAAACTAAGCTAATTTAATCTATAAAATATTATTTACTATCTAGGTATTCCAACAATTTCATCAAATACTATATATATATATACAAAAAGTCGAAAAAACAGAGAAATTACTAATTGCAAATACTACTATTAAATCTGTAAGACCAGTTTCGTAGCCACGTAAGACTCTAAAGTTCAACTAAATATATATATATATATATATATGTATATGTATATATATGTATATGTATATATATATGTGTAGTATTTTCCATCAATCAGCAATACGCAAAACACCATTATGAGAAATTTACATAATATAGTTCAAGATACATTGATCAACAATTGTAACATACCATAATATTATCTTAACTATATTGACTATATTATGATCATTATTATTATTATTATTATTATTATTATTAGATTTACACAACCAATTTTTTTTTTTTATCTATTCGTAATTTATATAGTACTAAAAGTAATGTGAATCGGTTTTAAAACACACACACAACATTATGCTACAGAGAGAGTTAGACCAACAAATGAATATATATATATATATGTATATATGTATATATATACTATATGTAGGCGGAGCTGATGACAACAACAGCCTACAATCTACATCTAATTGTCAGATTTTAAAGAAATTTAACAAAATTATATATATATATATATATATATCTACAAAAACAAAATAAGCATATGTACTTTTTTTTTTATATGCTTAGATTTAAGCGTCGAACATAAACATTTTTTTTTTGGAAATTGTAAATTTTTTTTTTTTAATCGCTATGGCTGAACAAAAATACAAAAACTTTATCACTTTAGTGTTTAATAAATGTGAATATGGAAAATTGGGTTTTCTGTTGTTTCGCTTACCTCTTATTTTCGATTTCCAGAGTGAAAGTTAAGCGAGTCGAGTGGGTAAGAAGGCGCTAGTCGAGAGAGCTCGTCTTGGTAAAATACACGCCTTGCATATGGAATTGGATTTCCTTCGGTCGATCTTGCTGAAATGTGTACAGGTGATCTCGATAGGAAACATATATCCAAAGTATTATGCTTTCAGTGCTACCCGAAAGCGATTCTGATCGATCAAGTTACCTATATGTTGTTCATCAGAAAGATGCTTCCTGATCTATACTTTTTCTGTTTTTGGAGCTGGGAGTTGGCCTTATGCCTGAGAATGCCTGAGGTGCCAACTTTGAATCAATAAGTGACACTTATCTGACCCTTATCTGACACTTATCTGACCCTAATTTGACCCTTATCTGACACTTATCTGACACTTATCTGACACTTATCTGACACTTATCTGAACCTTATCTGATCCTAATCTGACACTTATCTGACCCTTATCTGATCCTTATCTGACCCTTTCTGACACTTATCTGACCCTTATCTGACACTTATCTGATCCTTATCCGACACTTATCTGACACTTATCTGACACTTATCTGACACTTATCTGAACCTTATCTAATCCTAATCTGACACTTATCTGCCACTTATCTGGCACTTATCTGACACTTATCTGACACTTATCTGACCCTTATCTGACACTTATCTGACACTTATCTGACCCTTATCTGACCCTTATCTGATCCTTATCTGACACTTATCTGACACTTATCTGATCCTTATTTGACCCTTATCTGACTCTTATTTGACACTTATCTGACACTTATCTGATCCTTATCTGACCCTTATCTGACACTTATTTGATCCTTATCTGACACTTATCTGACCCTTATCTGACCCTTATTTGACACTTATCTGATCCTTATCTGACCCTTATTTGACCCTTATCTGACCCTTATTTGACACTTATCTGACACTTATCTGATCCTTATCTGACCCTTATCTGACACTTATCTGATCCTTATCGGACCCTTATCTGATCCTTATCCGACCCTAATCTGACACTTATCTGATCCTTATCTGACCCTTATCTGATCCTTATCTGACACTTATCTGATCCTTATCTGACACTTATCTGACACTTATCTAACACTTATCTGACCCTTATCTGATCCTTATTTGACCCTTATCTGACACTTATCTGATCCTTATCTGACCCTTATCTGACCCTTATTTGACACTTATCTGACACTTATTTGATCCTTATCTGACACTTATCTGACACTTATCTGACACTTATCTGATCCTTATCTGACCCTTATCCGACACTTATCTGATCCTTATCTGACCCTTATTTGACCCTTATCTGACCCTTATTTGACACTTATCTGACACTTATCTGATCCTTATCTGACCCTTATCTGACACTTATCTGATCCTTATCCGACCCTTATCTGATCCTTATCCGACCCTTATCTGACACTTATCTGATCCTTATCTGACCCTTATCTGATCCTTATCTGACACTTATCTGATCCTTATCTGACACTTATCTGACACTTATCTAACACTTATCTGACCCTTATCTGATCCTTATTTGACCCTTATCTGACACTTATCTGATCCTTATCTGACCCTTATCTGACCCTTATTTGACACTTATTTGACACTTATTTGATCCTTATCTGACACTTATCTGATCCTTATCTGACACTTATCTGACACTTATCTGACACTTATCTGATCCTTATCTGACCCTTATCTGACACTTATCTGATCCTTATCTGGCCCTTATTTGACCCTTATCTGACCCTTATTTGACACTTATCTGACACTTATCTGATCCTTATCTGACCCTTATCTGACACTTATCTGATCCTTATCTGATCCTTATCTGACCCTTTTCTGATCCTTATCTGACCCTTATCTGACACTTATCTGACCCTTATCTGACACTTATCTGATTCTTATCTGACCCTTATCTGACTCTTATCTGACACTTATCTGACCCTTATCTGACCCTTATCTGATCCTTATCTGACCCTTATCTGACACTTATCTGACACTTATCTGACCCTTATATGCCAATAAAAAGACCGTGTTGTTTAAGCTATTGTGAAAATATTTTTTATTTTTTTTTTTATTTTATGTTAAAATTATCTGGTACTTTGGAATATACATACATATTTTTGGTAATATATGCATACATGATTTGAAATCCTTTTGATAAATAATGAGATTGGAATTATAATAAATTCAATATGTTTGGTTGAGGGTCCTTTGAACTTTTATGACATTTTAAATAGTTGTTATATCGGTTTGTGTTAAGAACGTTTTCAATGTTATTATCTCAGTGATGTTGCTCTTGCAATAAAATGTGTGTGTGTGTGTGTGTGTGTGTGTGTGTACTACATTCATATACAGAGTAAGTTTTAGCTATTAATGCCATGTCATACCGTTAAAAGGGAAGAGGGCTAATGGAAAGGGTATTCCAGATACATACTCTGGCAGCTAGTGCTCTTATAAAATGTATTATCAAGGTTTAGAGGCAAAGCTTTTTTAGACGGGTTTGTTATAATTATTATTATTATTATTATTATTATTATTTGTTTGTTGTAAGTTCTATATGTATATGTTTTTTTGTTTTGGGGATCTATCTAAGAACCGAAACATTGGAATAAAAATACCGACTCGTACCATTTTATAAATGAGCTAGACGTGACGTCCTCAAGGTAAATGTTGAAATACTTATTTGCCATTAGTGATTTCGTTTTGTTCTCCATTAATATTATTATTATTTTAATTTCTTCTTAAACGATTTTTATATATGTATGTGTTTTTTTTTTTTATATTTGTATTAACATTATTTTTAAAGCCAATTTTGCGATTTTGTTATTGAGTCTCTCTATAAATTATTATTATTTTATTTGTTTAAATTTGTTATTCAGTAGTAATCTGGAATTTTTTTTTTGAAGCGCTTTTGGTATTGCATAGTATTTTAATATTGGGTTTTTTGGATTCTATTAAAATTTGTCATCTTAAAAATAGACATAATTAATTTATGCATAAATATATATTGAATGTATATATATATATACATATATGTATATACATAAGTTTGCATATTGGTCAGATATATATATATATATATATATATATACATATATATTGTGGCATTTGAATTGTACATTCAGTTTGGGTCATTTGTTTATTGTTGTTATTATTATTATTAGTTTTTGTACCTCTGCAGTGAACATTTTGCGATCTTCGATCGAGACTATACTTTAGATATCGCATACATATAGATGTAGCGCTTACTGTATTACTTTATGTACATATGCATATAGACGGCAGGTATATGCAGGTTTTGCGGATACGAGGAGGAATCCTCGACGCACATCCTAACAGAATGCGTCGCCTTACCCAGGAAAAGATGCAGCATCCTAGGGCAGCATATCATGAGGCCCAAGGACGTAGAAACCCTCAACCCAACAAAGATTCTAGCATTCGTGCAGGAGTTGGGATTGATGGAAGAGCTGTTGGCTCAGTAAGGGTGCACAATAGACCTTATAGGTCGCAGTGCAAACTCTTTCCCCAATTATAATCATAATAATATAGACGGCAAAGGTATCTGACGACATTGCCGTCACTGGCTTAATCTTCTCTTTCTTCTCTCGCTCTTTCTGCTCTGCTTTTACATATTGAATTGCATTTGGATATAAATATATATATATATATCATATATATGTATGTATATATATATATATTATTTACAGTTGTGTTGCATGCGTTTGAAGCAAACGAAAACCAAAAAAAACGTTTGTCACAGCCGTACTCTCCTTAGTATATCATATTCATATACACACATATGTCTAAGTAAGTATTTCCATTAGTTGTGGTATTTTTGCTGGTCCTGAAATAGATGCCTATAACTATGACTACAATTTTTACCTAGTAGTACTTCTTTTTTTTTAATTATATTCTTTTGGTTTATCGAAAGAGACGGGACTTTTATTTGCTTGAGATCTTAAGTGGTACTAGTTCTGAAGAATGGAAACTATAAGCATTAGTTAATGATTTTTTTGTTGGTAAGTTTTTACTGCTATTAAAATTGTTACTTGGGAAATTTTGGTTGCATTTTCTGAGTTTGTTAAAGTTTTAATTATAAATTTTTGTTATTATTTTTTTTTGTTTCTTTTCATTTAATTGATTTTTATGGGCAAAAATAAAAACATAAAAATTTACAACTCTCTGAAGGTTACCTTCGAGTTGTTTTTGTTAGGTTTTTAAGTAGTATATATATATATAATTTTTAGATATGGGCTTTGATTCGGCATAAATATCATGATGTGTGTGTGAGTGTGAGTGTGACTGTGTGTGTGTGTGTGAGTGTCTGGATCAAGTTTAATTTACAAAAAAATTAGCACCAATGCAAAAAATATACGACATTATATTTATATATATATATATATATATATACCATGAATCCATGTGTGTGTGTATGTGTGTGTATTTTATGATATGTGTAATTTACTACAGTTATGTAATTGCAATCAAAATATCTTAGGTTCTATCTATGGACAAACAAAGAGGACAGCTCTAGTCGAGAGTGCTCGACTAGGAAGAAAATTTCACTAGGTGTTTGAACTCGAGGTCTTATGCAATTGATCGAGCATTGTATGTGTGTGTGTGTGTGTTACTGTGTGTGTGTGTGTGTGTATTATTAAAAGAAAGTTATATCAAGTGCATATCTGATATAGTATATATGCTATTACCAACTATTATCATTTAGCTAAACACTAATCAACAAGTTTTGATCCGCGTATATACAATATATATACATATATACATATATATATATATAATTGTATATAATCTATATACTATACTTGACTTATTGGCTAATTAAAGACTGTCTTTTACGTTCGCTTCATGAGTGTTATTTTGGTTTTTTTTTTTAATATTTTACGGCTTGATTCGGTTTCTTTTTGCCGACTTTTTACGAATAAAAAATGTCGGTTGGCATTATATATATATATATATATAGATATATATATATATATATGATTTAGATGCTGGTATTATTGGTATTATTGTACCTACATAAGACTAGGGATATAGTAGCAGTACACATATACATATAAGTTGAAAACCTACTTTTTTTCTGTAGTACTCCAAGTTTTTTTTTTTTTGGTGTTTTGCTTTGTTTTGTTTTCTTTTTTCTATATAGATATATTTAATATCTGTTGAATGCACTTAAGTGTATTTGTAAATGTTGTTAGTTGCTGTTATTACATTGTAATAAGTATCCATGTTGAGAGGGAGGGATGGAGCGGGGCCGACGGAGGGGGATTGTTAACAAAAACGAACTTTCCCACTATCTACTTAAGATCTGGGTTGTTGAGTTTTTTGGGTTTTTGGGGATTGATTGATTTAAAGCTAAACGCCGTTACTCTTGCGCCTTCCCTTCAAGTTATAAGTTGAGAAAAGTGTTGCCCAAATAGCTGAGCATCATTGTGGATACGGCCAAAGGTGCGACCTTTATCTGCACCTGACTGGCGGTACTATTTCCGGCTAAAATCTCGGCACGTTTACGCATCCGTTCCTGTGAATAAAGTACCACAAATATAGTTATATATCTATATAAAATATGTAGCTTATATGCTATAATAAGATTTCAGAGCAGGGATCGTTGCCAGAGTTGACAGACTGAGCAGATTACGCAATCCTCTCACTCGAGGAGACTCTTAGAGTCAGTAATGTTGAGTTTTAGTTTATACTAGTAATAAAATATATGATTTAGAGAACATAATGATGAAAACAAATAAATATGTATTAACCTAAGAATATCTCGAATCTATAACAGTTTTTTTTAGACTTGACATCACTCACCTGATAAAGCTTGTCCTCGCCGGGCGGATCCAAACACTCGAATTCGCAGCAGCGTTCGCCCACTCTGAAGTTTTTGCAGAACTACATATAGAAAAACAAGAGAAAATTTGAGAATATGTATATATATATATATATATATATATATATATATATGTATATCATGAGAGTAGTTTTGAACATTATAATTAACGCTTACGTAGGGCGGATCACAGTAAATGGCCTTGCACCACAGCGGCTCCGAATGATAGCAAACGCATAGACTACAAACGCCTGGTCCGGGCACATAGAGCATCCCATGATTCACCTTGTTCCCCTGAAAGTCCACGCAATCCTCCTCGAGAGCAACTATATGCGTAAAAGAAAAAACGAAAGCATATTTACAATGTGTACAGTTGTCATCAAGGTAATGGTAATGCTGCTTCCCGAAGCATTAAAAAAATATTACACATTTTATGGCGATCAAATATGAAGAAAAATGTTCGGTTTCTTATCTGGGAATGTTTGAAAGCACTATTATTTTCCAAATCATTTTATGATGAGAGTTGCACAAGTCAAGGATTTTGGATGCTAGCATCTAGATTGAAAGTTAGATATTGAAATGGACTAGCGTGGGTTGGTTCGATTCATGCATGTTTGCTTGTGTGCTGGGCATGTTGCGTGTTGCGACGCAGGTTCGTTGCAGTGAGCTTTCAGCATCAAACCAAATAGCGCATGTTTGAGTCGATGCGAATTTAAATGGGCCTCGACCTTAAAACATACCCACCCCCTGCCACAACGAGCACAGTGTTAAGTACATTTACAGTTACAGTCCCAGTTGCTGTAGTAGTTGCAGTTGCTGTCGCACTGGGTGCTTTTTGGTACTTGAAACATAGTTCGAAGCTGTAAGCAACTTCCGGACGACTAAACGAACTTTGGCAACCGCCAAACCGCGTCGACGTCGACGTCGTCGAAAGTGCCGCAAACTCTTTGCATGCAAGTTTTTTCAAACTATTTTGTTTTTTATTTGTATTTTTTTTTTCGCTAGTTGGGCAATTGACAAAGTGTTACGTTGGGGTGGCTGGCGACAATTGGTCGGTTGCAGCTATCCAGTTGCAGTTGCAGTTGTTTGTGCGCCTTGTTTTGTTCAGCTCTTTTGCCATTGCTTTTGTTTCCTTTTGTTTCGTGTCATTTCGTTTTGTTTGGCTACGGGTTTTTTGTGCTGTGGCCTTTGTGCTGTCGACGTCTCGAGCTGGGTGTCCTTTTGAGATTGCTGAATAATTAAAAACAAGCGCTCAACTTGTGCGCCATCTGTCGACCAAACAGTTTAGCTGCTCTGGGTCAAAGTTGGGCCAACTTGTCGTCTACGTCACGCTTCCTTAAATGCCACAATCTCACCTCAGACTAATGCGCTACACTCGACGAAAAATAGCACTTTGCCTGGCATCTGGAAATGATTGACAATGCCAGTTGGCCTTATTTTTTGAACAGTGCATTTAAATACAGCCCGATCAAAATTTATAAAATTCATAAATCCTTTTAATAGTAATTTATTTTTCATGGCTGTTTTCTCCCTCTCCCTCTTGCTCCCCCTCTCCCCCCTCTCACTCTCACTCTCGCTTTGGTATTTTTTATTTGGCGACATTTCACAATTATGCTTATTACTTTTTAATGTCCCTTTTGGCTTGCGTGGGTGACCGCTTGGTTGTTTCCCTGCTCCCTCTGATCCACCTGACCTCTACGAACCGCAGCGAACTCGCTACCAAATCTCAGCCTTAATGGTAAGAGATGGTTTCGGGAGGGATGGGTGGGGTGGGGTGGGGAGGTATCGTCGATTATGTGCACTCATGCGGCTCACTTATAAATAACTTTTGTTATGACATTTAGCTGGTGACCTCCTCACAAGGCAGCCATAAATACACTCACAAAAAAAGTGCTCAAATTTGCTACTCAAATCAAGTAGAAACATTGTCGCAATTCAAGGTCAAAGGTAAAAAGTCCAGTGTTAAATTAGGACAAAATATACAAATGCTAAACTTCTTGAATAATTCGTCATATATATGTTTAATCAAGAGTTCAAGTTTCCAAACTTAACTCTAGATTTTTCAAATTTGCACCTACACTTATTTGAAGCACAAAAACGTTTGAAAACATAGTTTTGTACTTAAATGAATAGTTTGAGTTTTGAAAAGAAAAGAATTATGCATATGTAAGAGTATTCAAGAACTAATATCGAACAATATTTTTCGCTTGGTGCACCTTCAAGCTCAAGCCCCTGTCCCTGGGGTGGCGTTAGCGGTTTGCTGGTTGCTGAGATCTGATTAAGTGTGCGGAGTCCAGTGTTCTATTTGTGTAGAAAATCAATTTTGGCACTCATCCCATTCGAATTGGACTTGATTACAAATTTTCAACCAAATTTAGTATCATTTATAATGCAACAAGGACAAGCACAGTTGTCCTTGTATTCCAAAATAAAAAAACACCTGCTGGCAAAATGACCTTTCGACTCCCACTTTCAACAAAACAAAAAATGGAAAAACCCTGATATTGTGGAAATATACTTTCCGACCAATAGCCTTGTCGCCAAAAGTATGCCGATTTCGTTAGATGCTGGCCGATTTTCATATATTACGTATATTTCAAGAAAAGTAGTCTTGGCCCAAGACAGCAATTTTTCTTCTGTTCTTATGCCAATTCTTTTCCAGACTTTTACTTAATGTCTGCGTCATTTTAGTTCTTGAAGCTGTATTATCAATTTCAATATAAAGTTGACGGTTTGAATATCAATTTTATTTGAAAATCAATTCGCACATCAATCATCAATTTCAGTTTCAATTTCAACTTCAAATTGAGTCACACCAATTTGAGCCAACAAAATGTTCGCATTTAGAGGAGAGTTCATTAGTGGTTAGAATGGTTGTGGCATGTAACACAACACAAACACACAATGGCAATGCCAAAGTGCTTTTGGGTAGGTGAATGATGGTTTGGGGCAGTGAAGAGTGGAGGGAGGGTGGGAGGGGGGGGGTGTAGGGGCATGTCAGGCAGTGTCAGGGCTTTTTGACGTTGAGAAAGTTGCAGCCGTCAACTTTGCAGCTTGTGCCTAACACCGAGTACCACAGTGTGTGTCTCTCTCTGTGTGTGAGTGTGTGTGTTGTGTGTGTGTGTGTGTGTGTGTGTGTGTGTGTGTGTGTGTGTGTATGTGTTTGTGTGTGTGTGTTGGCAATTATTAGTCTTCGCTAATGAGATTTTGTGTGTATGTGTGTTGCGGAAAAATAGCTTGAAGGGAAAGTGCTCGTTGTCGGTGCTGTTTGTTGTTTCTGTTGTTGCCGTTGAATTGTTAACGGAAGCAAAGATTATAAAACCATTTTGGAATGGTTTGTGCAATGCAATTAGTGAAACGTCAAACGTCTAATGTAAATTCTCTTCCTCTCTCTTTCTATCGTTCTCTGGTGACGCGTGCTGTCAACGTGTGTCGTATTACGTGGCATGTAGCATGCGGCATGTGAGCCGGACTGGGGCAGACAACCCTTCCGCTTTAGTACTCGTAGAAAGTCCTGCCAGATCTAAGCCCCCTACAAGAATCCTTGGGCTAACGTTACAAAAAAGCCTTGACTGTTGCCAAATATAAAAAAAAGCTCTGTTCAGTTAGAGGTTATGAACTGGTTCCAAATTTTGTTCGATATGAACTACCACTACTGGCGCCTGTAAAGGTCGGTGAAGTTGCCGATCCGTTTGCTCTTCGGTTTTGATATGCTTGTGAACAGAGTTTTCTGTAGGACTCTATATCAATTTTTTTTAACTTTGGTGGTATTTTTGTTATCCTTGATGAAGGCCAATCTTATCAGTAGCTTTGAATGTTTAGCGCTCAATTCACATATTGGTAATTATTCTAAAGGATTTTTCAAGTCTCAACTATCAAGTATTTTTGAGCCGGAACCGATGCTCGAAATTTGTTTAAGAGCCGGTAAACGAAATCAATATTATTTGTCTATAAGTAAGATAATGGAAACGAATACCGAAAAGAATGTTGAACCAATCCATAATCTTTACCGGAATCTGTACAGTTTACCTTATCATCGCTAACTATATACTCTTCACTCGTTACTCGCATTCGCTATTCGCTACTCCCCTCCGTCATTCAAATGAGCAATTTAAAATTCTCACACATTTCGACACGTACACTAAACGCATTCAATTTGAATGTGAAACGACTTTGATTGCTCGTCAATCAACACAACTATCGTTGTCAATTACAATTTGCAAATTGTATATGAGGTGTGTGTGTGTGTGTGAGAGTGTGTGCTTGTGTGCGAGCTTGTGCTTGTGTGGGTGTGTCGGGTGTCTCACTTTCTGATTGTTTGAATGTGTAATTAGCAGCTGCTGCAGTTGCAGTTGCCACCCCAACAGCCGATTATCGATCCGAAATGACTCGACTCGATTTCATGTCCGTCCTCAGTCGTCTGATGTCCTGACTGAATTGTGTCGCCTGTCTCCTGTCGCTTGTCGCTGGCTTTTTGGCACAGCTGAGCAAATCTTGATGTAATCTGTTAGCTGCCGTTGATAGCAGTTGGCCATTATCCAACTAATAAGTTAGTCATAAGTGGGTGCAAGTGCACTTGGATAAGACGCTCCACTAAATGTTGCATAATTAAATGAGCAGATTTCAAATTCAGCTAGAGGCATATTTGTACTTGAAATAAGTGTAAAGCGTATCAGTAAAGGACTCGTTTGCTCAATTCAACCAGAGCGAAATTCCCTCTCGTTTTTTCTTATTCCCTTTGTTCAATTTTGTATATTGTATATTGTATTCTGGGCATGCTTCGAAGAAGAAGACATTTTGTGCCTTGACATCTTTGCCTAATGTCCATAACTCAGCTGCGCATAACTTGCCAATAAAATGTTGGCTTTATGCTGAGAGAAGAATGCGAATTGTTGCCAAGCGGAAGAGACATAGAAATGGCAACAACTTGAGATTGGTGCTTTGTGGGAGCTACAACAACAACAACAACAGCTTGACAACAACAACAACAGCTGGACAACAACTCAACAGCTCGACAACTCGTTACTCGTGACTCCCCACCAGGACCACCACAAGTAAATAGTTTGCCAAAAACTTTTCCCATGTGCGTCAATAACAACAAGAAACTGGCAAAAGATCAATTTGCTTGCACACACCGACATTTGTACACCCTTCAAAGCAAATTACAACTCAAGATTGTCCACGCTAAGGAAATGGACAAAGAGAGAGAGAGAGAGATAAAGTAAGACATCAAATAAGGATAAGGCAGATAAGTCTCTGAACTTGTGGAATATGGTAAGATTAACACAGCGAAGCGCGCTCGCAGGTTGAACGTTCATATACTGAAGGAAGTCTCAAAACAATATACAGTGGGTCACAGTTCAAAGCAAGCAGTGTGAAAGAAAATAGGCAACTTTTTTACATAATCCTACCTAGCAGGTATGGAAACCCCAATTTATTGGGGTCATATATTAATTTTGGTGGTTAATATGTATACCTACCATCGGTCTTTGGAATTTTTGAAAAATAATGAATGATTAGCTTATGGCAGGCAGTTACGTTTTTTCTTTCACACTGCTTGCTTTGAACTGTGACCCACTGTATATAAATATATACAAAATATATCGAAGGGAATCAGTCGGTATCAGGGTAGATTTTTTCTTCTGCTGTTCGCTGTGCTTAGCCATCGAGAAGTTGTCATCTGTTTATGTTGTCTGTGTCATGTGCATTTTTGTGTTCGTTTTTTTAATAAAAACTTTGTATTTTTTTCTGTTTTTTACGACCAGAAAAATATGGTCAAAAATTTGTTGTAATTTTATGGCTCGCTCAAAGTTTTGGTTGTTGCTGTTGTTGTTTTTGCTGCTGCACAAGTGCTAACCATTTTGAGTTTGCCCCGCCCCACGTTATTGCCCAATTTTTGTCAGGTGTTTTAGCCATGGCGACATGGCATCCAAACAAAAATACCAAAATTAAAACAGCTTTGCATGTTGAGTGCAATGTCAAGGCCAGTGTCGTCCATGGTTTGTGGCTGGTTTGTCTGGCACGCCTCCTCCGCCCCCTCCTAGCCGCATACTCTAATGACCTTTTGCATTTCTTCGTGGGCCAATTGTTTTCGGGCATTGTTTATTATTTGACTGGTGGGCTTTGAAGGACTATGGAAGGCCAGAGTCACTTTAATCTTAGCGGACAAGCGCTTAAAGAGACTCTTGGCCATAAGTGAGACGTAAATAACACTTATCTCTAGTGCTAGTGTCACAACCCTTAAAATAAACCCGTTGAAATGCAGAGCCGAGATCGGACTCTGAATTCAAAAGTTTGTGTAAGAACAAGTAACCGGAACTGATATGATGATTAACCAAAATAACGTAGCGTTACAGCATTACGGTATCGGTAGCGGTATCGTAACATAAGGCAACAATACGGAACCGAAGATCGATTATATAATTGGGGAAAAATATATAGATGTAGGGCAATTTTTACATTTTACGTAGTCGGATACCTTTTGGGTTTTTTTGGTTTTATTCAATCTTAAGGGTCATCGAATAGAATGTAAACACGTAAGGGGCTACGTCATTGCGTAAACATAAGTAATGGAAGATGTATTGATACGTAAGCCTTACGTGATGCAAGATGAATTGCTAAAAATGATTTGAAGCAAATCGCCACTTATAACGTAAGCTAATCCCATTTAAGGTAATAACGTAATGCACTACGTCACCATGCAAATACATGGCGGCAGATGATTTGTTAATTTATTACTCCTAAAATACTATGATACTATAATAACGCGTAAACTGTGACTTAGTAACGTAATGCATAACGTAAGAACGTAAGCAGAACGCATAACTACGTAGCTGACGACTGATCTGAGTCAAGCCTTTAATAATCTGATGGAGAAGATTGGGGTTCAGGGGTTGTCATGCGAATCAAGTGTTAAGTGTGTGTGGGGCATGCCACGGCCACGATAATTACCTGTGCAACAACACAGACAGCCGAGCAGACACAGAACGAAAAGCAGCCAGGACATGCCACATGCCGGCAGCGATGAGTAAAACGATGCGCGACTCAACTGCATTGTTGCTGTTGCTGCTCCAGTTGTTGTTGTTGTTGCTGTTCCAGATGTGGTTCCTGTTGTTGTTGTTGTTGCGCAGCGTCGACGCCAGCTCGTGCTGCGCTCATTGATTGTTGTTGCTGTTGCTGCTCTGATTGCTGCTGTTGTTGCTGGCGGGCGACACGTTGTTGCTGCTGCTGCTGCTGCTGCTGTTGTTGCTGCTGTTGTTGTTGCTTGACGCCCAGCGGAGCGCTTTGTCATTGTCAGGCGTTGATTTTGAACTTGGCAGCTGCAGCTGCACTTTGTCCTCCTACTTTGCCACTGCCTAATCCTCTCTTCCTCTTGCAGCGCCGCCTCCTACACTGTCTGAAAATTGAGCTGCAATTGTTGTTGCTTTTGTTGCTGCTGTTATTGTTGGTGTTTTCGTCACACTGTGCAGAAGAAGTTCAACATAGTTAAGTTTGATTGGCTTAGCTCTCTCTCTCTATCTCTCCATCTCTCTCTCACTCTATCTCTCTTTCTCGCTCTATCTCTCTCTCTCTCTCTCGTTGTTTGGCCTTCATTTGCGTTTAAACAAAGCGAAACGAAATAAATGAATAAAAAACCGAAAACAGGAACCGGAACCAACACAACTTCCCCGAATAAGCTTCGTAATCGTGACCGAAATTTAACATTTTCTTCTCAAGAACCCAGTTTCAGGAATCGATATTTGTATATAGTAACATTAGGGAACCGGAAAAATTATTGCTAAAACTCCATATCTAAGTCGATTTCAATATTTTGAGCAAATTTGAGCAACAAAGGTTTCATTTTATGTAAGTATTTTGATTTTACCACCCTGTTTTCGCTGAGTGTAATATGCACTTTCACGTTGACTGCACTAAACGTCGCTGAAAGCTGCTTAAACCGAGTACAGCGAGAAAGTGTCAAGCAATATTGTTCCAACCCGGCAAAATATGTTAATTTAATTAATGCATTAGAATGTCAAAAGTTGAGTCAAATAATGCCAAAAGTGTAAGTTGAAAATACACAATTTAACTTGATTTATTTTTGAAAATCGATTTTAGCTAATTCATTCAATTAAATTTCTTAATATAATCATTATTGAAATGAAGTCTTCAAATTCCGTTATTCAGAAATAATTTATTAAAAGCAAATTTTGAGAATTTGTTATTTATATCGGTCTACAAAATATGCTGTTCAAAATTCTCCTTTGAGGTTTGTATATTTGGGTTTGAAGTGCTCCTCTTAAATTTGGCTTTGGATCAGAAATGTTACGAAAAATGTTGCGACAATTTCAATTCCCAGTTGTTTTCGCATAATTTGTATCTTTATAAATGCATGTTGAAAATTGGCGAAAAATTCTCTGTTCTAATTTTCCATTTAAGTTTCCGTTTCTCCTTTTAATTTATGGAGTCTATTTTGAGTCCTATTCACATATTATTGATAAATGAATATTGAAAGTTTGTGAAAAATTGCAGCTACTACACTCCAAAAAAAAACCCTGCTCTAAATTCCTTTTTTAAGTTTGTACTGGACTTGAGTATAAGATTATAAAAAAAAATTTTTTTTATGATGATATCAATTTGGAGTTGCATTCGGACATTGTCAACTTGATAAATACACTCGCTATTCATTTTTACTCGCTATTCATTTTTACTCGCTATTCATTTTTACTCGCCGCTTAGATTATCTTATATAGTATTTTGCTGCAGTGTTGCCAAACTCCTCCCCTCGCCCGCCCCACACTCTCTTTGCTCTCCTTTTAATTTGATGAGTCTAAAAAAAATATCGCCAAAAAGTATATTTTATGATTTCTATTTTCAGAGTTGCTTTCGACCATTTTCAATTTGATAAATGCTGCTTAGAGTTTCTTGCATAGTATTTTGGTGCAGTGTTGCCAAACTCCACACACACACTCTTTGTGTGTGTGAGTTGCCCCAAGGCGTATCAGCTGTTCCGTTGCCTGTGCCTCTGCCAGCGTCGCTGTTGGCAGAGACGTCAGCATTGGCCTCGCATGTTTACAACATTTCTGCAGCGTGCCCAAAAGGTAGGAGTGGCGGTGGAGAAGGTGGTGGGAAGGGGCTTGCCGTGCGGCATTTCGGCATTTTGGGCTGCCAAGAAATTCTTTGCATATGTATGCGCTATGCATGTGTCTTCTTTTAGCCTCTTGTGGTTGCTATAGAGCGAAAGCGGGAGAGAATGAGCGAGAGTGCGAGCGAGCACCAAAGCAAGCACTTTTTTTGGTGTCTTTAATTTCAATCTTATAAATTATTCGCATTGCTCGACTGCGACGGCGAGTTTTGCAGCGCTTTATGGATTTTCTTTCGCCTTACACACACTCACACACACACTCACACACGCACGAACACACATTCGCAGTGGCAAATTGATTTTCTGTTATTTGTTGTTGTTTTTTCTGCCTTTCATTTTTTTGCCTGTTTCAGGACATTTCAAGGCCTTCTTCTTCTGCACACAGCGCTCACGTAAAATTGTTTCGTTTTTTGACACCGAATTTCGCACGCGACCACTAAAAATACAAACTCAACAACACCAACAAACAGTACAAAAATTACTACACCCACACACACATGCACACACACACACACACACACTTGAAAACAAAACAAAAATGAGAGAGAGAAAGCGAGAAACGCACGTTGAGTTTGAAATGGAATAAAGCGAATGGAAACACAACAACTGGTGTAAAAATAACGGCAGCAACAGCAACGGTTTCAACCAACAACTTATGCGACTATTGTTGCTTTTGTGCTGCTACTGCTACTGTTACTGTTACTGCTACTGCCTACTGCGAAACTGTTCAGCGACGAACCGAGCCAAGTGCGAGCTAAGAGAGAGAGAGAGAGAGAGAACTGGTTGAGTCGAGCGTCGCCAGCGACTGCAGCGTCGCGTTTGTAAATGTCAACTGAAATACGTTTGGTGTTCGTTTTTTTGGGACGGCAACGCTAACGCCATTGCGAACGGCAACTTGTAACCGTGTCGAGCACGAACCTGATGCAACTGAACGGGACCAGCATGCCATTTTCTTCACTTTTGCTCTTAAGATTTAAATTATTCAAAGTAAAAGAACGTGTATTTTGTTTTGTTAGTTTTAGTTACATTTACACATATTATTGACATCGGAAGATATTTTGAAAAATGCATTTAACAATCGCTGTCGTCTCATCAAACTCGAACATTCGAACATGCTGGCAGCGGGTTGCAGGACAAAGCTTTAAAAAGCTTTTGGGACTGAGGACTGGCTATAAAACCAAAGAGCTTTTTATTTTTTAATGAAGCCAACTAAAAGCTTCATTCGCTTTTAGTACGATCTACGAAAGTAAGTTAAGATGTCCTGATTTTGTTAAAAATTTAAGAAAAAAAATGTTAAATGTTCGTTTCCTTGGAATAATTTTTTTCAGCAAATTGCTGTCTGAGATAGCAGGTACATGCACCAGTTACACTCAATTAGGTTGCTGCATTGGCTAAATTGCTCTCAAGCTAAGAAAAACAGTTACAGTCGACGAGAGGAAAAAGCTCCATTTCGTACATATCTTTCGCGGTTTTTTGAAGGACATACGGCATTAGAATTCCAAGAACCTTCTTCATCGAAGTCTTATGGGGTCATCTCAGAGTCGATTTCAGAAATTTTTTCTGTTTTCTTGGAATGTTCTTTGTTCAGTTGGAATGGAAAGGATCTTTGCGAAAGCTATGAGCAATTTTCTGATTGAAAGTTTAAAGTACCGTTACTTAACCAGTTTTGTTTAGTGATTAATTCAAATTTGGAGACCATGAAGTATTTTTTTATGCAAAGGACTTCCATGGACAGCTTGCCTTTCTAATTATCTCAGACTTACCTCCTTGAGTACTGTTTTGCCAAATCGAATGGTGCAAATCCCTGAATACCAAACGACACTCAATTTTCTTGTAAGCTATATGCTGTGAAGATCCTTCAGGATACGGCCGAGTTATGCTTAAGAGCGATTCTGCTTTTTACATAAGTAGTCCAAACTCTGTCATATTCTCTCGAACTACATATATAGCAAAAACTTTTGTCTTAGTTTGGAAATTTATTTTATTTCAATATATTTCATATTAATCAGTAGTTCATATTTTCTGCTCTTTAAACTCTTACACAAAAATACGTGTATGTGTGCGAGTTTGTGTGCGCGTGTGTGTGTGTGTGTGTTTGTGTGTGGGTGTGTCTGTCTGCTTGTGTGTGTGTGGGTCTGTCTGCCTGTCTGCTTGTGTGTGTGTGTGTGTGTGTGTGAGTGAGTGAGTGAGTGAATTGAGTGAGTACACTCGTTTGCAGATCGGGTATACTCGATACTTGTACTCGAACTCCGACTCGAGCTCACATTTGCCCAAAAAAGTCATGTTTTGGACATTTGACTTAAATGTTAAATACAATTTTTTTACTTTTGAATATTTCCATTTAAATGCATTTCAGAAAAGTATTGGTAAACTTCTTTTTATAGTTTTTATTCATGTTATTTTTAGTATTTTTCTGTTTATTTTTTTTTCATTTTGTTTTGCTTTATTTTTTATTTTTTTCACTCTTGTGTGCTCAATGTTTGTCAAGTTTTGCTCTGCTGCTTGTTGGGAGAAGTTTTGCATGTATGGTTATTTTTTTCCAAGTAAACACATATTTTGTAATACACATACATATATAGATATATATATTCTTGTTTTCAATTGTGTGAGTGTGTGTTGTTGTTGTAGTTAAGAGTTGATATTTATGTATGTTGTTTGTTTGTTTTGTAGTACTTAAAACATTTATTGTTTTGTCGCTAATGCATTTAAGTTCATTCAATGTACACATATATATTTATTTTTTCATCTTTTATGTTTTTTTTTTGTTTTTTTTTGTTGTTTTTTTCTTGTTTTTTTTTTATTTTTTTTTTGTTTTATTTTTTTTTGTGTTTTGCTTTTCTCTCTTTGGTATTTATTTATCGTATGCATAGTTATATGTATTCATTTGAAATGAGATTCTTTGGGTTCGATTTTTCGTAACAAGTTAGACTTGTTGTCATTTTTGTTCTTTTCCTAGGTATGCTTTTCATTTGCCATTTTTCACATTTCCACCTTTCAAGCCGCTTGTAAATAGTTTCCAACTGGTTTTTCATAGTATTTCTTATTCACTTCGTTTCAAGTATTTCGAATGCATTTTTCGCCATTTTTTTCTTCTTTGTTTCGTATTTTTGATGGTAAGCTGAGATAGAGATGAGTGTTTTTTTTTTTGTTTTTTTTCTTTTGGTATATATGGTATTTTTTGGGTATTTATATGGCATTTTACACATAATAATTGTTGCTGCTAATAAGTATATGTATTTGTCAATTAAACAACGCTTCGTGCACGGAAAGTATTTTCTTTGTATTCTTTCTATGTACTGTGTGTGATTTGGTATTTTTTTTTTTTTTGTGTTGGTGTGGGTGTGGGTGTGTGTAATTATTTAAATTGTTGTCCTATGTCCTAACAATCGAGCTAGTTGCTACCACATTTATTTTTGTATAGGTATTCCATATAATTGATTCCACATCGTTTTCTTGATCATTTTAGTATTTTTTGATTAGTATTTTTTGTTCAACAATTCTTTCGTTTAGTTTTGTGTGCTTAAGGATCCTATTTGGTTTCTGTTTTTTACTTTTATTTTCGTAAACGTTCGCTTAAGCATAATAGATATTTTTTTTAATCTTTCTTTTTGGTATATATATATACATATATATATATATAAGTATATATATACAAATATATATATTTGTCGTTTTTATTATTTATATATTCCTTCATATTTCTATTCAATATGTGTATACATGTATGTTAATAGCTTGGTTTCATTGACATACAATTTGAAAATACTTATAGCATTATGTATATAGAGTTTGTCTCTTCATTGTTGTCCACTGAAAGAAAAAGCGGCCTGCATTCGAATCATTTTCTTACGTTTTTTTTATATATGTATTTCTTTGTCTTTCCGTTTTTTTGCTTGCATACTCTTAGTAATTGAATGGATTTTGAAACTTCTTACCTGATATTTGTTTGCAGTGTGTTTTCTTGTTAGTGTGTGTATGTGAAAAGAGAGAGAGAGTGTGTGTGAGAGAGAGAGAGAGCGTCGAAGCATCAAAGCTTCGGCCTGCCGAAGAATGCTTTTGCTAGCCCAAGTGTGTAAATACATATATGAGTATATGTATGAGTGCGAGTAGTACTCGTAGGTGCATTCATAGCAATGACTCATACAGATTCTAGATTTAAAATGTTTGCATTGAAGTTTTCGGTTCATCCGTTTCCCTAGTTTTTCATTCGTTTCTTTTTTTTTTTGTATAATAAAATGTAGTCTTTATTTTTGTTTTTGAGTTAAAGGCTTTTGGTTTTCTTTAAGTTCAGGAGGGTCTCTAGTATATATATATATATATATATATGTAGATATATATATGTATATATATGTGTATAGTATAGTCTGTATATAGTACTTAGAATATAGTCTATGCACCTAAATGTGTCTTCCTCGTGAAGATCCTCGTGTGCACTACTCTATCTGTGTGCGTGTGTGTCTGTGCGAGATAGAGAGAGAGAGAGAGTGAGAGAGATGGAGATAAAGTTAAGGATAGAAAAAGGCAATATTTATTTATTCGTGTCTCAGGCAACACAGCTACAAGTACTCTAGCATTATCGATACTAGGTGGTATTATGTCTCGATAACGATAACGATAATGCATGATCTTGGGGAGTCGCTTCTGATGCACTACTCTGGTCCGTTATCGGTGGTTATTGAGACGCTTCTTGAGCTTGGTATTTTTGGTAATGTCATTTGTCAAAACTCTACTGCCTGATATAGATGTGTATATAGTAAATGTGTGTGTACATATCTGAAGTTTCTGTCTATATGGTTCACTCAGATAAAAAAATATATGCTCAAGAATGCATTTCCATCTTTCAATTAAAGTTTCCTTAAATGTCAAAATGTCAGGCTATATTATATAAGATTTGAAAGGCAACACCTTACCGATTGTGTTTCCCATTGCTTTCGAAAATCGATATGTATCGATATTCGCGAAACGGAGTCAGTCATTTAAAAAATAAAATAATCTTGATCTCCAAATGTTATACAAGAAACTATAATGCAAATATGAAGTCTTTATCTTTTATTATCTCTGAGATCTCGGCTTGTTTGTACAGACGGACAAGCGGACATCAAGAATATGTATATTATATATATTTTGGATCAGGGATGGCTGCTTCTGCCTGTCCCTTGGCTGTGGGCTATGAAAAGAATGTTTTATCTGGTCGCTGGATTTTCGTCAGTGTACTAACAAAAATTAAAAAGATGTTCTAAATGCTGACACACATATTTTTTTGCTGAGTGTATGATGACAACCGCTTTTGGTAGTGTTTTTTTTTTGCGTTGCCGCTTCAGTTGAACAGTATTCAAACATATGGCTGGGCGATCAACTCAATACTCGATAGACGATCAACGATCAACGATAGACGATTTTTAGGATCGGTTTGTTAGTTAGTTAGGCTGACAGGTAGTTGTGTTGTTCAGAGATACATGTGTGTATACATATATATTTTTCTTACTATGCTCTTCTCTTTTACAGGTTAAATTCACCTATTTGTTAAGTACAAGTACCAGTTTTTTTTCTTTGTTTTTCTCAGTGTATTTGTTAGGTTTGCTAGTCAAAAGAAGAGAGAGTTTAGTTCGTTTTGGTCCAAATTGCTAATGTTTTAACATCTTTTGTTGCTTAACTATTCGTATTCATCCCGCTAACAATTATTTGCTCAAACCCTCAAATCATCTTCAATTCGAATTTCAATTTTCCCTATTTTCCTGCTCCTTTTTTTGAAAATATTTTAAACATTTTTGCACTGTCGGGTTTTGTCCAATAAATTCTGCAATTTTCTTCACCTTTTTGTTTTGCATTGTTAATATTTGTTTTTTGTTTTGGTAGGGGGGGTGGTGGAGGGTGGGTGGTGTTTGCGGGCTGAGGAGAAAGCGTGTTTTGTATTTCGTTTAATTGACGGCCAAAATGTTGACTAACATTTAAATTGTACATCGAAAAGCATTTTTTTTTTTTGTTTTGTTTTTTTTTTTCATTGTTTCTTTTTGTTCTTTAAGTCTAGACTAATTAAATTATGCTTAAAATGTTTTTTATTGATTTTTTTTTTTCTTACATTTTCTTTTAAAATTTTTATACATTTGTAAAACACCTAGAGTTTGTTTTTGTTTTTCTTCTTGTAAGTTTACTTTTAAGATATATATAGTTTAAATTTGTTTTTTGTTTTTTTTTTTGTTTGGAAAGGTTTGTAAATTCAAGTATTAGTCTTTATGTTTTTCATTAAACAAGGGAAGTTGTGGCTTTTTGAACCAAATACACATGTACACAAGTCGAGGGCCTTCACATACACAAGCACACTCACACACACACACACACACACACACGTACACGTACACACACACTTCAACAACAACAACAGCAACATTAACTGGGAATCAAGAGTAGTCCAGATGTTGAAAGCAACATGTACTTAAGTTAAACTACATACACATCGTGTATATCTACAAATCGAAGATTAATCTATAGTATTTTTCGTAATATATCTATGTATGTATGTATGTATGTGTGTCTGTGTGTGTGACTGGGTGTGTGTGTGTGTGTGTTAATTAGAGCTCTAACTACAGCAAAAATAGACATCGATTTGAAGCAAACTGTATTTATGTTCTAGATGATGTTGTTGTAGATTAACATTACAAAATAATATTTGTGGTTAATTTAGTTAACACTTTATTTTTCTTAGTGTTGCCTATGCCAATTCTATGCCTTGCCTATCAACAACAACAACAACAACAATAATACTAACAGCAACAACAACAACAACGACGACGACGACGACGACAACGACGACGATTACAATGACGACACTTAAAACCATAAAAAAAATAATCATTTAGAAAAAAAAACGGTACTTCACTAACATTAAACATACACATAAATATACGTATATATCTGATAAATTTTTATATATACACATATATATCTGATTATTCATATTTGCATTTCGCTGCTAGACATTTAAAAGTTATCCAAAAAAAAAAAAAAAAAAAATAGAAGAAAAACGCTTTCACACATTTTCCATTTTCTTAGTTTCTTTTGCATATCTCTTTTGTAGTTGTGCATCTAGTCTTAAGTTTACTCGTTTTCCTTTGTTTTGTTTTGTTTCTTTTTTTTCTCCATTCAATTTGCATTGTTCTGCTTAAGTTGTAATGTGTATAAGTAAAGCAACTCGAAAAGAAAACTAGACAAAAGGAAAACAAAGCTTTATATGAAGTAACAGTTACATTTACATCTATAGTATATATATATATATGTGTGTGTGTGTGTGTATGTGTGTTGGCCAAGTTCCAGCTTGGTTCAATTGAATATCTCTCTGCCTTTCAAATTGTATATTCCTATGTTTGTTAAACATCTCTTAAATCCACAGTGGCGCTAAAAAGTATGCAACACAAATGCATCTGCAAATGTTTGCGTGGTGTATGCGTGTGTGTGTGTGTGTGGAATTATAGTACATTTAACATAATTACATACAGAAATTTACATTGATATTTATAAATCGTTTTTTCTTTTTGGTTTTTCCATTTTTTGTTTTTTCTCTTGTTTGGACTTCATTTGCCATTTTGAATTGTTCTTCGTAATTTTGTTGACTTGCCTTGTGCTTTGTATCCTGTCTGGGGATATGTAGTTATCTTGAAAGTTTTCTTTTTGCATTTTTATGCTTGTAAATTTCTTGACTTTTTTTTCCTATGTGTGTGTAATCTTTCCAAATAGTTCCTTCATTGCCATCTGGTCGGAAATGCACCTTAAACAGCACCGTAGCACCGCAATATATGTGTCTGTGTGTGTGTGAGTGCGTGTGTTAGAAGGAGGCGTCGACGGCTCTCTATAAAGTGAAAAAAAACAGTAAAAAAAAAAACAGAAGCTACAAAAATGTGCCATCTAAGAGAAGAAACGCTATTCAAAATTATAATTCAAACAAATTTTACGCATTTGGCTGTGTTTTTAATTCAACTGTAGACTTTTCAATCAAGGATCGATCAATGAAACTTCAACCAACGCGAAAACAAGCGAAACAATTAATAATTTGAACGGTTGTGACAAGTGCCGAGCACATATAGAAATGGTCAACTAATGACAGAATTGATTGACTGATTGATTGAGTACAGCTGGCAACATAATTATATTGGTAGAGATACAAGCGCTGCAGCAATTGGGAATCCATATCAAAAATCCGATAAACAGATTACACAGGATATATCAGCAGGATGTGCTGCCAACGAGGATGCCACTTGCATGCAGTTCGTGCAACTCGCTGGCCCTTAATTATGTGCCACAAGCAGTTGCAGTTGCAGCAATAGAAACAGCAACCAACTGCTGGCAAATCCAATTTTGCAACACGATGATTTTCACTAAAGTGGCGCAAGGTGAAATCAGCTTCCAATACCTAAAATACTCGAAATAGTCCATTGAGGCGAGACACGCAGAAATAGCACAATTACCACCAACACCACCACAGCACAATACATGTGGTAGCTCCCGCTGCGGCCCACAAAAACCACCGCACCAGCAAATGAAATTAGGTAGTCCACATGCACGCAAGTTTTCCACGGTGCACTCAGCGAAAAAACGCTCGACCAACTTCAAACACTTCAATTCATCAAGTAAAGCATACAAATTATCAAGCATTTTTGTACGTGAAATAAATGTAAATGAAAAATGAAGAACATAAATCATAATTCAAGCGAACTCAGTTTTATTTTAAGCTATTTAAGAACTCGAGTCAAAAATTTGATTTATCAATGTATTGGCATTGATTTATGAAATTTAAAACTTAACTTAACTTTATTTAATTATAAATTTGTTAAAAGTTTCGAATTGAAAAATAAAAATATTGAGAGTAAAAATATTTGTTCGCTGTTGAGGAACATTTCTTTGTTCTTGATTTGAGTTCAGAATGCAGCAAGTTTTTTTCTTTTTCTCAGTGCATGTGGTAGGCAACTTGTGGCACGCTGATTGCACTCGGGCACCGAATTGCGTATGCGAAACGTAAAAATTGTGTTATTGCCCAATTAAAGGCGGAGCAAAACGCATTTTGGCCATGCAACAACAGCACGTGTCTGTGTGTGGCGCCGTAATGAGCTACGTGCTGCAGCCTAAGGCGGCAGCTAGAAACTGATTTTGAACTAATCAGTGCGCACCACATCGAATGACAATTCGGCAATTGTGGCTGGCAACAGAACAGCAGAATGTGGCAAGTGCCAGCTGCGCAACACCTATAATTTATGCAACCATATATCAAACGCTTGCTCGAAGCATGAATAGATGAACAACATAAGTGCAACATCTGATAAATGAAATAAATAATACGCACGAGTTGTAATCAAAATAGTAATTGTATATAGGCATAATAATAGATATCGATATATAATATTTAAATATATATGTGTACAGTATATATAGCAAAAATCATAAACATAATTAAAAATATTTCTTATAATGTCCAAATTTATAAATTGTCGGCGTCTATAATTGATTTAAAATAATTGCTAAGCAAACACAAAAAAAAAGAAAAAAAAACAGAAAATTTGTTGCAACTTGAAAAGGGGCGCGTCAGTTGTTATCGATATCGATACAATGATATACATGGTTTGTATGTTATCGAATGAGTGATGTGCTCTTTTTGTTGTTTGTTATCGATAAACGATAGACGCCGGCAATGTGCTTGCGGCTCCTTCTTCGTGTTGCATGTGTGTATTGCATTGTGTATGCATGTAGTTCCTATTCGGTGCCTCTCACTCCTCCTCCAACACCTCGTAGTCCTCAGCTACTCACTACTGATTACTCACTACTGACTACTGACTACTGATTACTGATTTACTGTTTATACATTCTCCGGTTCCGGCAATTTCCGTTCACAGCAATGACAGACGAGCGCATTGAGCCGATGGCCAATGGCTGACCACACGGTCATTGACATTGAGGACATATCGCAGCTAGATGTGTCCTGGTGCAGTGCATCTGCATCGCTGCCATTGCCATCGCCATCTGAATCGTTATCGTTATCGCTGTCATTGATAATCGCCTCCTCTTCGGCTGAATGAAATATGGCCTGATTGCACATTGAATTATTAGTGTTTGTGTTGTTGCTATTGTTGGTCGTCGTATCGGAGCTCGCCTCTTGTCAAATCTTTGGCGGCGTCTCCGACAAGGAGACACTGGCCACGGCCAGCTCACCGCTAAAACTCGGCACCAGCAATGCTGGAGCCGCAGCAGCAGCCCTAACACCTTCAGGTGTTTCAGCAGCAGCAGTAGCAGCAACAGTTGCTGTTGGATTGCTGGCACCATATTCAGTGGTGGCAGTGCGTGTGGCAACGATGCCGCCGGTGCTGCTGTGCAGAGTATTGTTGCTGTTGTTGCTCATGTTGCCACAACGGCTGCTGCTGTCGCCCGACGAGTATGGGTATGATATATGAGGCCGATTGCCGGGCACATCCAGGCTGTAAGCCCGCAGTCGTGCCATGCCCTCGACTCCGCCTCCGCCTCTGCCACCGCCAATGCCGCCACCACTAGCACCACCGGTGCTAGTTACGCCGGCCTGCATTTGGATACCGCCCGGCGAGGGTAGACTATTCGAAATGTTGCTGCAACAGATTGCTGCTGAGCCAACAGTATCGGCATCATCAGCATTATCGGCCATGTTGTTGCCGGCATTGTTGTTGCCACCGCGTGTGCCACACGATGGACTGCTGCGTGTGCTGCCAAAACGTTTGTTGCTCTTGTCAAAGCTGAAGCTTAAATAATCGGAGAATTGACGCCAACGTGACTTCCAAGAGTTGCTGGTGCTGCTGCTGCTGCCACCTGGCTGCTGTTGCTGCTGTTGTGCATTCGTAGCAACAACAGTTGCTGCCGTTGCGCTGCCATTGCTGGTCTGATTGACGGTGGGCGATACATTCCCATTCGAAGTGGCTGCACCATCAACCGTTGCTGTTGCTGCTGCTGTTGGTGCAGCTGTTGCTGCTGTTGTTGTTGTTGCCGTTGTTGTTGTTGTTGCTGGCAACAGCAGCAGCATTTGTGCCGGCTGCTGCTGGTGCTGCTGCAAGTACGGCTGTTGCACAACGGGCGCTGCCTGATTCACATTCATATTCATATTCAAATCGCCAGCGCCATGCGCCTGAGTCTGTCGCCCGTAGAAGACATTGCTGTCGGAGATGACCTGCGGCAGTCCGTCGGACAAGCGCCGATTGTTGGTGCTGTACTGGTCGAGGCTGACAGCCCGATTGCTGCCAAAGTGGCAACGATTCGAATGGTAGCCAGTCTGCCCAATGTTGCCATACGAGCTGCGCATCCGCTGCCCGCCACCGCTGCTGCACAGCTCCCCTATCATTGAGGGGCGCTTCTCCCTCGACGATTTCCTCGAGGTCGAGTGCGATGATTTACTGCGATTGCTGCAGCCCTCGGTGTCCACTTTGAACTTGGATGTCATCTCAGCCACCTGCCAATTAAAAGGATATGCCACATCAATTAATGATTAATCAAGACTAATTAATGATTAATACAACTGATTTTAATGAAGTTTTAATCGATTATCATAAATAAATAAAATATATCATTTAAAGCTGTCGGAAATCGATTTTTATCAATATTCGCAAAGCGGGAAAAGTTATCGATATAACGAAATTAACTCGATATACGTAAGGCATGCGCGAAGTAGTATTCCAAATTTAAAGTCTTTAGCTATGCAGAGGCTTGCTCGACTCGGCTGCTGATTCTGATCAAGAATATATATAGAATATGGGCTTTGTCTGTTACATACTTTTCGGCTACTTCATTATAAGTTTTTACTCATTTTCAATTGTTGCAAACAGCAACGTGCAACAAAAAACTTACATCAACCTCTGTGGCGGTTTCGGAGTCACCGCTTTCACTGCCCTCGGGCAGATCGTGCAGCTCGGCGGCCATTCCCCCGGGCTCATCGACGGAGGTGCGTGATGCGGACTTCTGCGAGGGGATGCTGCGGCGCGACTTTCCGCTCATTCCGGAGCTGGAGCGTCCCATTTGTGGTGAGCTTCCTCCACCTCCGCCTCCGCCTGCTCCTCCGGCTGCACCAGCAGCACCGACTGTGCCGCCTAATTGGGTCTGTCCGCCGGATGCCGCCTGCTGTTTGTCAAGTTTGTCAGCATTGCTGTTGCCCGTTATGATCAGTGCAGCATTCGAGTCCATGTTGCCGCTGTTGCTGTCCGATGTGGCAGACGCATTGCTATCTGCCACAGATTTGCGTGTCTTTGTCTGCGCATCGTTGAGGCGCCTACGAACAGACACAGATCGGAATACGAGTGAGCAGTTGAGATGACAACTCTGCTTGACTCTGCGACAACAGAAACAAATGCCGTAAATGACTCACCTGTAATACTCGAGTGCAATGCGCACGGGAATAATGATCAATTCGGTGAGTTCCGGCACCAGTTCGCCGAGTGCCTCGAAGAGGGGCAATAGGACGAGTCCAATGAATCGCACCTGGGAGCCCGGCTTGCTAACTTTATCGGGATCCATAAATGGCGTCACCGGCAATCCCTCAGATTTCTCGGCGGCACTCTGGGCAAAGAACTCCTGCAGCAGCCGATCCAGCCACGGCTCAGCAACATCCATCGGCCTGGCCTCGTTCGAAATGTCCGCCACCTTGATGAGGATCATGCACAGCTATATAAATAAGAAGTAGAAGAAGATGATGGAGACTGTTGGAGATGAGCAGGGCCTAAGCTGTTTGCTTACCAGATTGATGTGCGCACGATTGTTGTAGTCGAAGGTCGGCGTTATCTCAATGAACTGCGTAAGGATCTCATTGTGGCGAGCCATGTCGGTGGCCAGGATGCATCGGATGATGCCCTCCCGAATGTTGCTGCAAGTACAAACATACAAGCATACATACATACATCAATAACACGAAGAGCCAATGAATATTACAAAAAAAATATCATCCAATCGAGAGAGAGACTGATTGACAGATAGAGTGATGATTGATTGATGGACTGACTGATTGTAGACTAACAATTATTGATATACTGCCTGACAGACTAACTGACAGATTAACAGATTGACAGACTGATTAACATATGGATGTACTGATTGATAGACTGATGAACAGACTAATTGACTGACTGTTTGATGACTGATTGACAGACTGACTGACTGATTGCTAGACCGATTGACAGAGTGATTCATAGACTGACTGGCAGACTAATTGATTATTCAATCAGTCTGATTGATGACTGACTGATTGGTTGAATGATTGATTGATTGAAATATAATAATAGAAATTCCAGTTGCATACATGTAATCAACCATTTCACTTTTCTGCAGAAACAATGGGTTAAAAGCAGATAATCAAACCTGATCCGAAACTATCAACTGGAATTAAGCGATTCAACATCCTCTGATTCCCCTCAATTGCGAAACGAAACCAAAAATCGCATCCGCAAAATTAAGTTAGCTACTTGAAGCAGATGCGAATTGGCATTTTACTTACTAGTTGAGAACGAAACATTTAAGATCCTGCAACACGGACAACAAACATACTTTAAGCATGCTTAACCGACAAGTTCTCGGACTTAGTTGTGGGACACATCCTTGTGGTATGTGCAGCAAACACCCAACTACATACACCCTATAACCCCCGCCATCCAGTTTATTTATTCGGTGGGCCTTGCGTATACGCGACTTTCTTGGCTTCGCAGGGTTTTTTATTTGGCTCACGTGCGAGAAAAAAAAGGGCAAAAATATATATTTTGACATTCAAAGCAGACAACGAAAAACAACAAAAGGATACTGTGAGGGGAGTGGAGATGAAGGGGGTAGGTGGAGGGGGATAGATACGGCTAGCATAAATATTAAATTGCAATCCGGTTTATATTCGTTTCTTTTTAGCGAGAGGGACAAAGATTAAAATAAAAATTGTGCAAAACTTGTGTGATATACGAGCAGAAAATTGAATTTTGTCGTGTCAAGTGGCATTGACGCGGAAGAAAGCATTGGGCGAGAGGTTGGTGGGGGTGGCATGCCACTTGAGCTACTGCATTGGATTGTGAACACCTGCCAAAGCTCCAGATCAACTCAACTCAATTTTGCAGCGTGTTTTATGCACTCGACTTGATGCTATCGCCGTAAAGTTTTCGAGTTTGTTTTCGCTTTCGCCTTTTTGCTTTAGTTTTGTGTTTTCTCATTGGCAATTTTCCTATTTTCGAAAATATATTCGATATCTTTGCTAGCTGTTGAGAAGTGCTGCTCTTTGCTTCAAGTATGTGGTCTATATTCTGTTTTAGATGCTTAGCTCAAATTGGATTCTCATTTATTTGGCAATTTGCTTGTACGGGCCAAATTGAAATACTCTGTTATTGAACGTAAAATAGTATGCTGATTTAGTGTCTGTTTGATCTTGAAACCGGAAACTTCATTTATTTGTATAACCTCTGTTACGCATTTTGGTCCATAAAGTTTGCAAATTCTGGCATTTTTTGTAATACCTTGATTTTATCGGTACTCTGTCAGTGCTTTAGCGATACCTACACATCATTTTCAATTACTTTTCATTACATTCCACTGTGTGTGTTTGGAAATTATATATATTTTAAAAAATCGTACGATTCGGTGTGTTTCCAGCCTTGAGAATAATGCATAGCATTGTTTACTGCCAGCCTTAAAAACTTTATGGCCTGCCCTCGCAACTACAATAATAATATATTTTATTTATATGTACTATGGCTTTAGCTTGGGGCAGAGAGACCCATGATAGGCCCTGAACCGTAATGTGGTGTGGGAAGACACACAATACGGTTATATATCAGGGATGAAGAAAGACTGATGCGAGAACGGAGCTGGGTTGAAACACCAGGACTCCGACAAGCCAGAAGTCTCCTAGGTGGCTATAATCAAAAGCGATTTAAGGCAATGATATCCATGGGGAAGAATAGACTCAGAATACTCACAGGTCTATTGACAGGACAGTGTAGACTGAGAAGTCACCTAACCAAATTAGGTATTTACAGCAGCAACATATGCAGGTTCTGCGGATACGAGGAGGAATCCTCGACGCACATCCTAACAGAATGCGTCGCCTTAACCAGGAAAAGATGCAGCATCCTAGGGCAGCATATCATGAGGCCCAAGGACATAGAAACCCTCAACCCAACAAAGATTCTAGCATTCGTGCAGGAGTTGGGATTGACGGAAGAGCTGTTGGCTCAGTAAGGGGGCACAATAGACCTTATAGGTCGCAGTGCAAACTTTCCCCAATTATAATAATAATAATAATGGCTTTAGCTTGTTGTTTTAAACAATTGTCACCAATGAATAATAATGATATTAATAGTATATAGTCATTGAATATTGACGATCGGAATTTTAACAATAATAACAGCAACAACCTTGCCCATCAGCGTTTCTAACTTAATCGCTCGACTTTTGGCATTGCTTAAAGCTCAAAGTCAGCGCTTTATCAGTTGCTTATCAGCTGCACTGGGCGAAAAAAAGGCTCATGTTGATAATGAGTATATATTTTGCTTGTAGACAGACCTGACTTCCTGACTTAAGCGTTGAAATCTGTTTTAATAATATATATAAAAAAAAAATATGCAAAATTTTATCTACAAATATTTTGTGATTTTAGTTTCGATTTCGTGTGGCTTTTCTAAAATTAACACATGCAAATTTTTTGCAGACAACTTGAAGAAATGTCATCAACAATTTCATCACGTTTGAGTAAATCAAATGTATATAAAAAGTTTCGGTTATTTGTTTCATTTTTGTTGTAAATCTTTTCAGATTCGATGTATTTTTTATTTTTTTTGCTCAGTGCACTTGGACGCAGATCAACTCAGCTCAGCTCAGATTGGCTCGACTTGGTGTTGTCAGTCTCAGTTGAGTCTACGAAACGTGCCGAAAATGAATAATATTCTAAAGTGGCTGGCGGTGCTGCTACTCAGCAGTGGTGGCTGCCACAGCGAAGCAGCCGTGTGGCAGGCTGGCCTTGGGATTGATGCAATGGATGCAATTGATGCAACAAAAGCGCCGTGCGACAATTTCCATGAATACGCGTGCGGCAATTGGTATGTGAGCTATAAGCTGCGCTCGTTGGGGGCACACGATCGGCGAACACAGTTGCGTGCGTTGAACAAACAGCTGCTCGTGCAACACTTTGAGGCAAGCGGTGCTGCAGAGGAGCAACAAAAGCAACAGCAGCAGCAACTAAACTCCTTCTACAACAGCTGCTTGAGTGGCCGTCAATTGTTGCACGTTTATACGGATGCATTGATGCAACAACTGGAAAATTGGCCGCTGCTCAACAATGCCACCAAGCAGTTCGATTGGGCGCGTGGCAATGCGGCTGTGCGTCGTCTTGGCGCCGACGGCCTGTGGCGCCTGCTGGTGCAACCCAATTGGCAGTCGAGGGAGCAGAACGTCTTCTATCTGCTGCCACCCAGCTTTGAGCTGTTGGGAAGCAGCGAGGAGAGCGAGTTTCTCTATCAGCGCTATCTCAAATATCTGCTGCTTGAGTTGGGTTTGCGGGTGCGACGCGCTGCCGCACTTGCCACACGCCTGGTCAGCTTTGAGCGCTCGCTGAAGGATCTGTTGCCGGCGACGATGGCGACACGGCATGTGTTGCACGAGCCGCAGACGTTGCAACAGCTGTCACAGCAACTGCCACAACTGCAGCTCAACGCTTACTTTCGACAATTGCTGGGCGATAAATATACGTTGCAGCTGCTGCTTGTTGCAGATACCGCTTATCTGGTGGCAATGGAGCGCCTGTTGCAAGCCACCGATCCACTTGTCGTGTCCACCTGGCTGCTGTTGCAGCTGCCCGCCCACTTTGAGCTGAACCTGCACGAGGACACCACATTGAGTGTGCAACGCGAGCATTGCTTGCAGCAACTGAACTCGCTGCTGCCACAGCAGCTGACACAGCTACTGCTCCGCCTGCAGCACGGCAGCAATGCGGCAGCAGCCGCATATCTAAAGCGACAACAACAACAAATGCGGCAACTATTCGATTCGATCAAATTGCAGTTCGAGCGACTGCTGAATGCAACGCCCATATTCGAACAGGATGCGGCAACACAAACGCTCGCCTTGCAAAAGTTGCATGCAATGCGACTCCTAATGCCGCACAGCATCTTCCCCAAAGAAGAGGAAGAGCAGCAGCAGCAGCACCAGCAGCAGCCGGAACAGAGTTACGATACGTATCTGTTGAACCTTTCAGAGGCGCAGGCTGTGGCACAATTTCAATCAGCCTTGGACTGTTTGCAACTGCCGTGTGGCCCAAGTGGCAGCTGGACGGACGGCGTCCAACATGCGTTGGGAGCGCTGGATGTGAATGTTTACTACAGGCTCAAGTTGAATGCAATTGAATTACCATTGGGATTGCTGCGTCCGCCCCTGTTGCCAACTCGACTAGGAGAGGGAGGAGGAGGAGCAGCACTGGATGAACTGCATCGGGAGGCAGCTGCACGTCTGCTGGGGGGAGT
Source organism: Drosophila nr. medialis 2 BK-2023a (assembly GCA_035044325.1). Taxonomy (NCBI): domain Eukaryota; kingdom Metazoa; phylum Arthropoda; class Insecta; order Diptera; family Drosophilidae; genus Drosophila; species Drosophila nr. medialis 2 BK-2023a. The sequence continues at coordinate 9,624,750 of JAWNMH010000388.1, forward strand.
GGGTTACATGCTGGGGCACGAGCTGATCCATGGCTTTGACTATGATGGCATCAACTATGATGATGGCGGTCACATTGCCGGTGGCCAGTGGCCGCCGCGGGCGATCATTCGATTTGGTTTGCGTGCTGGCTGCTATTTGGGGGCACGCTACAGCAATGCCACACTGACCATCAATGAGAATATTGCGGACAGCGAGGGATTACGTCTGGCCTATGAGGCATTTAGGCAGTTGCAGTCAACAAATCATAATAACTCTAATGCGAGTCTGACTTCTGCGATGCGTCCATTTTTTGTGGCATTCGCGCAGAATTGGTGTGGCAAGAACGTTGCGGCACGGTCCAGCAAAGTACAGGAACTGCAACCCCAACAGCACGCATCGCATGAGGAGAGAGTCAACAACGTGCTCGGCAATTTTCCCGAATTTGCCGAGGCCTTCGAGTGCAAGGCGGGCAGCATGATGCATCCGCCGGACAAGTGTCGCATCTGGTAATGTGGACTTATCGATGGAGAACGGGACAGAGTGTAATGGCCATCGAATTCATCTATCTATCTCTCTCTCTCTCTCTGTCTACTAAGCATAACTCAAATATATATCAATCAGTGGAGTTTGTCAAAGAAAAAGTTTCTTTAAAAACTTAAATATTATATTTTTATTGGGAAAGTTCGAAAAGTTAGCAAATACGCGAAAGAAATATAAAATTCAAATGAAAATGCAAACTGTTGCGTGTAATTGTTTGGGGCGAGGCATCATTGTCTGTTTGTGCCACACACACACACACACACACACTCTCTGCTGTTAGCTGAAGTGGACATGATAGATATTAAATAGGCTCATCCCAGGCGAGATTGATGTGTGCTTATTAAGCGACGCAATATTGCTTCAAAGCACTCCAAATTTTAAATTAAAACGTTGAAATTAGAAAATGTCGAAGTCAAGCCATGATCAAAAACACCCTGCCTATAGAAAGTCGATTAACTTTCGGGTAGGGTAGGGCTCTTGGCAAGTTTTGATCCATAGCTAGGAGCACTTTTAGAGGGTATAATTCTTACGTGAATTTCGAGCTGGCAACGCATTTCCAAGTTTGAATATAGTATTTAAGATGAAGTCAAAGTATTATCAAATAGTTCTCATTTTTTTTGGGTCACTTTGGACATAGTTTTGACTCTGGAAAGTTTTGATCCATTGCTATTCTTAAAGTTGGTTAATTGGGTTAATTTCTTTTAGGAAGTTCTGCTCTCCTAATTTGGATACTGACTATGGCCATGCTTCATTTGATCGATAAACGACTATACTATAAGGCTAAAGGCCATCTACATATTTGCAGCTAGCATTCGACGTAAGGAGTGTTAAAAGTGTTTTCTTCTCCAAAGGACAACGCAAGCCATTTAGTGTTGCAAAGCGCCCACAGATTGTGACTAAGCACATTTGAACGTTTCAATGCTGGTGAATGACATTTGAGGCCTGAGGACTGCTGTAATAAGCGACACAATTTTGACAGTCGTTTCTCGACTGCCGATTACTTGTGGCAACATTGTTGCATAGTTGAAAGAAAATACACACACACACATACACACGCACGCACACACATCGTCAGAAGACAACACTCAGAGAAAAAGCCAAAGAGAAACATTTTGATTTGGTGCTGTCGTGTTATCTGTTGAGGAACATTTTCTAAATCAAGTAAGAAATACTTAATTCAAGCATATTTGTGCATGGAATAAGTTTAAGGTCTTTGAATATTAACTGAAATTTGAGATATAAATGAGCAGGCAAAAATGTTTTGGAAAATGTCCAGAATCTTCAACCTTGGCAACTGTACTATTTTTCTCTGTGTTTATGTGTGTGTGTACATGTATGCGTATGCATGTATTGCATGCTTGTTGAGACAAGCACAAGCAGGCAGAGCGAGCGAGAGAGAGAGAGAGAGAGAGAGAGAGGGGGCGAAATAGAGTGAGTATTGTGTGGCAACGTTTTTGGCAACTTCTTGCCACTTTGACGGCTGTTATTGTTGTTGGTGTTGTTGGTGCAACACATTTACAAGCATATTGTGCATGTGGCAAGTTTTGCCATCAAAAACTCCCAAAAGTGTTGCACCAATTTATGCACGCAAACTTGGCAGCCAAACATCGTGAAGGCGCATAACGTGGGTCGCTTGGGGATGGGGTGGAATGTAACATCAAGTGGTAACGAGGAAGTTTGGGGGGTGGGATGTGTGGTTTGTCTTTGGGGCATACTACGCTGATGCTGATGATGATGGTGATGGTGATGATGACGGTGATGAAGATAATGGTGGGTATGATGTTACAAGTAATGATGGCAGACGCTTCAACCATTTCAACAACTACGTGTGCAAAAAAATTCCAAGTAAAACTAAAATACATTTCCATGAGATAATCCGGTTCGTTAATGTTTTTACGATATTTTGAAATTAATACAAAAACTACGCTTCGAGCACACATGTCCATAAATCTGTTCATTCCTATATACTATAAAAACAAAGCGAATTTATCATGAAGGCAACAGATTGAGTTACAGACAGGCACATAATAAGGATTCTACACGCCATTAACATCAAAAATATGTAATATGTGAATTATAAAATAGCTGAGCTATGCAACACTTTTCCTAGAAGCTTAGTCTGCTCTTCGCCCAAGGTGATTCATGCAATTTACAGAGATTTTCGTTTTCCATTTAGATTGGATTGTCAGTGGAAACTGGACAAGCACAGTGTTCATGCAAAAATGCCTAGGCAAAAAGTGCATTCATAGTTAAGCATTGGGTTTCCAATTATAAATAATAGCTTACAGCTAAAAATATCTTTTGTTTCAGAGCAGGCTAACTAGATGTGTGCAACTGAAATACATTAAATAGCTTTGAAGCATGGCCAAAGGCTGATTTCAAAACAAAAAACAGTTCGTCCACAATTTGTGAGCATTAAATGTATTTGTACTCCCCCTTGTAGTTGTTGTTGCTGATGTTGTTGTTGTTGATTATATTTGCCTGTTGATTCCAACCCGACTCTTGGGTCGTTAGTGCATGGACAAAGGACTAAGGATAGAGTCCAGTAGCAGCAAGTGCTGCGAAAGTGCAAGGACAACTCTTTAAATAGGGTTTTCTCTTGCACCAAATCGATACGGCTGCCTGGCACGGGGTAGACAGGGTGGTCGCTTAGCAGTAGGGGTATGGTTAGGGGTTAGCTGTTGCTGGAGCTGTAGCGATTGCAAGTGTTGGGTGTTAATTAGAGGCCAGCGGGCTGTGCGACGCTTAATGCAACATCATTTTGTACGTGCCGCGCATAAAATAGCGTCAAGCAATCTTGCCAATTAAATGCCATCCAACCCCAACACCAACACCAACACCAACGTCAACACCAACCCCAAACCAAAAACCCCCCATTTCAAATCGGAACACGAACCGGAACCTGAACACGAACCTGAACCGAGTCGATGCACAAGCCAACACCGAAACCGTAACAGAAACCGAAACCAAACCCGTTTGACAAAAGCCGCTTAAAGTGCTGTCCACGCCCCACTTTCTGCAGTTGCCAAAGTTTGCACTTCAATTTAGTCCAAGTTTTAAATACACTTTATGAATCACGTATACAATTCTAGCCATGGGCAAATAATTCAATCATAACTCAATGGATCGCATATTGAGCACTCGAAACGAATACAAGTCAAAGAAAAGTTGATGTTTCGAGTCTTAAAATTGGTTAATTCTTTTTCTTTTTTAAATTTATTTTAAATCAAAAATATTGGTTATATTTAAATGTTTTTATCGGCTGATTTCTTCGAAATGTCCTTCTGTGTGTTGCGTACTTTTTAAAGAGATTCAAATCCCCAAATAGCCGTAACAAGTCAGACATCGAAATAAAATGTTTACTCGATTTGAGAATTTCCATTATTTGGTTTGTCGTATAGTGAACCAAATTCACTTAAAGCTAAAGGGGCTTCTCTCTGATTTTTTACTCACTTGAATGTTTCCCGGTTAAAGTTCTTGAATATATTACACTCGGGATGCTCCAGCAAGCGGAATGCAATCGAGCAATGATGATTCTCCAGCGGCGAGATGTCATTATATCTACAAGATAGAAATGAATACCACATATACATATATGTACATATATAGCCAACGATGCTAGGAGCATACATACCTGAGTGCCAGTTCTGTGCGTGCATTGATCTGATATATGTTGTTATAGCCAGGATGATCGAGGTCGTGGCAAATGCAGGACACCAGCAATATCAAACATTCCAGATCGCCCAGGCGACTCAATAAATTCGCTTCACGTGTTATAGCATACATCTGCAAGAGCCCATTAAAAACACGCATCAATATCAAACCAGACATAATAATAGATATATTTAAAAGATTTTTGGTCGAGCTAAGAAGGCTCTATTCGAGAGAGATCGACAAGAAGATACCCTGCATTTAAGCTAGCAGACATAATGTTTTTGCTGTGTAATTCGCAGCAAATGAATATATGAATATATTATTTCTAGTTTCTTAGCCGATCTTTATTTAACAGATGATCGAAATTATATAAACTTAAGCGATTAGAGAGATGTGTCTTTAGCATTGCAGTTTTTATTGATATCGAAAATTTAATGTAATCAATTTTGGATCTGACTATAATATACCAAAATTAACATTCCCAATTCATACAGAAGGACATGACATTCGTCGCGACTGTTGATCCTGATCCTGATTCTGATCTAGAATATATATATGTTTTGTGAGGTTGCAGATGCACTCTTCTGCCTGTTAATTACCTTTGTCCAACTCCCCTAAGCCCTTTGGCTATGGGCATCCTTATTGTTATCCTTATCCTTTTTGATGTTGTTTCTAGAGTAATAGCATTAATTTAACATTGCAGTTTACAGTTGTCATTTTATCAATGGGTATCCAGCAGTCATGCATTCCGTATAGCTTTTACTATTTTCCCCGTTAACTGCTGGTCATAAGTATAATTTTCCATACTGCATGCTTCAAGTGTTGTCAACTGCAATTTCACACACACACACACACACACACAGAGCGATTTATATGCTACCACCTAAGACACGAAATTCTTTGGTTAATCGCTGAAAATGTCAATCCCCCTCCCACTATTCCCGCTCCTTTACCACTTCCCCCCTCTCTGTCTTGCTCTTTCTAGCTCTCTTTTTGTTATCCTCATTCGGGCCATTTAGCTGTATCTGAGATTGTCTCTGAATTTGGCTAATTAAATGAAGTGTCTGCGCTGATTGTTCTTCGGGCGGTCAGCAGAGGAGAGGGGGAGGTGGGAGCTGGTTTCTAAATCGCTGGCAAGAAAGGAAACAGCGAGAGAGAGAGACTGAGAGGTTGATAGAGAGAGGGAGAGATAGAGAGAGAAAGCACTTTTAATGTTGCCAACTATTAAGCCAAATCGCATTCGATGCTTAAACGTGGCCAGCAGCTGTGGCAGCAGCAGCAGCAGCAGCAAGAGTTCGGATGTTGGTCAGGGGGAGGGTCGGGCTTAGTGGTAGGGAGGGGGGGGGGGGATTGTTGTGGTGAAGCATCGGGTTTTATTTTAAGGTGAACGCTAGTTAATTTGTCTGCCTGCAGCGAAACCTTTGCAATTACCAGCAGCTCTTTCACCACCCCGCATCCCCTCCCTCCTCGTCAACACGTTGCTGCTGCACAAATATAATTGGAGTAAGGTGTGAGAGAGAGAGAGAGAGAGAGAGAGAGAGAGAGAGAGAGAGAGAGAGAGCGAGTGTGGGACCCTAAAGGACTTTCGAAAGTGTTCAATTTAAGCTCTTCGAAGTACAAAAGTGGCATAAAGTTTGCTCTGCGCTCTGCTGGCACCAAACTTGCACGTACCAACGGGGGGTGGGGGATGCGGTGGGTGGAGGGGTGTCTATTGCCATTTATGGGTGCCCGTGCGAGGTGGGTGTGGATTTTGTTGGGAATGCAGTTGGTTCGATCTGGCTTGAGGACTCGTTAAACTTGCTGCATAACTTTGCGACGGCATTCCACGAGTGCTAAATCTCCAAAGAAACTAAGGGCAGAGGATATGGTGTGGTAGTAGGCAGGGGGTGTGTGGACGGGGGTAAGGCGAAGGGGAAGTGCTTTGAGTGTGCATTGTGGTTTAGCGCTATAAATTTATGCAAATGCGAATGCTGTTTGTATTTCGCATTTCGCAAGTTTATCTAAATTCATTGTCAAGTCAACAAGCGAGGAGGAACTTAAACGCAACCTCTACCCCCCTACCCACCGCCGCCCCCCCTGGCATTACTCGAGACGTCAACACCCCAAGGAAATCAACTGCAACTTGCAACTTGCCACAGTGCCAACTACCAAACTGGCGAACTGTACTTTGTTAATGAAAACCTGACAAGATGTTTTGCTTATTTCGTACCTGGGTGTGTGTGAGTGTGTGTGTGTGTGTGTGGGTGTGAGTACCTTACTCCGCTGACAGCTCAATACACAATTCGCACTCTTAATTATCGTTTAATAGCTTTAGCGTCGATAGTACCCCAATGCTCTTGTCAACAAGGTGTCAAACTGGCATCGCAGTTTGACCGACTGAAATTCAGAACTGAAATTTTACATTTTCCAAAAGCCAGTTATGTAAACCGATATTAGTGGTCCATAGCCCGTATTAGAACCTTTACACTTTTTGTATCGGAACCGGAACCGAAATACGTTTCCGTTCGACACCAGTGCAAAAACATAAACTAAAAAGATTTTATGGATTTAGCTTTCCAGCATCAAGAAAATTCAATTCAAAAAATGCTTTTTGTTTATGCTACATATATTACTAATAAAATCCGATGAAAATCGAATTTAGCAAAAAGGGTTGTTCGGAAGGGTGTTCCTCTATTGCTCACGACACTGATCCTTTTTTTTTTTTTTAGTGTACGTCTCGATTAGCATCAGCCTCTGTTTAGTCAACCTTCAATTCACTGATATTGTGCACAGTATTTAGGCGAAAGCATTGCCAGTTTTTTTTTATACTTAGAGTCTTGGTACACCCTTATGTTTCAATATTGAAGAAAAAAAATGTCTTCGCCAACTACTGGAAATCGTGCGGAAATGCAGGGTGCATTTAAGTGCATTTTTTATGTGGCAGTTTGTTTTGTTAGTGAATTTTGCAATCGGTGTTGGTTTTTCTGTTTTTTTTTTTTATTTATTGCGTTGTCGATGGCAGGAAGGCAAAAGCGAAATCCGCTTAACGGCTATATTCTGTGTGCTGTCCGGCATAGAGGGGACATAATAGGGGGCAGGGGGTGTGAGTTGTTTCTGCCCGAAAGGAAATTACATGGGCTATACATACATGAGTGCCCGCCTATGCAAATGGTCGGCCTTTGAAATGTAAAATACGCACCATCGCAAACATCGGACTATATGCAGACCAAGTCTTTGTCCTCGTCCTCTAGTGGCCATTTCGAAGCTTAGACAGATAGACAGACAGACAGAGAGAGAGAGAGAGAGAGAGAGGGAGAGAGAGAGAGAGAGCGAGTCTAATCGGTGGCGAGGGTTGCCCAACGGTTAAGTGAACTATACACTTCTTTATATGCACATCATTATCCATGCTTTTATCTGGACCAAACTCTTATTTATAATTATTATTTCATTTTACTTTTCTCAAAAATTAATTACAATTTTTTCATTTATTTACATGTAAAGTAAAAACACGTTTCATCTAATTTTCGAAACGTTTCTTACATACCTCTCTTAATGTATTCTTACACATTATAAACGGGCTTAAAGGGAATAATAAAGCTGTGTAAACAGGTATCACACGCAGACTGAAGAGCAGTACAATTTCTCAAGCACTATCTTTTTTGCAAATATCACGAAAGATAGAGAGGAGTGGGAAAGAGCGAGAGAGAGAGAGAGAGGGAGCGAGAGAGAGAGAGAGAGAGCATCGGCAACTACTTGGAGAGAGAAGCTAATCAGTGCATTTAATGCTAAATGGCATCAAGTGAGCTGAGAAGGTGCAAGGCAGCAGCTTACGAGAGATAACAATAAATAATGTTAATTTCTTCAAATGCCGTTATCTTCTCAGCAAGTGCCGAGAGCAGCCAAAGAGGTCGCCAAAGAGATAACCAAAGTCAGTAAACGGCAGGAAGCTAATCAGCAGTCGATTTATATAATTAATATTGAGTCGCGTAATATTTATAATCAAATTCAATTAAATTGTTTTCACACTGTTTTCTTGGGAGATGGGAAATCAAATATTAATACAGAATGTGCACTTCCTTCAACAGCAGGAGATGACTCGAAAGTGAAGTTGCGTGCCTCATTTCATAATTCTTCTCATTTCTCTCCTGCTTATGCCCAAGAAATCAGCATGTTTACAGATATTAGTGCTGCAGATAGAGTATCTACTAGTGGGGCATTCTCCAGTTGGATTTTTGTTGTTAGCGAAATATATACATATTTACTAGTCTATATATAAAGTTATCGATTGGTCGCACTTATCGATAGCGTGTCATGTCCAATGCATGTGGCGCCATTGTTGTTGCCTGTTGCTGTTGATAGTACAGCCAGCAGCAGCAACAACAGCAATTGCTATCTGTCGCTTATTGGTGCACGCATTGTGCATTTGAAACATATATATAGATACGTATATATAGTGTGAATAGATCGGAGTGTGGGTTCCTTAGTTGAAAGCCAATCTATGGGCTTGCAACCATTTTTGGTTTGCACCAACCAACAATTGCAGCCGCTTCGCTTTGCTCATTTTGTTGTGAACTTTTTCTGTTGCCTGAGTTTCGACTATTTGTCACAATGTGCCACACCCATCAGCGCCCACTTGCCCATTGTTGTCAACTTGAAATATATTTTTGTAAAAGTTTCGTTTCCTCGCCCATAGACAATGCAGCCACAATGCGTTACGACTACAGTGCAAAATTCAGTGCTTACATTATTTTGTTTTTTTGTTTTTTTGTTTTTTTGCTTTTTTGTTTTTTGTATTTAAAGTTGAAGATTCGCTGCAAATTAAGGTTGATTGCGTTTCAGTGCTTTTAATGGCAGCTTACCAATCCTTAATATATATTGCCTGTTAATTATTAATGCACCATCAGTAAGTAGCCTTACCAACACTGTTTTACTGAGCTCTCTCGATTGGTATTTATATAATCTGTTAATAGCTTCTTTGAAACGATTTAACAACGACATTTATTGTGTGCATTTTATTTCACTGCTGTTGCCATTAAAAACTCAGGAGGCCAACAGCTAACAGCAAGTTAATATTTCATTTAAATGTTGAGCACAACAACAATATATACTATATATATATTTATATATATATATTTTTATATATATATTTATATATATATATATACTTTTGCGTAAATGGTATAAGGCAGCAACTTTCATTTGCCAAAAATGTAGGTTAAAAACTCGGCTGGGAAAACTGCTTCGTTGGCACTTGAAAGCATCTAAGTGGGTCGCAGTCGGCTTGTTCGCTTCTTTTTCAGCTTCACCTTCTGCTTCTGCTTCTGCTTCTGCTTCTCCTTCTGTTTCTCCTTCTTCTTCTTCTTTCATTTCGCTCATCCTTTTTTATTTTGGCTGGGTTATTTTTTGTGGTAGTTTGTTGTTGCAGCAGCAGCAGCAGCAGCTGGTCGCTTGTTGGGCGCAATTTCCATTCACAGCCTGTGGCTGCTGCTGCTTTGAATGCATACCCTTGCACATGCAGGACATGCTTACTTTTATGGTGTCATTTGAAACAAGTTCAACTTACAATATGGCAGCCGATACGCGCTGACAACCTTGGCTCTATTTTAATCAGGTCGTAAAACCGGAATGGGAAACGCAATTCAAAATCGGATTTCGAATCGAAGCTCAACACTTTTTCGAGCATCATTTACGAGAACTAATAACAGTAATATTATATATATATTCACAGTTCATTGGCAACCAATTCATAACCTTCAGCGAAATCTGTTTTTTAACCAAAATTCGTTTCGGTTTGTTGTTCAAAAGTATATTTCAATCCTCAGATTTTATATACACAATAATCACGAGAGAATTGATTCTACTCCAATATACTTCAAGTATATACATCCATATGATATATATATTTTTAAAGTTGGCAATTCTGAAATTAATTTGGAGATAAGTAAGTGTATTTAAGCTGCGGCTATCGTTTTTTTTTAATTTTTTCCTTTTTTTGTGAGTGCTTTTTTTTTTTTTTTTTTTCGGTGTGTGGCCAGTCCGTCCCGTTACGTGTCTGTCTGTTTGTCCGTGTCTGTCTGTCAGTTGTTGGTGCTTCAATTGTTGGTGTGTCCATTTCTGGGACTCAGAAATTGTTGCTATTTTTAAATGTTGTACAACTTGTTATGCGCTTTCTTTAGCTATTTCCCCTCCACATTTCTTGCCATCTGGGTGTATGTGTGTGTGTGTGTGTGTGTGTACGTGTGTGTGTGTGTAGGTTTGTGTGTGGGTTGATTCTTTTGCTAGCTAAATATAGGCATACACATACACACACACACACACACATTCACGCACATGTTTGCCCCTTGGCGTTTTCTGTTGCATACTACTGGGCGCCTATTGTTCAGCTACCCATGTAGAGTGAGAGAGAGGGAGAGAGTGCAAGAGAGCGAGCGAGAGAGATGATATTGATTGTGCATGGTCATCCTTTATAGGCTACACTTTATGGCCTACACTTATTACATATATTTTATATGGTATTTTGTATATTGTACATAAGCATCTCTTCAACGATTCAAATTTTAGTTATGGGATTCAGAGGATGCCCAAAGGAAATTGCAACACAGACAGCTAGGTATAGTGCCCAAGTGTGTGTGTGTGTGTGAGTGTGTTGTATTGTCAGTTAACATAAATTTACATAAATTGATAGTAATTGTTAGCTCCATAATCTAAGAGTCTTGAATTGCAGTGCAGCGTGAAGGGAAGGTTTTTAGAGAGACCGTTTCGCGAATATCGATACATATCGATTATCGATAGGCACAATTAAAAAGGCAGAGGCTTCTAATTGGTATATAATATACATATGCATATTATTGACACACAAGTTATAGTCCGATCTCTTTACTAATATTTTCAAAGGCAAATTTTGCAATAAGACTAGAATAGAAGAGAACAGCTGGTCTCAGAGTATATCGTAGTCGATCACAACCGATTACAACTAACTTAATACTTATTTTTTTGGTGATAGTTGTAGTTGAAGTATCACTGTACTGTATCACTGTACTCACCATTTGAGCGACACAGAAGCAATGTCGAAAATTGTGAAATGGCACCTCGTTGTAGTGCTTGTAGACCTCGTAGAGCCACTCGCGCAGCGTGTCGATGGGTATGCTGAACTTCTCAATGAAGCCGAGCTCAAGGAACATGGTCTGCATTAGGTGTATAACATCCGCATCGCCCCACTCATACGAATCGAAGGCGGGCAGACGCAGGGCCGCCTTGACCTCATCCGAGAAGTTGGTATCACAAATTTCGAGGAAGCGACGCTTCACCTCCTGATGCTTTGGTAGACTGCTCTTGCGATGTGGCGGACCCAGTGGCCGATTGGACAAACCTGCAAGTTAAGATAACAGAAAGCGAACAGCGAATTAGTTAAACACAATTATCGCAACACATATGCATACACATATATATATGTATGTATATAGATACAGAGACATTTTTGCTGCAGACACAATTATATTGAGGAGACGGAGACCAAGTGAATAACGTGTAAAAGCGAGAAGCAATTTATGCAAGATATAGACGTACATTTAGTTGCGGATACAGATACGTCGGCGTCATCATCATTAAACAGAAAAGAAAAAAGTGCAAAATATCCACGGAACGGAAATTATCCAAGTCGTTGTTGTTGTTGTTGTTGTTGTCGACAGTGGCAATAAATAAATCAGCAAATTGAAACAGGAAATACAGCTGGGAAGTCGAACTGGTAGTCCTGGCAATTTGGATTATTGCAAATGAGAAGCCATAAGCAAGGCACAGTCAGAGGGAGAGGGAGAACGACTGACTGAGCGAGAGAGAGAGAGAGAGAGAGAGAGAGATGATTAAAGTGAAGCGAGCAAAACCAAATCGAAGTCCACTGAAAAGTGAAACGGAACAGCAAACGTTGACATGACGGAAATACACTGGCCTGTACCAGCAGGCGCTCAACATCTCCCTTTCTCTGTCTCTCTCACACACACACACACACACACACACACACACTCTCCCTCTCGCTCTCCCACTCATTGTTTATGTGTGCTTGTCGTCTCGCTCACTCGCTGCCATGAGCGGGAAATTAAATTTTCAATCGGGCGACACGCTTCACTGACCAAATGAAACAACTAAAACAATAGCAACAACAACAACAGGTGTGTGTGTGTGTAGGTGTGTGTGTGTGTGTGTGCCGTTATGCGACAGCTGAACTGTCGATCTGTTGCCCCTGGTTACTTGACGGACGTCATCCGGCAAATTGCGATTGTTGTGCGAATCGCAATTCGCTTGTCAATTTGCGTTTGCCAAAAACACTAACAAGACTCAAGTGTCACAATGCTCCATGCCACATGTGGCAACGTTACCAATACAATCAGTAACCATCATTCAACATGCCACTCGTTGTGGTTTTATTGAGTTATTGACCCCTTGGTCATTTTACGGACAGTATTCATTTAGAGCTTCGAAAACGACTTATTTGAAAAGGTTGTCACAAATAAATTGAAGAACGATTAAAAACATTTCAATAAATAAATAAATTAATAAATATTTGAAATATTTATGTTATGGGTCTTCCCTCATTCGTATATCGGCAACGTTATACATTACAATCGTCAGATCTAAGCCTTATCAGGCATTCAGTGGCCTATGAGTCATGGAGATAGACCTAGAAAGAATAGATTGGATTTCGTTGTCAAATAAGGCTAATAAGATTTGAAACTTTTGTTGCCAAAATAGTCCAAGCAGTCAATATTCACCCTCGACATTTTTCTTAATTTTCCTAACTTGTTTTAATTACAGCGCTATTGATTCTCTTACCATAATGAGAACAAATTTTTCCACAGCATTTTGGAAAAACTACATTAGGAAAAAAGGTTTAAAAAGCAATTTTGTAAAGCGATGTTTAGGGTTATATATTTGGAAATGCTTATACTCAGTAAAAATATGTATAAACTATGGGTTATTCATATGCTCCAGAGTCAGTTTAATTAGATTATTGGTTCTTCTCGCTTGTGAGCTGTAATCTATTTATTGGACAGGTAACGACAATAAACAAAACCAATTAAATACCAAATGCAATCGACATATTCCATTGGAAGTTTATGTGCATATGTGAATGAAAGTGTCCCTCTCTCTCTCTCTGGGTGTGCGTGTGTGTGTGTGTGTGTGTTTTGTGAGTAATTTATTAACCTTCAGTGTCAGTTGCACAGCAATCTGATAAGTCTCTTGAAAATCTCTTCAATTGTTAAATTGCTGCTGTGACATTATTTGGCCTGCGGCAGCTCGATCAAAATAGTTGTTGTTATAGTTGGTGTGTGTGTGTGTGTGTGTAAATTCCAGACTTGGTAAGTTTCGCCACACCCCCACGTCATCACAGCCCTCGCTAGGCTGTACTCTCAAACCATCAGAAAATAGGCAGAAACATAATCAAGAATGATAATTTGATTAAAATTGCTGCTTTTGATGCACAAAGAAAATAAAATGCTGACAGCTGGCAAAAGGAGAGAAAAGAGAGAGACAGAGAAAGAGCGACGGAGAGCGCGACTATCGTTACACTCAAAAAATTGTTGTGGTAGTTAAGAGCAATGTGACAAAACCAGACATTCTTACTTACAAAAACAATTGCCTAATTGTGCTGAAGTTGAATTAAATACGCTTGAATCTGGAATTTAAGTTCTTAAATTAAGAACTAGAATATTTTACTTATTATACACTGGAACTAAATGTACAAAGAAGTTGTGCTAAAGTATGTAGCAGGCAGAAGGAAGCATCTCCGATCACATAAAGTATCTATATTCTTGGTCAGGATCAGCAGCAGAGCTATGTCCATTCAAGTTCTCATATACCAAACGCAAACGTGTATATCGATATAAATCGATTTCTCGACAAGAGTATACCAAATTGCTTGTAATAAGTGTATTTCATTAGACTCAAGAATTCGAAGATGAAAACGTCAAAAACTCTCCAACCAATTTGTAATTGAATATTGACAAGCGTATTTCTCCAAGTGTATGTGCCTGTGGGTGTCTGTGTGTGTGTGTGTATGTGCGTGCTACCTCATAAGTGGGTATCTGCCACCTGTTACCAGCTAGCACTTAACAGCCAGTAGCCTGGCCACGCCTTGCGGTCGCCCCGCCCACATGTGGAGCTTATCGCTTTTTCTTTTTCAGGCTCGACTTCTGCCTCGACTGTTGCTGTTGCTGTTGCAAGCCAAACACTTTGCGGGCCGCGTTTATAATTAATTTACTGCCACTGACAATTTTTAATTAAGCACAATTCTCAGCGCTCACAGCATTTCTATTTAGCCAACATACCACCCCCAACAATGTTTGGAGGCCATTTGGCGGCTGGGTTTGACGCCCGTGAATTGTATTGAAGTGCGGCAAAAGCTTGATTCACGACTCGCTCGTTGGCTCATGCTTTTTATACCCTGCATTGCCGAAACTAGCAGGGTATATTGCATCTGTGCAATGGTATGTGCGCCTCGAGACCAGCTAGTGACATGCAACGTTGAATTTTTGAATCAAACAAATCGATAAAAACATATAGAGGAATATGTGGAGAAACAGTTCTCGCTAGAACTTGGCTAGTGGCTGCAATTTCTGATAGTTGTACATATTTTTTAGGTATATATCAAATCTGTTGTCTTGCAAAACTATTCATTTTTCCATTTTCAAACGGTTTGCGCAAATTGTGTTTCATTTAAACAAGTGAAACCTCACTTTAACCTCACTTTCTTTGCAATTTGCAATTTGTATTTAATGTGGCCAACTTAGAGTGCTGCTTTCCGTTTTATAGGAATCCTAGCAAGTGGCTTTAATTGAATTTTGCTGAGTGTACATAATTTTAGTTGTAGGCAAACTTTTCTGTTTGCTGTGCATCGCTTCGCGCACCTTCTGCCGCTTCACCGTTATTATTCTCAAATTAAATGTATTTTTTGTTTTTGCACCTTTTCTTTTTTACTCCGAGTTTGATTCAGTCTTAATGGAAAATTGAATTAAACATTTTCCTTTCAACGTTTGGCCCAACTTTATTCCCATTTCGCTCTCTTTTCTCTTTAACCCCCCCTCGCAGCAGATGCGTGACAATAAATGATCGATGAATTTCGCATAGCCACACCACCCACTCCCACTCCCACTCCCAATCCAACCCGACCCACTCTTCTTCCCGCCCACCATTGAACACTTTCCGCTTGGGTGGCAGGCAAGTTTCTTCTGCTGCAGCTGCAAAATGTTAACTGTCAATTATGTTTCGCTTTGGTAGGGGGAGGGAGGGGAATGGTTTCAATTTTTGGTGTATGCATTTGTTGCATGCATTGATGCGTACTTTGTGTGCGCTTGAGTGTTGAATGTGGCATGAAAAATTGCGTCTGCCATCTTAAATGACAGCTGACAAATTGGCCAACCAGAGTTGGAGGTGTGAGTGTGTGTGTGTGTGCCTGTGTCTGTGTGTGTGTTGGCGGTTGGTGGCATATCTGTATCCTTTGACATCTGATGCCTCTTCACTTTTCAATTTGAAATACCTAGTGGACAACACAGACTCTCACACACACTCACACACTCACACACATGCACCGTTGCACGCAGTTGATTAGCAATCAAAGTAATTGCGGCAAACACGCGTGCGGCACTCGCCGATTCGTTCGGCAAAGTGTTGTCTGGCCGCGTTTGCCACATGAGAGTCTCCCTTTGACAAACTACGAACACACTTCAGCAACACACACACACACACACACACACACACGCATCATAGTTTGGGGCAAATTCCTTTTGTTTCCATTGAGTCCTATGCAGCAGTTATTTTCCCTTTCATTGCTTTACTCCTTCGCCTCAGGACTGTCCGCTTTTAAATACCCTTTGACAAGGAGTCAGCGAGATTATGTTAATTACAGCATTGTGTTTATATTATTTTAATTACCTGGTTTACTCTACTCATAAATAAAGGTTGTTGGTTCGCTCTGAGGTTTGCCTTAAAAGATTTGTTTTCCACACTGATGAGTCGGGGTTTTGGGACAATTTGGTTTGGTTCAGTCTACAAGAGTTGAAACTTTTCGAACCGGTTCGACTTTTGACTGGCTACAGTCTTGTTTACAAGCTATTTATTGACGCTTCTCTTACATATTGTTTGTCGAAGGGTGTTTAACATTCGGTTGTCCAATATCATAAATAATCTTTCTATTTATGATCTGAACCCAAGACCCATTAAAAATGTGAAAATACATAAGGAAGCTGTGCAGCATGTCCGATCCCATAAGGTATTTATAAGTCGATCTCAGAGACTGTGAAAACTAGAGTTTACAAATTTGGAATACAAATACGCAGATCAAGTTGACTATTATCGATAACTGCTGCGCTTTGCGTATGTCGATACACAACTATATATCCGACAGCACATGACAAACATAGTTGGAAAGATTTAGTATTCCAATTGATATACATTACACGCAGACCTCAGACATGTCATAACACAGATTCTGGTAACCCAAATGTATGTTTCGGGGCATCTGCCAGATGAGCTCTCCCGACTGGAGAGCACTTTAACTTGTTATTCATGTCTCTTAGCACAGCGTATACTTCTGCCCTTGCTGACTTCACATTCCTATTGCCATTGGCATTGCCATTCCGAATGCCTTTCCCCACTTGCCGCATAATTCTACTCGGTGCTAATCCCAGATGGCCATTAATCAGTCCCTGGCTTGGGGCTCACAGCAGTTGCAGTTTCTGGTCAAAAGACGCCCATTTTTATGGCCAAAATAGCTTTGACTCCAGCGGCATCTTCCCATTGCGTTGGCCATCTTTCTAACGACAGTTTTTCCCGCTTGAAGTTTACGTTTAGTTTTAAGACAAAGACTATTTTTTTTTATCTTTTCCAAATGAATATGCGCATTGAATATAAATAAGACTTTGAGCAATGAATGTAACCCCCCCACACAGACACACACACACACACACACACGCACACCCGAACGCAGCTAAAGGCAAAGACTGTAAAAATAACGACGAATAACATTGCGTTAAATAATTAATTACAATCAATTAATTAATTAGAGAGAACGCAAGGGGTCGAAACGCGTAGCGGTTGCCAGGGGAGGGGAGGGGCGTGATGGTTCATTAGGGACAAACGGGCGGCAAAACAGAATTTAACAGACAGCGGCAACAGGCCAATAACAACAACAACAACAACAACAACAACAAAAAGAACTGATATAAGCAACTTGTACACATAATGTGGCCATAATCAACATCAGCGCACGTTTTCTCTTGGCCCCTTTTTTTTTGGAGCTGCCTCTTCCTCTTCCTCCTTTTTTTTTTTTTTTTTTGGCAAATACTGCCTGTTTGTGTTGCTTATTTTCTTCTTCTGATGCGCTTTCATTGGCCTTCGCATTCACACACACACAACCACACACACAACCACACACACACACACTCATACTCTGGCAGACTCTCATTTTTTATTGCATATTGTTAGCCGTGAAATTATGTTTTATACACTCGCACAATTAAAAGGGCATTTAAGTAAGCCCTTCCGCCCTTTAAATATCCCTTCCCACACTCCACACCCCACCTCCACCCATATTCCCTCGATTCCCTCCATTCCCTGCTTAATATATTTGGCATTTACATTGATTTATTGAGCACACTTGCATTGCAGAAGCCTTCAGTTTGTCTTGTTTTGTTTATACCCTTAAGCCACTCAAAATGGCTAAAAGGGGTAAGTTGAAGCTGTGCCAAAGCATATTAATTATATATATTCTTGATCAGGAACAACCGGCGAGTCGATATAGCCATGTTCGTCTGTATGAAGACGCGAATCTCCGAGACTATAGCAGCCAGATACAAGCTTGGAATACAAAGAGAGGGTATTGCGCAGTCGTTGTTGCTGTTGTGGCTGTTGGTCTTGTTTGGTTTCGACTTGACCAGAAGAAGAAGGCCACAAAGGCAATTGTTGCCTTTGCGGCGGCGGCCTCTGCCCAGCTCCCAGCTCAGATTAGATAATTAGGCAATGGTCAACTGGTCAATTGGTCAACTGGTCAACTGGTCAACTGCGTTGCATTGGTCAACATTTGACCGCAATGGCCCCAAACAATTGGACAACCACGCCACGAACGTTAATCGACTGGTACTTGACGGCGACTCAGGTTGCACACATTAGACGCAGTTTGGAGTTTTGATTGACGACTCAGTCATTTCAGTTTGAAGCTTTGTGCGTGATATATTGGAAATTATATTTGTGGTCTTGCCACTTGCATAACTTGCTGGCCAAGACACTGGCCACTGGCCACTGGCCACTGGCATGGGGAATTTCGGGCTCAACTTTGACCCAGTTGGCTTTAGCTGCGTTTCTTAACGATTTTTGGTTATAGTCTTATTTAAGTCTTATTTAATTTGCTAACATTTGAAAGTTGCCAATTTTTGTACTGTTGTTTTTGATAATGGCCGCAATAATAATGGCGATAAGTCCTTGAGCATATAATCAATACTCATCAGCTGAGGGTTTTTCATTTGAAAATTTGAAATTGTTTTCTATAATCCGCTTAGCATCTGATGCGCATTTCCCCTCAGTTGAAAAGTTGCGTGGTTTTTAATGACCATTATAAATATTTAAAGGTATTCGAAAAGTTTTCACTTCGATTGGCTATGGCCAGGCTAGCCAACAGCAATAAATAAAGTGTAGTTCAAGAAAGTTGCGCATACGCCTCGTGGTGTGGGCTCAACAAATTAATTGTTGCATGCACCACAACCCCAATGTCTCTCTGTCTGCTCGGTTTCTGCTGTCATTCAGCAGTTGTTGTTGTTGTTGTTGTTTGCTTGTTTTGGTCAGTTTTAGCTCGAGGATTGCCACAGAAACACTTGCGGTTAATGGAAATGAAGGTAAATGTTTAGCACACCTCTGCAGGTGAATACATCTACACACACACACATACACACACAGCAGACAGGCAGACAACCAACAGCCACAGGCAGAGATACAGTCAGGAACAGAGATAGAGAGAGACAGAGAATCTTAAGGGGGAGACAAACCATATCAAAAGTGCTGGTCAACTTTTGATGCACAGAAATACGTAATTTCAGTTGGAGACATTTTGATGCCTGTTTGAAACCGAATCGGAAATATTTTGGTGCGTGTTTGAAACCGAATCGGAAATATTTTGATGCGTGTTTGAAACCGAATCGGAAATATTTTGATGCCTGTTTGAAACCGAATCGGAAATATTTTGATGCGTGTTTGAAACCGAATTGGTTCCGGAAAATGGCAAATGATGCAAATGGGCTTCAAATCGTTTTGGTACTGTATAAACTAATAATAAATTTGAATTGAAATCCGTTAATTAGTCAAATTGTCAGTCTGAATTTGATTAGTCATATTATATTACAATGGACGAGTAATGAAATAATTAAAAACTAAATAATTAAACAGAGATTATGTCATTCTGCACTTTATCGAGATTTGAGTTTCGCTTTTTTCAAGTCTTAATAACACAAATTATCAGACCGTTATATCAGATTTTTTTTTATTATTAGGTTTTCCATTTTCCATTATTTTAAAAGAAGTGTGCACACTCTCTCTTACTCAATTTTTATCTCTCTTTATCTGTCTCTCTCTCCCTCTCTCTATCTCTCTGATTCCCATCTCCCACTTGCCCGCTCTCCTTCGCTTGGGCTTTGAAATTCCAGACCAAGGCCAATAAAATGCCACAAGAGACTTGATCGAATGAATGTGCAACATTAATGCGCCGACTTTTCAATAAATCAAAGTATTTTTGAGATACCCTGCACTCGTCAGAGTACACAATTGGGTAACATTGACTACTTATTTGTTTAGACATCAAGTGTATAAAAAGTCATTTTCATTTATGACAAATTCTTTCACTTAACATTTTTTACATTTTCTTATAACCTCAATGCTTGTTGCACCTAATAGTTGATATGACCTGTAAAATGATACGTATAGGGTATATTGGCAAATGTGTCTGGTTTAGTTATTTATTAGTTAGGCCTAATAAATTTTAAGTGTGTGTCATTATTTATGAGTACTTAGAGCGCGAGAGAGAGAGGTAGAGAGGTGGAGATAGAGAGGCAGAGAGAGAGACAGAGAGAGAGAGAGCTGGGAGCAATTACATGAAAGCGCTGTACTATGGGTTAAATTTCAATTTTTGTTTAATTAGTAAACTGAAAATGCGGTTTTCAATTTTATTTTTTAAATTTTAATATTTTAAAGACGATGTCAAATCGTAAACGTAATCGGAACCGTTAAGCGAGATTTGATAGCCTGAGTCGATATCCGAAAATTCCAAAATATTAATAAGCTGTGTATTCAAATAAGTTTTTAGCTTAATGAAAAAACTGGTTGCACAAAAAGGAAAACCGTCCATTCAATGTTTGCCACAACAAGTTGCAATTCGCTACTTGACGAGCTGGCAGATGTGATTGACATGAGCATAAGCACGTGCTTTGCTCATGTGCTTGCGTGTGTGTGTGCTGTGTGCGTGTGTGTGTGTTGTGTGCGTGTGTGTGTGTTTGTTGTGTGCCATGCATTTTGCAAGATTAAACGCTTTGTGTTGATTAAATGAGTTTAGAGAGTTAGCAGCTGACCAAACTCTCGGCTCAACTGCTCCTTTTTTGTCTCCTTCTCATTCTCTCTCTCTCTCTCTCTCTCTTTCTACCTAACCCATTTTCAAACACACAAACACACACACACATGCATACCACTTCTTACTTGACACATTTTTAGTGGCAGCTTCCTTTTGTTCGTTCACGTTCCCTGCCCCTTTTTTGTGCTAAGCGAAATTAAAAGCTTTACATAAATGAAGTTTTGCACTGTGCGTCATTTGGCAAAATATAACACACAACATCATACACACACACACACACATACACATCACACAAATCACACACATACACATCACACACACATACACATCACACAAATCACACACACACACATACACATCACACAAATCACACACACACACATCACACACACATCACGTCTGCACATAATTGAGTTGTGCTGCACAAATGAAACTTAATTTAACTAAAATCGTTGAAGGATCTAAAGTTCGAGTTACTTAGGTTAGCATGCTAATATTTTCAGTGTAAGGCCCTAAAACGTGTCAAATATTATGCAATAAGTGATAAATGGCATAAACCCTTTGGAATTCCACAAATCTCTAGAATAAAAATGTGGCAAGTGTGCTTTAAATGCTGTTGCAAATAATAATGTGCTCTGATAATTTCGGTGAAGATTTTGAATCGAATCGGTTCCGATATGCCACTATATGAACTAATAATATGGGTTCCCGTAAATGGTTATCAAAAGAATGTTCCGGTTGCGATTTGTACTTCAGATTACCCTCATGATTTGCAGATTTATCGCTTGTCTTTTGTAATAATGTCTTGGTTATAGTAATAGTGATATTTATTATAATATTATAGTTATAGTTTAGTCTGGTAGCTCAAAGACCTCTCATTTTCTCTCTCTGAATAAGCTCAGTTTTTTTTTATATATCATATTTAGAGTATGAGTTCCCGAATGAACACTATTGTAAGAGAACGCATCTTAGGTTTTTCCTGTTGATAATATTAGTGGAAAATGTTGTTCAGAGAGTTCAGTTCACATAGATAATAGGAGGGCTATATGGCTATATAAGTATCACTTATATATATATAACTTATGCTGTTGGATGAGTAGTTGTGGGATGTTCAATGAGTAGTTTCAGAGTAGAGCTCGATATTTGTTAGTTCAGCTGTTTAACTCCGGTTTTCGGTATATTCGATATATGTGTGCATATATACACAGACTTATATGTATGCATGTGTGTGTGTGTGTGGATGTGCATGTGTGTGTGAGTGTGCACAGCCTCCTAGTGTGTTTTTGTCGTCACTCATCAAAGTCAATTTCTTTGTTGATTTTTGCTTATTTGCGCATCTAAATGGATTTTTTTCCGCAATGTTTTGCAATGTCCTTCCGGCAGGCAGGCAGGCATCAATACACCAACAACAACAGCAATACCCACAAAAGTATCACACACACACACACACACACACACACCCACACACTCGCTTACACTCACATGTATGCAGCGCATTTGATTCTCTCTATTATATTTTTGGGTGCACAAATTTGCAGATTTGTGGTAATTTGTGTGTTTATACGCTGGTTGGCTGGCCAGGGCAAAGGACGAAGGACGAAGGTGGCATAGCGTAAAGCGAAGCCAGTGAACTGATTCTGATTGGCAAATCCTGCATCAGCAGTTAACTGAAACCCAAACAGCTAATGAAAACAGCACTAAGATGCCAGAACACAAGCAGCGACGAGCTGTGCTTGGGGTTGGGCATGGGGTTAGCGGTGGGATGGAGCGGAGTGGATTAGCATTTAAATGCCAGCATAACACGACATAATCAGCTACAATATAACCGACAGCCCCACTGACTGACAAGATAAGACAAGACTAGCAATAGCCTCGCATGAGGAGTTGCTGCAATGCAATTAGAGTCTGTTCTGCGAACACATCCAATGAATTGGCGACTGAACTGCTATGGGAATGGGGGAGGCGGGAAGGGTATGAGAGTTGGGAGTAGGGAGTTGCTCTAATTTCCCACACATTGCATACACAAGGTCGAAGAGTGCTCTGTGAGAAACACAGACTCAAAGGTGTTCAACTATATATGTTAGGTATTTTATTTATCGAACTCCAATTAAGATTATTCAAAATTTATTTTCCTTAACTTTGAACTCAGGAATTCAGAAACTCCATTTAAGTCTGTAGTTTTGTAATGCCTGCTCTAATATAATATGCAATCGTCGATCAATTCGGCATGTGAAATCTATACAAATAAAGACAGCTGCACAGCTGATATACCCCAAGAAAGTAGTCGACAAATAGAGTATCACAATTCAAGGTCGCTTGAGTAATTCACTTCATTCGCAACGAATTCATAGATATGTAACATGAATATATGCATGTGCATATATACATGTATGTATGTATATACATGTATGTGTACATATGTATATCCGTTTTCAGTTGTAAAAGTCTTGATGTAGCACAATAAAAAAATGTGAATGTGTGAAATATTCACTGAATTGGCAATTTGGTGGGTTAAAATGATTTGCATTTATTCGGCAGTGAAAATGATTGACAGCATATTGGCCAACAGGTGTGGGCGTGGCTCTAGGTGTTGGTGCGCTTAAGGCGTGGCAGTGGCAGGTACAGTAAATTAAAAAACGCGTCGCATATGGAAAGAGGTGTGTGTGTGTGTTGTGTGTGTGTGTATGCAAAGTGAATTGAAAGCAAATGCCACTAACAGAAGCTAAAAAGGAAAACAGAAAATTGTCCCCCATCCCCTCCCCCCCGCCAACCACAAAAACCCACAGTGGAAAAACAGCTGAGGGCAAAAATGCAAAGTTTGTTTTTTTTTCTGCTTTTCTTTTTTTCGCTTACAATATGAATTGAAATATTCGAGACAAACGCGATGTGAACTCTACTCGCTCTGCTGCTGCATGGCATTAAGGCCATGGCCGTAGCCCCAACCCCCTGCCCACCCCCACACAGAAACCAAGTCACTTGGAAAAACCTAAGCTAGAAGAATACTAAACATCAAATTATCAGTTTTCATTTACTATATATATATAGAAACTAGCACCTCAGATGGGTTTTGGGGGGGGGGACAAAAGTCATGGATCAATTTTGAAGATATTAAAAGTATGAATGCGAAGTTCCCAACAAAGAAGACCAATTTTGAGGTACACTCTGAAAACATTGATTTTATGCTATCGATAAAATATACACACATATTATTATAATTAATTAATAATTAATTAATTAATTAATACATTTAAGTGAATTACATCTGAGTTGAGTTAGTTTTTATTTATTTATGCTATCGATATATCTCAATTCTCAATTGAGTTAAGCTTGCAAGAACACTCATATAATAATAATAATAATAATAATAATAATAATAATAATAATATATAATATTTGTGTATTAATTTATTATATTATTATACTACTTTTACTGTATTCATTCGAATTATATGTGAATTGCTTTTCGCTCAAACTTTCTGCCACTAAGATAAATATATAAATAATTCGGCATCTCTTTTATGTCTCATGCAGGGGCACAGGCCAAAAAAAATCAATGAGATATGTACACACCCACCCATATAAACATATATATATATATATATATATGTATATATATGTATGTGTGTGTGTGTGTCGGTCGCAATTAATGCAAATGGCGCAATCGGAGCGCGTTGGCGTCGATCATGAAAGCAGTGTTTGGGGAATTGGCTCAATTGAACTTTTTGCCATGGATAATTTTGCTGGTAAACATTCCATTCGACTGCGGCAGAGGCAGCAGAGAGAGCAGCTGGAGGATTCTGGGGCGGGGGGATACTTCGGTTGGAGTGGGAGGGGATTGTGCGGCGGTCACAGCAATCCAATTTGCTTAGCAGCATCCTCTTTGGGGACCCAACGAAATTTTTTGGGGCCCTCTGGACGCGACAGCTGGGCGCATTTGGGGCACCACTTGGATACAGGACAGTAAAGGACAGTAGAGAATCAAACAGGACAGAACAGGATAGGACAGGATAGGACAGGACAGGACAGGACAGGACAGGGCAGTACAGTACAGGACACGTCGATGGCCAAGGTGTATTTACGTATTTACCGAGTGCTTTTAATTAATATACTCAAACGATTTTGTACCCTGAAAAAGGGACAAGGAAGGACGAGGGGTGTTAACTGTATCGGGGCTGGTGAACACTTTGAAAGTGCGGCCCACAAACCGCAGTATTCACAATTTACTCACAAATAAAAATACAAAAACATTGTGAATGCTGTGCAAACCTTAACGGAATCAATGTCAAGGTCGTAAGACCTCAACAGAAGGGACAGAAACTTCCCTAATCAAGAACTTGCTCACTTGCATTAAGATCTTCCGTTTTATTATATATATTGAATACTCAACTCACGACATAATCGATTTTATTAACCTAAACTATATATTCAATACCTCACTAACGACATAAATGATTTTATTAACTTAAACTTAAACGTTGAGTAAACTCAAAAACGAATTGCAAATTAAATTTGTAGATGAGGAAGGTGTGGCGTTATTCTCTGAGTGCACGCCTTGTATATCTTAAAAGTGGCATGTCATGCCACACCCCAAACCAACCCTCTAGTTCTCCAGCCCTGGGGCACGCCTACTCTTTTGCCAGTTGGGAATGACACAATTTTGCCCACTTTGTGCTTAGCTTTGTGTCTAATTTGCTCTCTTTTTTTTAGAGACTCATAATCCTTTCAACTGTCAAAGCCATGTACACACAAATACACACACACAAACACACACACACACACACACACACACAAGCATACAAAGCAGGTGTATAAACAGCAATCACAACATGAATTTTTCATTTTTAATTATTTACGTTTTGCTAGGTAACCGAAAAACCAAAAGCAACTAATCTCAAAAGGAAAACAAGGTTTATTTATATTTTGTTTTTAATACCCTGTTTCTATAAGTTTCAATAGGGTATGAGAGTTGTCTGTTAACTAATTTTAATCGATCGATTATGTTGTTGTTTAGAATCTACTTCGAATCTATATGCATATACATATATGATCTTCATGGTTTTATTTCGGTACATTGATAAACATC
This sequence comes from Drosophila nr. medialis 2 BK-2023a, assembly GCA_035044325.1. Classification (NCBI taxonomy): domain Eukaryota; kingdom Metazoa; phylum Arthropoda; class Insecta; order Diptera; family Drosophilidae; genus Drosophila; species Drosophila nr. medialis 2 BK-2023a. Next base: position 9,650,586 of record JAWNMH010000388.1, read on the forward strand.
CTTATAGGGAATGTGTCCAGTTGCACAGAAGGAATGTCCTTTTTTATTGCTTTATAGCAGAGTTTTCAGTGCGTTGCTAAGTCTTGATGGGTCCATTCTTATGGCTTTGATGCGACTTGTTTTTTATTTTGTTTTTGTTGGTTTTACGTTCATTTTCTTTTTTCATTTTCATTTAAATTTTGCAGTTATATTTTCTCTTCTGTTTGATACTTTATGCTGTTTTTATATGTGTGTGTAATTTTCATCTTTATCATTTTTGCAGTCGTTAAGTCGATTTTAATCTGGCGTTGGCTGGTAGTAAGTGGCAAGTGGCAAGTGGCAAGTGGCATATGCATGCCAGATTGCCCGAATACAGTTTGATTAAGCGCATCTAATGAGTAGCAACACTGCTTACCCACACAGGACTCAAATGCCAAGGGCAACGACTATTAAGACGATAAAAGTCCTCTAAAAGTTTCATATCAAAGTGCAAATTTGAAGGCCATAAAACAAAAAAAAAACATAATAAAAAATGTGTAGGAATAAATTAATATAAATTACACGAGTGTTTTTGATGTGAGCATTCTTTCTCTTTCTATTTATCTCTATCTCTCTCTTCCTTTTTCGAGAGAGCTCGACTAGCATAAATTTAAAGGTGTGAACAGTGTAGATCTTTAAAAGTGTGGAAATCGATTTGTATCGATATCCTTGAAACAGGCCAGTTATCGATCAAAAGAACACAAAAAGAAACGACTAACTGAAGCACACCAAAGATTATATAACTTTGTGGGTCGAAGTCAAATTTCACTATATATTTAAAAAACCGACAGATTGTTCCTATGTAATATAGTAGGCAGAGGCTGATAGTTTTCAGTCCAGGAGTTAGGAACATTCTGAGGATTCTGGTTGTTTATAGTTGACAGCTCTACGATATAGTAATCCGATTCAGTTGTCTGCAGCAAAATAACTTTGTTTGCTGAGAAACATGAAACATGTTCTTAAATTCAAAATCTACTTCAATTCACAATGAAGACATCTTAGTGGAGAACATGTGACACAGATTATTGTTGTTCCTGTTCTTGTTGGATGTGCGTATATGCGTGTATGCGTGTATGTGCGTGTGTGTGTGTGTATGTGCATGGGTGTGTGAATTGGCCTATTTAAGGAAGAAACTATTTTCTTGTGCTTGGCATTCGATTTGCGCCTGGCTGCGTCGCAACTTACTTTGCTGCACTTCATTAGGAACGTGAACGTGACAATATGTCAAATATTTAATGTCACGCATACACACACATTCACCCACATTCACACACACACATTCACATGTACACACGTGTACACAGGCACACGCAAACAGAAATCGTTAGTCAAATCGCGACTCGTTTGCTTTCTTTTGCTTGTGGCTATATGTAAACATTTACAAGTACACGTGCCTGTGTGTGTGGGTGTGTGTTTGGGTGTAAAAGTTGCATTAAATTGGCATAAAATAAACAACACCTATAAATTATAGCGCATTGCAACAAAAACAAAAATGGAAACAACAACAATGAGCATGTGAAACACGTGTCATGAGAAATGTGACAGATGGACAGACAGTTGAGGGCCGTGTGTGCCCCACACATGCGTACACACACACACGCACACCCACATAGGAACAGAGAGCTATATTCAAATAACATTCAATGAGGCCTGACAGTCACAACGTGCTCACGTGCCCACCCCTCACCCCAAAAAGGGAAAGAAAAGAAAAGAAAAGAGACGAGCTGTGAAATCCAGTTTGCGCTTCGCTTCTTGCTGCATCCTCTTTAGCAGCTAGATTCTCTGCTAAATGCTGAACCGGAACCGGAACCAATAATCAAAAGTAGCTGACTGAAATTAAGAAACGAATTGAAAAGCGAAAATCCCTCAAATTTTTGAATAACCATTGCAAGTGATAACAAAAATATCTCAGCATAAGACTAGTTTTTACTTTATATCCTCCGAATTTTGTGCCTTATATGGGTATATAGCATAAGGCATAAGGCATAATTGCACGACTTACGACAAAAAAAGATTACCCTCTGCAAGAGTATAACTTAACTAAACATAACATAGATACTCCATTTAGATATTATGAATGAAAATATCAAACTAAATTTAGAAAAACATGTGACAAACACTTGCGACCCACGCATTCGATAGGTGTGTGTGCCTGTGTGTGTATGTGTGTATAAAAGAGAGAGAGAGAGAGAGAGCGAGAGAGAAAGCAAAAGACGAAAATACACTTGCAGTCTCTTGTTAAATATAACTAAAGAAACTAATTAGTCCACTCTTATTGCATTTTTGGTAACTTCGAAGGTTTCCCATCCGTTTGTTCCTTATAATTGAAGAAACTAATTACAAATATCCGCACTTATTATTTTTAATTGTGTCTTATTTGCAGCTGTAAGGTTTTTCGCTCATTTACACCTGCACAAAGGCCCATTCCGAGGAATTCGTAATTACTGCAAGAAATTCATTTATCACAGTCCCTAATTGGTCGAATTATCAAACAATTATGACAAGTGGAATTCAATATGCTTGCCAGCAATTCGTTTGACCAAACCAACTCCTTATGCACGTGTGTATGTGTGTGTGTGTGTGTGTGTGTGAAGAATGCGAAGGACAAGTTGTGTCGGATTTAAAGCGAATGCTGCAAAATAAATAATAAGTATACGCAATGTGGTACGACTCATATGACAAAGTGACGGAGACAGAGACAGAGATTGGCTGGCAAAGTGAAGTAAGGTGATGAAATTATGTAGAAACGGCTAAAAGGACGCACTCTCTCTCTCGCTCTCTCTCTCTGTCTCTCTGTCTCTGTCTCTCTCTATTTCTGTCTCTGTTCCTGTCTTTTTCGCCTTGTCATACTGCTCTGATGTTCTATGCATGCATTAACAATGTATAAAGCAATCTGTTGTTGTAATTTTTCCGACTGCCACAAGACACCTTTCAACAGACACACAATAATAATATATACATATATATATATGTGTGTATGTGAGTGTGTGTTTGTGTGTGTGCGTTTGTATAGAGTGTGCGCTCTAATTGAGTGAAATGTCTGTGCTATAGATAATATTATCAATGTTTCCCATTTGCTGTAATTAGTGCAATATGAGAGAAATTCCTTGAAAATATTCACTTTGTGAAAGCCAATGCTGAATTCCGTTTTAACTGATAATAATTTCAAGTTACTTGTAAAATCGAGGAGAGCAACTAAAATGATAATAAATCACTGATAGAAAGCGCAAAAATAGGAATAACAGTAACTGTAAGACTAGAAGTAGGAGTAGGAGTAACAGTTAAAGTATAAGTAGCAGTAACTGCATGAGTAACAGTACCTTTAATAGTAACAGTAACAGTAGGGCTAAAGTAACAAAAGTAACAGTAATAGTAGGAATAACAGTAGCTGTACAACTGTAAACCAACTGTTACAGTAGAACCAACATTAGCAGTAGAAGTAACAGTTATAGTCAAAATAACGGCAACAGTAGAAGTTATTATTGTTACTTCTGCTGTTGCTGTTATTTCTACTATTACTGTTACTTCTGCTGTTGCTGTTATTTCTACTATTACTGTTACTTATTCGGTTAGAAGTTGAAGTATCAGTACAAGTAGAAGCAAGAGTAGAAGTAACTGTGAGGGGTGAAATAATAGTAACAGTTACCATTTCCATTCACAGTTCCAGTTAGCAACATAAAGCATAAATGTGCATCAGTTGACAACCCTAAAAACTGCTGTATAAAGAACAATGAGAATAATGAAAGACTAAAAAAAGTAATATGATAATCATAATAGAATAAAGAACACAAACTGTGACATCTTCTTTGGCTGATTTCGTATAAAATTTGATAAGTAAACCCCATAAAAAGAAGAAGAAGAAGAATAAGAAGAAGGTTGACTGCTCAATGCTAAGTCGCTTGGAAAAGTTTGCTCATTATTTTCCTACAAAATAATTTAAATTAAATGCCTGTTTACCAGCAGGCAAACAAAGAAATTTGCACTAGGCAGAAGGGTGAACTCAAATACACACACACACACACCCACACACACACAGAAATTATGTAAAGGTGTTTTAGCAGCTATTTTGAATTTTGTTGGTGTTGGCAAAACTTTTTTTGGAAAAGTGCGAGGAAAACACTTATGAAAAAGGTGTCAAGTTAGCGGTAAGCGGTTAGCAAGTGAGTGTGTGTGTGTGTCGGTATAAAACATACATGTATACATTGTAAGAAATGTTATACACATAAATACACACACATGCAAAGGTAAAGCTCATAATTTAGCAGCTCCGTTTGTCGTTGTTGTGGTTTTTGTGGTTGCGCACTTAAGCCTGCAACATTTTATTGCTCATTAAAATTGTTGCTAACGTCAATGTATGTACGAGTGTATTGAGCCATAGCACACCCATACTCAGTAAACCACCACCGCCCCTTCCCGTCACCACTCCTCTCAACAGTCTCTCCTTATATACGAACGATGCCGCCAACTGCATCGAAATTCAATAACAAATTTATTAGAAGCCAAAAATTCGATTTGGAATTCCGCATACCAAAAAAATGCCAGCGAATCTTTTGTGGCTAGCGACCAAAACTGCAACCTTGATTGACCATAGGACAATGCCAAACAGCGAACAAAAAATAGAGAGAGAGAGAGAAGGAGAGAGAAAAGAGAAACGACATCAGCTGAAAAACAGTTTGATTGTTTGTTGTTACGCTTGGCGCAATTTCATGAAATTTACACACACACATTATGTAAACTGAATGCTTGTGCAGGTGTGTGTAGATGTGTAAGCTCCTTGATGTTGTTGTTTTTGTTGTTTACTGGCGTACATAATCAACATTTTTATTGATTGCTTAACTTTATTAGCGAAGCATGTTCTGTGTGTGCGTGAGTGTGTGTGTGAGTGTGTGTGTGTGTGTGTGTGTGTGTGTGTGTGTGTGTGTCTAGGTGTGACTTCAAGAGAGCAAAAGCGTGCTGTCGAGGGTCGTTATCTTATGCTTCCTCCTTCTTCCATCCTTTTTGTTTTGTTTGCACGAACAACAAAGGAATGAGAAAAAACTATAGCATACTTTTCAGCGTGCTCAAATAAACAACCAGAAGTAGCCAAGAAAAAGCAGCTGTCAGTATTTTAACAATAAAAAAGCTTAGCTGATTAAACTGAGAGAATCAGCAATTTAGATAAGTAAGCATATACACAGGTGCTTAACGTATATCTGTATATATTAAGAACTACAGCTTATCAATTATTTGTAGAGCTTTGATGATTTTCATGCAACTTATAAAGAACTCAACAAGCAAAAGCTACATAAACAGATACAAAAACAATCTGAAACTAAATGTGCATATTGTTCTCAAAGATGAACAGCATCGAGCCAATTACTATTATGTACGCATCTGCATCCATCAAAAATCGTGTAACTTGAGTATGACTGTGCTGCATTCTATATATCTCATATATTTACAGTTGTGTCTACATTCATGATGCTGACGATGATGATGATGATGATGATGTTGTATGCCCTAACAACTGCCATGTTTATATGTCAGTTCAGCTCCAAGGACAGACAGACAGGCCTTTTGTGGGGTAAACATGTCTGCAACGTCAATGAGTCATGCAAGCTGTTGCATGACAGCGACACAATTGCCAGCACCCGCATGTGGCAGCAAATAGCCTCAAGCGCCGCATTTACACACCCGAGTACAACAATGTTGCAACTGTTGCCAAAAACAAACTTTGTTTTTTATATGACTGGTGTGGTCGTAACTTGTGCTGCTCGCCCGCAAGCATAAAAAGAAGCGCCACAACGAGGCAAGCCTGTCGAATTGCTTAATGTGTTTTAGCATTTTGCACCAGCCTCAGAAAATGGCATCCTTTGCTGGAACACAAAATTAAATCGCCCAACAAGGATATTGTGTGTAATTATGGTATTCCGAAATGAAGAAGTGCGTTTTTACTTTGAGTGTGGCTGCTGTTCTCACTCTCACTCTCTCTTTCACTCTCACCCCCTTGTCGCCCCTCTCTTTCTCTGCTTGCCTCTGTTTGAAAATAATCTTTCTGAAAATAAAGACCTTTCTGCTATCACTTCAATCAGCTGATGATATTATTGATTAGAGGGCGGTTACAGACAGACAGGGTAGGGGCGTGTGTGTGCGTAAGTGACAAAGTCTGTTTGCCTGAGCAAATATTTCTTTTACAGCCAACATGAGAAAAAGCGCTGTTGAGCTGCTCGTTGCATACTTTTGTGCGTAACAAGCAAGCAACTGAAGCCGTAGCTGCCAATGCGTGTGTGGTGTGTGTGTGGTGTGTGTGGTGTAGCTCTGGTGTGTGGTGTGTGTTTGGGGGAGGGGGGTCTGTTGGTTGTTAGATCGCTGGCATGCAGATAATTAAAAGAATTTGTCTGCGTTGTATTAACACGTATTCTGCATAGCTGCGCTTATGTTTTTTAACACTACAACCACAACCATGCAACCGTGCAACAGCGAATCCCCCCCTCCCTCATTCCCACCGTCGTTCTAACTCTCTGCCTTTTGATGCAGTTGAGATTGAAGCTGTAACTGGTCGAATTAATTTTTTATGTTTGTTTTTTTCGTTTCGGTCTGATGTTGACTTTTCTAAGGGCTTTCAATGCCATCCTTGGGAATTTAAAACTCCCCAAACTACACTTAGACAGAGAAAGAGACATAGATAGAGAGAGAGAGAGAAAAAGAGAAATGGGAAAAAGCGAAGGGATTGTGTGTTGTCATATGGTGAACCATTTGTTCTAGTGAAATAGTTATCATTGTTTAAATGGAAACGCATGTTTCTGCTACACACGCATATACCCTGTATGTCAACAGCAGAGTATATTAAACATATATCTATATAAAAGATGGATATGTGTATATAACGGACTTTCATCATGCAGCGGAGAAGTTAGTCGAGCATATATTTTGAGTAGCATCTGCTAGTCGAGCATACTCTCTAACCCCCCCTCCTTCACTCAATTAAATGGATTTTCATTGCGGAATTTTACTAATTGGTGGTGAACAATTTCAGAGAAAAGTTTATCATTGGAGTGGCATATTTGTATTTTTATTTTTATTTCATTTTGTATTCGCAAACCAAACTTGATGATGCACCTGCGAGTGGAATTTTTCGCAGATTGTGGCGAAAAAGTTGCAACTTGTCAAGTGCCCCATTGAAAAGTGTTGCACATGCAACTAAAAATAGTAGGTCAGTTTTCGACATAAATCGTAAATGCAACGAGACTTAAGCAACTGTACTGATTTGAAACACAACTTATTATCAAATAAATTAATATAGTTAAATTTTCAACTGTATATTACCATTAAAAACGGAGAAAGCAAGAAATGGCGGAATACATCGCAATTAAGAGCTCAACTCATCAATGTTGCAATGTGGATTACTAGGAAATGCCATTCAAGATTTCTGAATAAAATATCTGGTTTTTGCCAACCTGTTGTCAGAGTATTTCGCAGAGTGTGAAGTCAAAAATATATTTTCCTACTTTTGAAATATATTGGTAAAGTAGGAATACAAATATAAGAATAACATATATGTAGCATTCAATATTTGTAAGAGACAAATAAAGGTCTTATTCACACACACACACACACACACACACACATATGGGGAAACACTTGGCAATCGATTGCATTGACTTTTTATACAGTGTGCCTCATTCACCTGATACACTCCGGGATGTTGTTGAATCAACACTCAGTTCTTGTTGATCTTCTTCTTCATCTTCCTTTTGCAAAAGCAATACACACACACACACAACGTATACTCTTTTTAATGAATGAAATGGCCACTCATCTCTCTCTCTCTCTCTTTCGCTCCTGTCTGTCTCTGTCTGTTTGTTTTGTTCGTCATTGAAGTCATTCGTTTTGATTTGCCAAACACTTTATCACTTAATGTTGTTTTGTGGCAATTTATATTTTATTTCTCCATTTCATTTGCGCATATTCCCAACCCACCGCCCCCTCCTCTTGCCCCTCCCAATCACACTCCCCTCTGCCATACTTCTACTCGATTTCTTTGCTGTCATCTCTGTCGAGTCTTGTTAAGTGAAACAATTGAATTGTTAACCGAACAATAAAGTATTTTATTATTATTAGATTTTTGCTTGCTGTTCTCAGCATTTGGCCATTGCCTTTTGTCGCAACAGTCGCAGCAGCAGCAGTAGCACCAGCAGCAACAGCAACACGCACGGCATCCTCCGTTTGTTGGCCCTTAAGTGCCTTTACCATCCCCCTCACAGTTCCAGCCCTCCCTCTCTCTCTCTATATATGGCCTGGCATTTGGTTAGCGGCTGTCTCGAGTAGATTTCCGACATATTTCTTGCCTCTTGTTATTTGTCATTTGTTGTGCGTGTGTGTGTGTGCGACACTGTTCTTTTTACTTTTCCTTTCTTCACTTCTCTGCTCGTTTTTTGTGTTGAAGCTCTTGCGGTTGCCGCTCTCTTGTTATTGTAAGTATTGCCAAAGCGCCATTTAGGCTTTTTGAATTTATGACCATTTTGCGTTTTGTGGATACCCCAAACAACGTTGCTCCCCACCCCCACCCCCCCTCCCTAACTTGGGGCAATTTGGGTTTTGTGACCTTTGACACATACAGCGACAGCATTAGAACTGAGACTGTGAGAGCGAGCGAGAGAAAGCGTAGACAGTACGTGTTGCAGAACTGTGTTTTGATTTACGACCCAATGAATGGTCCACAAAGCGCGAAGTGCTTGACCCACTTAAAAAATAAAATGACACCGCTCCACACCGCCGACCTCTGACCTGCGTACACACGCACACACGCACACACGCACACCCGCACAACTGAAGCTGTGCCACATCGACTACTAAGGCTTTGGTTCATCCCCAAATCGATATTTATATTGAACATTCATTTAAATGCTGACAAGTCAACAAAAAAAAAACAAAAGCAGAGGAAACTGGCCTAAGACTTAAGTTATCACTTTGAATATTCTAGAAAACGAGTCAAGTGCCAAACAGTCTTAGTTCTTTGAAAGAAAAATGAAGCACAAGTGAAAATGGAAATGATATTGCAATCAATTTTCACACATCAATCAAAAATTATCTGATTTCCAGGAGTAACTATTATTTGCATCTGATGGCAAATATTAAAGCAACATCTCATTTATTTTGTGCAAACTGCAGTTTAGTAAAAGCAGCAAGCATCATATACAAATAAGACAATAAATAAATATGCATCAATATGGTTGTAAATCGCATGCAATTTGTGAAAGGGTGAAGCCCTTTTGGGTTGATCAGGTGCACCACACTGACCCACTTGAGCCGGATTTGATTGCATTATGCCAAGTTGTTTGATATGTCTAAGGAATCTGTGTGTGTGTGGCTGTTGACCAGCTCAGTCCTCGTTGGGGTCAGCAGAAATGTGATTGTAATTAAAGCTTTATCTCTGATTAAAATCAAACAGCACCTGAGTTGAAGCAGAGGCTGGCAAAATGTCGTCGAATTTATGATGCTCGTCGCTGTTCAATTAAATCGAGAGAGAGCGAAGAAACTTTTCTGTGGAAATGCACTTAATGTTTGACGACTTTTGGCTCACACATGGCGAGCAATTCAAGCCAAGATGAAGCGAGCACCGCTAAAGGCCAAGCCATCAATTTATGCAAGGCCAAAAAAAAGGGCAGCGGCTAAAGGATACTGCTGCAGGATCAACTTGATGAAGGCAAAGTAACGATGTCGATGTCAATGCCGATGATTGCCTCGAACAGCTTACATAAATTGTGTGGCCAAGCAGACACACTGTACATTGTATACTGTATATACACTCAGCGAAAAACATTGTTCCATCACGACGTGATATAATTTCTAGCTTTTTAAGTACAATACTATATTATTACTATATTATTTATTTATGTTTTTTGCATATGATTTGAATGTTACTACAGCATTGATGATATATAATTTTGTTTAGTGTATAGAGAGAGGGAGATAGAGAGAAATAGAGACAGAGAGAGAGAGAGAGAGATATGCGCTTGAGTGCTTAATCAACTTGAGAGATTAACAAGTACAATAAAAGTCAAAGTGGTCAGGCGAATTAACGACGAGTGAAACACTGCGCAAGGAAGAGGCACTGCGAGAGAGGTAGGGTGAGGGTGAGGGTTAGGGGAAGAGGTGTCGCATGCCGCATGCCGCATGTCGCATGCCGCATGTCGCATGCCGCAGCAAATTGAATGGAATGCAATCAACAGGCGCCACAAAAGTTGGCAGCGCAACAAGAAGAACAACAAGAATCGAAGGCCAGCGACGCACAAAATTTAATTGAAATGTTTGAAATGCAACAAAGTGGAAAAATGCCATCGCACATATGTGTCTGAATCTATGCATGTGTGTGTGTATATGTATGTGCATGTGTATGTAATGTGGCAGCCAAGTGCAAGGACAAAAAACGGAAACAAGAAGAATGGAAGCGGGTATGGGGAAAGGAGCCGAGGCGCAGGAGCGGAGGGCCAACATGGCAAACGGCAAACGTCGCGCTTCGATATAAAGACAACTTTTAATGCCATTCAAAAAAAGTTGTTGTCATCGACGTTGTCCTTGGCACACACACACACACACACACACACACATACACACACACACATGCAGACGGACAGAGATGAAGACAGACAGAGAGGATATAGCACAGTGAACACATAAAAGGCGTAAGCCGTAAAAGAAAAATATGCCAGCCACTAGGATGAAAGAGATAGATAAGCAGAAGACAGCGAGAGAGCAAGAGGGCGGGAGAGAGAGAATGAGAGAATGAGTGAGAGAGGCAGAGAATGCGGGCAAATGCTAGACACAAACGCAGACATAGCGATTCCTGGACAGAGGCCAACAACAAGGACATTCGTATCCGTAGCCCAAAAGAACTGCCAACTTTTGATGAGCATCACAAGTTTCATGCCACCAATAGTTGCCCCGTTGCCCCTTTGCTATTGCTGCTGATTTTGATTTGACGCTGTTCTATTATCCTTAAGCTAAGTCCTTGCTTGTCCTTGTTTACAAAGGCGTCTAGGTAACCACAGAGCACTATATACGTACATAGCGTACACAATATACGAGTACTTAGTTTATTTTGTGTCTATTCAGTCTGTTTACATCTTCCTTGCAACTTGCATATCCTTTGCGCTGCATGCAGGTTGTCACAGCTTAAATACACTTGCTACTTGCTACATCTATATATAATACATCGATGCAACAACATGATTTATTTAGTTGGGTCAGGCATTTGGCCACTTCATTGAGCATGAGTTGTCCTTCAATTCACTGAGCCGAAGCTCGACTGGATGCGCCTTTGTATCCTGTTTCATTTCTAATTAAAGCACAAATTTTACACAAATAATAATAAAATATAAATATTAATTGTTAATTATTATAAACATTGCATGCAATGAAGTAATTTTACTAATTTTAGTAGAATTCAAATGCACAAGCACAAATTCATCAAATATCTAAGATAATCTTGTTAGCCAAATAGACTTCTTGCCAACTCTTTCGCTTGTCCTAAATATATATGTATATACATTTATACATATATATATAGAGTATATAGTATATGGTATATAGCACAAACGTTTCGAGTGGGCGAAAAAGAGTGCGACGAGGTCAGCGAATGCAGCGAACCGAACAAATTCGAATGCGAATGCGAATGTGAATGTGAGTCTGAGTGCGAATGCGAATGCGAATACGAATACAAATGGTGGAGCGAATCCTTTCGCAATTGTGTGAAAATTATTTGAAATGATTTTTACATTTCATTGTAGTTCCATTTATGGCAGAATTTTGCATTTGCGCCGCTGCCTGTTCTCGCTTTCGCTTACGGCTCATTTGTGGCATATATGGATCAATACTTGACCGGTCAATTGAGAGTGGCATGCTTTAAAAGTGCGCAC